>CAJOBZ010000064.1:1955000-2452500 GCA_905332375.1 Pieris macdunnoughi
CCCCCCCCCCCCCCCCCCCCCCCCCCCCCCCCCCCCCCCCAAAACAACCCTTGACTTATAGGTAATTTAAATCTTAACTAATTTATTAATACATAAAGATTTCTGAAAGGCGTAGGAAGGACCTAGTGTGTATTATATCTCAATGTAAAACCAAATTCTCACACCGCCATTTTTCTTATCTGTCTAGTCAGCTACACAACAAACTTAATTATGATCTTTAAAAATATTTACCCTAAATTATGATTCGAAATTAAAACTTTAAAACAGGCTTAGTTCACTTAACTCACCAAGAACTGATTGCAGTTTATAGTTTACCATTCTTAATGAACTCACTATGTTAGTTAGTTACCTACGAATCCATGGGTCCCGGGTCCGACCCCCGGGTTGAAACTATGAATTTGTGTGTGCTTAGTTCTGATGTTTAAATATGATTTATTCTATCACCATTCTAATTTCCACATGGGATAGCACTTTTTACTAAAAAACTACCAAACTCCACCTCCCATCCATTCTCGATTATCATTCTCGTACAAATGTCTCAACCATGTAAACCTGTATCCTTAGTTTAGTAATTAGTCTTAGCTTTCTGTTTTTTTTATAGTATAGTATTTTGGTTTCAATTATTGTTAAGTTACTATTTCATTATCATGGAAGAGCCGAGTACCCTGATGCCCAGGTCTCCCTAGACTTAGTTTAGGGGCTCCAATATCTGCTAAAACTGTAACTTGTTATTGAATAAAAAAATAAGAATCCAATAACATTACTTACGTTACTTTAAACGTGCACTAACAATAATTCAATTTTTTTCCTTTAAAACCTCCTCTGAAGGCCCGTAGAGTCAAGTTAAATTATTAAAAGGATGAGTAAGTAGAATAAATAAAAAACAGTATCCTCCAGATCATTTATTCTTTACAGTACAACAAATTATATCTAGCTTCATGGCATAAAGGCGCATAAAGGCGTTTCATATGAAACCCAGCACAGCTGCAAGCCTAATAATGCCTATCACAATAAAACAGAACCAAAATACAATGATTTCCTAGAAAAATTCGGATAACAAAGCGAATATATACTATCAAAATTAAAACAAAATGAGAAGAAAATAAAAAACCTTTTACTGCTTTCTTTCTTGACATAAAGTCAATGTCGAAATTCAAACAATTTTGATTTGACACAAATTATACGTGTAGCGAAAACTATTTAATTTTCAATAGTGACTGGTACATCTGCACTTCGCTTTTTATACATCAAAATTGTATAGTCTCGTCAGTAACAAAACCTTACTAACTGACGTTAGCATATGGAATTATATAAAAATTGTATTAGAGGACCCTTATGTACTAGAATGCCCATAAGGTCAGTCAGTCTGTATGAGAGCGAATTGCAAAGGTATATACTTGTAATTATGACAAAGCAAAGTAATAAATTGATAATAATAGTCATATAGACTCTGCAAATACAAAAAAAAATATATCGTCACAAAATACCTCAAATGATGAAACAAAATTAAGAAATTATACTGTCAATTGTCAAAAACTGACACTGTATTTGACAGTTGACAGTATAATCAGTCTCGAATTAACTAAAACTATTAGTGGGAATCCAATACGCTTTTCAATTACGTCATACTACGCAGTCTCGAAGCCTTACACAAAAAGAGGTTATAAAATGAAATAGTTGAATTAGGAGTACAAATTATATATTACTTATTCTAAATTATATCAAAATATATTTACAATTCCTACGTCCCATTAACATTCCTTTTAATCTTAAAGTGGAGGTGTCTAAACAAAATATTATACACAAACTTTAAGCATAAAATTTTGTAATAACATAACAAATACTAGAAACACAAGTATGTGTAAATATTTCACGTTTACACTTTTTACAATATTAACGTTATTCCAACCACCACTAGAACCACGGCAAAAATGATTGGAAGGTTTCGTCAATTTTTTTTTAGAACCAGTCTCTTTACTTCATTGAATTTGGCACTTTCCACCAAAGAGCCTTAATTATTGTTAGTACCTTACTGTGTCGCTTTGTGTCCATTTCTATTCATACGTACGAAATCAATGAAATACGATCACGCTTTCAACTAGCGACACTTCAATCCTATTTATTCACGAAAACGAATACAAATATGAGTTTCTTATGTTTCTATTGCCCTAAAGGAACATTAAAGAATTTACACATACAAATGAAATTGTACAGAATGGCTGCAATAGAACCACTCTTATAATATGACCGCCAATATTAGGAATAATCTCTCAGCATTTTTGTATAAAGAATGTCTAATCTTTAAAGTATTTTGTATAATTGTGGAACTAGTATTCCCCATTTGTCGGACCAGGCATCAATACTATCTCACTATAAATGGTAATATCGGCTGATAAAAAAATACACTAACTGATCCTTCAATTTTATTAAAATCGCTCAAACGTAAGAACACAATGAATTTTACCCTCTGTTTAAATATTTGTGACTACCCTCCATAAGCACAGCACTAAACTCAGATTAAAAAAAATATATATTTTACTAGGTTTTTATATCAGGTATTTTACACCGAATTAGCTTAAAAAAAACTGGAAATAAACTGGAAAATACTTCACTTACTTATCATGTACTACATTTATGTTAGTTAGGATTTAGTTTTTGTATTTAACTAAGGCGTCTCTTTGTATAAAACGGTCAACTATATTATCACTTTAGTGATCTGTTGTGCATTAAGATTCCTTTACATCATCAGAAATGTCCATAACACTTTCTTTACTTGCTTCCTTTGTCTCTGCTTCATTCAACAAATCATCTATTGTATTATCACTTGCATCAATATCTTCATTATTACCATTGGTAACTTTTTCTTCCTTTACGTTAGTTTTAACTGTTTTTGTTACTTCGCTATCAACAATATCTTCTTTATCTTTCGGAGTATCTTCTATAATACTTTTGTTTTTATTTTCAACCACCTTTTCGTCAACTTTTTCATTTTTATCTTCAGCTTGCTTACTATTAGTCGAATTGGTCACCGCAAAATCTTTGTCTTTATTTGATAGTGGGTCGGTGAGGATTTGGATTGAGATATTACGTTGACTTTTCAGTACTGCACTTTTTTCTCCGTTCAATTTAGCATCACTTGCAATGTCTTTAGATGTATCGACTTCTTCGATCTTTTCACTGATAATTTCTTTTATGTCATTTTCATGTATCTCTTGTGTTATAGAAGCCAAATGTGCAGCTTTCTCTCTACTATCGTTATGTTCGCTTCCACCCTCTGTCAAGTCGACTTCTTGGGTCTCGTTGCAGAAGGAATCTAGCGAATTTTCATCAATACAAATGGGGTCTTCGTCTAAATCGGGTAGTATTTCGACGTCATCGTCATCTTCCTCTTCGCTATTTTCTTGACATTTCTTTATCAAGTATTGTTTAAATCCTTTAGTAAGAGTATCACGAATCTCCTTGAACCGATGCGACGAGGTATTTAATAGGGTGTCAAAACTTCTGTGTAAATTCCGCATTTCATTGACAGTCCTCGTTCGTAAGAAGGACGTGTTGGCTTCCTTTTTCAATTTATGTAATCGTGTCAATGAGTACTCGAGTGCGTCTATAGCGTCAATCAAATTATATCTGTACCATTCAACGGGTACTGACAGGTCAGCTTCCCTTTGTGTCGTGTCAGAACGACGGGCCTTTGGAGATTTGTGTTTTGACACTTTTTTGCGATTTGCTGGATTGTTTTTTATTATTCTTAGCGGTGGTGGCGTCCCACGGCTGGATTTATTAGATGAATTAGTTTTGGGTCGGTTTGTTTCAGTTATCGCTACTATCGTAGCCGAATAACCGCCGGGCATGGTGGGATTGGCATTAATTGCAAATATTCTACCGTCGGGAAGTCGATACATCTTATTGGAAGATAAGGTTTGAGGGTCCACGCGGAATTTAAGACCACCGGTGACAGAATTCACGGTAACGTCGTTTTCAGTCATTTGTATGATATTTTCGGGTAACACGTCGGAGAGAGCGATAGGCTTTTGTGTGGACAATGTCTTCGGTGTCACGGGACCTGGTGTTATGCACTGCACATCATCATCCGTGTTATCCTCTGTCACCTATAATTCCAAGTGTAACATTAAATTTGGCTACCAAATCAAAATATCTAAGTAAAGATACTATTTGTTTGATGATAGAAAAGATCTTTAAGCAATACCTGTTCCCTTTAAAAACTTTTACCTTAAGTACATGTCTTGTGTCATCACAGAGAAAAAGAGACAGAATGTGGTTTAGTAAGGGCTGCTAAACTTTTAATAATGATTGAGGGAAAGTCTGATTAAAGAAATATATCTAAGGTAAGAATGTACCTCGCATAATGGCTCCATGGGGAAGTCCGGAGTGCATACTAACTCGTCCTGAGATGCACCACTCATGTTTTGTATAGAAGACATATCTAGGCCCTAAAAATTATTTACATTTTATAACCACTACATTAAAGCCATTTTGTAACTAAAAAGGTTTCATTGGCAAAAACTTGATCAAGTAATTTTCCTTTACGAGTCAGAAGAAACAACCATACAAAAAATTAATCTAATAAAAAAATTAAATTAATCCTATATCTCAATTAAAGAAAATAAGAAAACCAGTACAACCTTTTTAGTTCTGAGCTTTAAGCGTATGTATCTGTTTAAAAAAACTGTTTTGTTTTCATTTGTTTTTTTTAATTTAAAATATCTGGTCCTCAGATTTATAATAATAATAATAATTTTTATTAATCAGACAAATGCAGTCCATTGATTGATTAGTGAGTTAGTAACAATAGTTTCTTAAGATCTATGTTAGAAAATTAGTAAAAATAAGGAAAAAGTAGTGAAATAAAAACTATCAGGTACAAAGCCCTGCGGAGATGTCGGAGCAGTGTCGTAAATAGGGGCACTCCATTCTTTCGACTATCATCCGTAAGATGTTGCTGGAGCTGCCCCGCACCCGGCGCACCAAAGACGCGCACCGCTTTCGCATAGTGGCGAAAAAGCAATCCACCCGCGCCTCTGCAAACATTCTTGATGCACTGCAGAAGCGAGGCAGCCCCAGCGTTACTGCGTTACAACACCCTAAATGCGTTATTATATGTATCTAATTCATGATCATTTAATCAATCAAATAGGCAAGTAGGTGATCAGCCTCCTATGCCTGACATAGGCCGTCGAATTTTTGGGTCTAAGGCATTCCGGTTTCCTCACAATGTTCGCCTTCACCGTACGCGAACCTACAACTTCAGGTATGAGAGTCACACACAAGCTACTGGGCCAACTCTGCTCTTCTCAAGGATTTAAGACTACTTTCATATACATCATGTTGTATACCAAGACTCGTAAATATTTAAGCTTAATAATATAACATTTTGCAAGACCCAAAAAATTAATTTATGTTCGGGACCTAAAGTAGACCCACAGAGTCATAGCTTTCTGTTGAATAAACCAAGCCTTTTTGACCTTTAACAAATATATTATAAGAAGCCTTTTGCGCCTGACCACATTTCCGTTGAGGAAACCGGCTGCTCACAGAACTTTTAAAGGGAAGAAAAACTATGCCCATATCAATTTTAAAATACAGTGTAGTCTATATAACGACATTCAAGGGAGTGTGTCTATTTAAACGTTACAAAGAGTTGCCGTTAAATCGTTTCACCATGTATATCATTTATAATAAAAAATAGGGGTTGATCGTAGAGGGGTGAAAATTAGGGGTTGTATGTATTTTTTAATGCTGTATCATAAAAAAACAAAAAAAATATCTAAAAATTAAAACAAAATAATTTAGGGGTGGACTACCCTTAACATTTAGGGGGATGTTGTCCGATTCTCAGACATACCCAATATGCACACAAAATTTCATGAGAATCGGTCAAGCCGTTTCGGAGGAGTTTAACTACAAACGCCGCGATACGAGAATTTTATATATTAGATTGCTCTAGCTTATTACATCTACATAATATGCCCTTACCTGGGTGAGACTGTCCAGTGATAAATTAATATTATCATTATTAAACATAACATTGCTAAATGGTGTGCTTGTACTGATCCCGTTGAACATATTGTTTTGAAAATTGCCTTTCGGTCTTATCTTTATTAATGTATTTTGGGGTACTGGTTTTCTCTCATTTAGTATTCTTATTGGGTTCATCATGTTTGACGGCAGCTGTAATAAATTAAAAATGTGTTTGGGAGCATTCAAGTATTACGTCGCGCAGTTTTTGGAGATTATTGACCCCCCTCCCACATGTAATGCAATGTATACTGTACCCAAGTATAATAAGTTTCGTGACCACCTAGTGACTCCTTATACTCAAAAGTTACCATTATGTGGTGAAAAGTACTGGAAAGTAGAAAATAATATAAACAATAACGCGTAATGCAATCCCCGCCCCGCATCTTAACGTTAAACGGACCCCCCCCCCCAAAATTCGTTACGTAATACTTGAACGCTCCCTTTTTGGTTTTTAGACTATTAAATAATGTTAAAATATTTATTATTCTTTATAGCTAATACCGAGTGTAATTATACACTACACGTGATTCCATCAATAGAGGTACTCGAAGCTCATGAGTTGTTTATGATATTGTAAAAGCCAAAATCACACAAAACATTTTGTGACATAAATTTTTATCAGAGTAAAACTTATCAATATCATAATTAATAAATAATCACACTTATTATTACAAAAAAGAGTGACCCTATATTTATATATAAACACTTTGCATATGGAAATATAATACAATTGACTATATATATAATTAAATGAAAGGATTAAATAAAGAATGACTGGCCTTATCGCTTTTGAGCGATGTCTTCCAGGCAAATACTGTGAGAAAAAAAAGAAATTAAATTAGGTAATAACTATGTCATACAGTTGTTTAGACAAAACTAATGAAACAAAACAAAGCAATTAAAACATGTAAACACTGATCAGGACTATTAAAAAATTAATATAAAAATCAAAGGGAAAAAGAAAAAGTGTTTCACATCAATTAGTACGAAAATAAGGGATATTTGATTATCTTCCAACTAGAAATAATCAAATTTGTGAGCATTCAAATCAAAGTAGACAGCCATAAACCAGTTTAAAATAAAGTTCAAATTTAAATAACTCGCTATTTGCGTGATTGTCATGGCTGAACTTACCATGATTGATCGTGACCATGCAGGCTGTAAAAACAGGTGAGATAAAAATTGCCTTATCGGTTCAACTCTTTGTATCAGGCAACATAGGCTCTCTTGCAAATAAGGCAACTTTATCCATAAAAACAGACACAGAAAAACATCTTTTTTGTGGGAGTTCACACATAACTGGTTTAAATAAAATCTGATCATTCTTGAGATACGAGAACTTACCCTTACTTTCTTCATAGGTGCAACGTGAAAGGTATTAGTCACCTTTGGTGACACACTAATAGGATTTTTCAAAATTATATTTGGTTTCATTTTGGGACTCGCCGACCTTTTTTGAGCCTTCTTAAGTTCGGGCTTGTTCACATCATCAGAATTAATTGAAGCAAATTTCTTCACCTAAGGATAAAATTACAATGAATACAACTTTTATTACATTTTTATAAGTTTAATAGCATCAGTTTGAAAGACATTGTACTGATGAGGCAGCTGGACCAGATCCACCCAATGGTCTAGTGATCCCGGAAATTCTAAGCTGGGGTGACCAAAGAAAATTGACACAGGTATTCAGCCCCATAAGTATCCAATTATATGCAAATTATATCGTCTATGAAATGTTAAATTCCTCACGATTTTTGCCTACACAGCCAGCCAGGATTTAAATGCTTTAACCTGAGTAAAGAGTGTTCTTAGTAGCAACACTAAAATTTCTTAATGGCAACACAAACAAAAAAAAGTAATAGAGTAATGTTTTTTAAGAACCTTATTTATCTGATAAATAATATTGTCTTTGGTTTACATGAGTAGTACATTTAAATAGAATTCCTATGATTAAATATTGATAGCAACAACAAGTTGACAAATATTCTATTGAAATGTTGCAATTTTCTATTTAATTTTAAAAATAATTACTGATTGTGTCCCCTTGTATAACACATTACAATTAATTATTAATGATGTATCTTATTGAAGCATCTAGAATGCAATAAATGATGCAATTGTAAATGAACAAAAAATACTATAATTGACAATGCAAAATGTGGAGTTTAATTTAATTAAAAATAAAATTACCATTATTGTAGGAGGAAGCTTAGATACAACTGCAACAGCAGCTTTTTTGGCTTCAGCTTCTTTCTTCTTAGCCTCCAACCTTTCCTTCCTTCTATATTTAGACCTACAGCACTCAGAAACATCTTCCGATATTTCTTTTAAATATGATTCCTTGAGCTTGGAATCTTCAGTTTTATAAGCCATTCTGAAAGTATTAGTTGGTTACTAGTTATTCTGATTACTTTCACCATTTAGCTCAAAATTAGTTACAGTTACAATTCTAGTGTACTGATTATTAATCTGTTTCCGTTGCTGTTTATTAATTTAAAGTCCACTATGTATCTTTAAAAATCTAAGTCAATAATATTTCGGGTCAGATGGTCAGAAAGATAATTGTCTAAATACATTTATTACATTACTAGGCCTTCAATTATCCTAAGCATTTATTTTTATTACAAATAAAATTCAGGCTTATAAGTTTTTTATAAACATTTCATCTTTTCAAGTCAGTTACCTGTTTTTAAAGTCACAGTAGCGCAATGCTGCCCAACAAATTGCACGCAAATCTCTCAAACAGGTGCTATTACATTTAAAACATTTCCAATCATCTACTTCCTCAATCTCTCTGATTTTAGCTGGGCCCATATTTCTTTTTATGCATTTCTAGGAAAAAAAAACAAATAAGTATTTAGTGCTAAAAGAGTAATTTAAGACTACTATAAAATTTTCTTCAATTAATATAATGGAATTCTCACCGCACAAAATACATGTGGGCAATCTGAGCAGCAGTACACTTGACCGCCTTGTCCACACCAGCGACAATATAGTTCGGAGCCATCATCACCCTTTTCGAACTCTCCACTGTTATAAAATGAATAACAATTCTGGCACATTAATGTACGTAACATAGGATGTGTTTTCATATTACTTTCATTTTTGGGACAAATCCCTATATGTCGGTCACAAGCAGTACAGTGAACTTTCATGTGAATAATTGTGTTAAGATCTGAAACAAATACAATTTATTTCCTATGTTTTTACATTTATTAACACTAAATAAAACTTATAAATTACCCTTAAATTTTGTTATATAGTATGATCTCTCATCTTTAGATATATCTTCTTCAAAGTCATCATCTGCTGGAGCTGTAAATAATGAATGAAAATATTAGGATAAATTACTATTAAATCCGATAATTTTTTGTTATTTGAGTAATAACAACTGTAACTACTGTACACAAATTGTCAAATATGCAATTACTGAAATTAGATATCAGTATGTGTTTTTTTACAGTATTTAAATGTACTATTACTGAATAAGATAATACAATTTCCTCACCCGGGAAAGGCGGGAACGGCACATTATCTGATACTTGAACCGGCTTCTCGGAGTCAGCAAGTGCTTCACTATTAGTTTCATTCATTTTGAAATGATTTGAGTACCAAAAGATTATTAATAATTACACACTCCTTATAAAAACATTAACCAAATGTTTATTAATACTCGATGCTAATCGTGTTTAGCCTAATAGTTATTACTGTACAGAAAAAACTTTATATTAAACATAGAGCATTTACTTTATTCAGCCATTTTGGCATTTTCGCTTTCGCTTTTGGAATTTGGCATTTAGTGAAGTGGCAATGGTTCGATAATTTTTGTGAAAACCGATTTTTTTGTAACTTTAAGTATAATATAAATAAATTCTGCAAGAATGAAAAAAATACTGCATAAATAAAAAATAAATAAATAATTATAATTGCATAAGCTGATAAAAAGTGCTATGCAATAGCTTTACCGCGGCAGTCCCCGAGTGCCACATGTTTTTTTTGTTATATTAATTTATTTTCGCAGTATTATGTTATAAATATAGAGGATGATAAACGTAAATAATTTAGTTAGTAATTTAATAAATACGCGTTCATGTTATATTATTACCTAATTTATATAGGTAATGATAAGACATGGATGAATTGAAAACATTGTCAATATTAAGTTGAACCTTTAAAATATTAACCAAGAAAATATGAGAATTATATATTAATTACTGTTCATTATGTGTAGTTACAACTATAGGATATCAATATTTTTTAGTATTTTTACCTATATCATGAGAATTTAATTAATATAAGATATCACGTAATAGTGTGGTGCCTTCCTGTGTGCTTGTATTCGTATTATCGATATTAATATAGTATCATCGGTTATTTTTTTTAAACTTGAGTATTATATGTCCTTTTCATTAAATGCTATTAGAAATACTAAACATTTTAAACAATTATTATTAGTAATGATAGCACTAATAATTATTAAGAGAATGTTAAGATTTTGGAATGTATGTTTCTGTAACATAAATGTTTTTAATCTGTTTTGCTTTTGACAGTTGTATTTGACAAAGGATACAGTTTTCGTCTGTGGTTCGCTACTTGCTTTCTGATTTCTCTAAATATTTCAGACTTCAGTCAGTTTTCTGTGTTGTTGTGACTAGAAGTGCATGTTTTGTATTGTTTTGTTTAGATTAGCTTGGTATTTTATTGGTGCATTGCAGTAAAATTTATACAGCTAATAAAGAGTAATTTTAAGCATAACTATTTTTTTTCTAATTATGATGAGAACTGGATTTTTTAAAATATGTAAACGTTAATTATAATAATCGTTTTAACTGTGTAAACGTCTGTGAAAATGCTGTGATATTTTAAATAAGTGTTTATATATTTTGAAACAATTATCTCTAAATATGACTGTAACTTACACTGGGGATGTAGCGACCTGTCGCGGATTTGGAACTTTTCTTAAAGTTTTAAACAGGTAACTACTTTTTTTATCATACCACCCACATATTTTTTTCAGTTAACTTTTCAAAGTAATTTAAGTCCAAGTATTAATACTTGAAACAATCAGTTAGTATTGTCTTAAGTTATACAGATTCAAACCAAAGTTCTGAATGCTAAATTTATTATCATGTTAAACTACCACAAACTAAAAAATGTAGTTATAAATTATTATGATCTTATTTTATAAACTTATATTGATTATAAAGATGACACTAGAAATACTGTAACACATAAGTCAATGAATATAAAAGGAAATCTGACATAACAAATAGTAATAACTCTGGCCTGGTCTCTTTGTAGTTGAGACAGAACTGAATTTGATTAAAAATGCTTTCATAAGTATATGAGGCCATTTTGACAAGCTATTCTTAATTGTTTTAATTACACATTACTATGCACTTTGATGAAATTAATATGTATAGTCGTATCTCTATTCAAAACTGAAATTATGAAAGACCCTTAAGTAAATGGTTATTTATTTATATTAAAAAGTAAATGTAAAACGAACAAACGGTTTATTTAAGTCTGGAGTCACTTCATTTTTCTCCACTTATATAGAATTGTTTTAATTATTTTTGATATCTTTTTCTTCCAAATATAGAAATTACACCTGAAATGGCGAACTTAAGCAACTCATATAGAAATTTTCCCATTATTTCTTTGTACCCATTCCTACACCCTGCTATACAGGACAGACACTTGTATCAATGGTTTAAACATATGTTTTATTACTAGGGGAAATTAAAGTAGGTTGTTATTTTACGTCGCCGACCTGTCTACGGTTTAGTCGGCGCCGTGCCGACGAGGCAAGGGATATTAAGAATTCAGTGTAATGCATTTTGTATTCCTTCCTTGGTAGTAGACCCATTTGTGTTTTTTCCATGTATTTCTTCTGAAAAGAGGCATGAAGCAGGCAATATTCTGCATCTGGTTCTTTCATATTTTAAGGCAAGGTGAACAGTGTAGTTTGTTGCCATGAAGGCGAGACAATCATAGAGTTTCGATACATAAATTAAAATTTGTAATTAAATTTCTTCTCTTGAAAAAGTTATTGCAGGAACATATTTTTACGTATGTTCAGGATAACAGATTTTTAGATAACTCATGTGTACACAGTGTGAATGGCAGCTGCCTCAGTTAAATACAATGTATGCTAACTAATCATTAATCAAAATGACGTCATTTTCCGCACCCACGATCGTCATTCCCATAAAAGTATCGTGATTGAATTCTTGCTTAGAGATACATGTTTGTTTTGTAGCGAATATTTTTGCATAGCTGAAATATGTTGAAAACTTTGCTGTCTTGGGTAAACCCGGCTCTGAGTTACTGACATATCGGTCATGCACAACACGTATAAAATATATTTTTTTTTTAAATACGGTAGTGAAGGCATAGATTAAACAAACCTCATTTCAACCTGATAATTATTTAAAAAACAATATATATAATAAAAATTTACTAACAAGTATTAAATATTTTTTATTTGTATTGAACGATGATTACTTTATTCGAGGTAAGAAAATCCTATTAGAATAATGTTTGGAAGTTGGTGCCATAAAGTCGAAATGTGAAACCTCTTTCTTATTTTGAAGTAAAACACTAAAAGTGCTTGGCTGGTTTGTAAGAAAGAAGACGATTAACAATGAGAAGCGAACAAACATGAAACGAAAATGATAACAAATTAATCGGGAATTAATTCGTCGGGAAGTGGCATTTCCGAATAGTTTGAGTCATTCTTTTCGCACTAATTTGAATGAATACTTAAAAATAAATACATTCGTAACCTTGAGAATATACACTTATATTGTGATGTACAATG
The DNA here is from genome assembly GCA_905332375.1 of Pieris macdunnoughi. Classification (NCBI taxonomy): domain Eukaryota; kingdom Metazoa; phylum Arthropoda; class Insecta; order Lepidoptera; family Pieridae; genus Pieris; species Pieris macdunnoughi. Next base: position 1,967,863 of record CAJOBZ010000064.1, read on the forward strand.
GATTCCCTATAAAAGGGATTTTCGCAGTTATCCTTATTGTGATGATATTTAATTATATGTACATATATTAATTTAGTTAATTTCCTTATTTGACAAATCAATTAATCACCAGAGTAACGAAAGTGTAAGGGTCACCGTATTTTATTCTTTTTAATCATTCGTTCAGTCACTCCATCATAGGGCAGTGCGGAGGTCGTCTTTAAAGGAAGTTCTTCCTTGCTTGAACTCGCCCACGCTTGCGCGTGGCGTGGTTGCCCATAGAATATGGAGGAGCACGAACCCTTAATGTTCTCAAATCTGAAACTACCAATTTTAAAGTACTGGCTTTAAAGTTGAAGAACTGGCTTCATATATAACAAAATGAATATACAGTGGAATCTCTATAACTCAAATGTTAAGGGAAATGCAAAAAAATCGAGTTAACGAGTTTTCGACTTAACAAGAACTTCAAGATACATGTTTTAACTTACAGAGGAGCGATTTCTGTGTGTTTTTCGATTTGTAGAGTCGAATTTGAATAATAACTCAACTTAAGTTTCGTAGTATATATTTTTTACACTTAAAAACAAATTACATATTGATGAAGTAAACTATTTGCAGATTTTTAATCACTAATTTTTTTCAAGCTCGAACAATGAACCGAATAAGAACATTACGTTACTTAGTTTTAAGAATGTATTCATTCATTGCACGTTACAAGACAAAAACAATAGAATAGAAGCCCCGAACCCGAACATTAATTTAGGAGTTTATTGCTATTATTTCGGGGAATTCCAAATAAGACGTCATTATATTTTACTAACTACGACTTACGCAGTCTCCGTTTTGAAATTCGAGTTATATGTATCAATACTTCGTAGGGAAATAATATTTTGTTCGAGTTACAAAGTCTAAATAATTCGAGATACCGCGTATTAGGGGCTCAGCGGAAGGGAATAGCAATTTTTTTTCGACTTAACGAGGTTCGAGTTATAGAGATTCCACTGTATATCGTTATTTACCATTAATATGGTATGGTAATAGGTAAATAAAATAATAGCTAAATTGTTTTTATTGTTACAGATGGCGAGGCAGTATATACAAATTGATATGGCTCGATCTTCTTGTATTTTTACTTCTATATTATTTTTTAAATTTAATATATCGGCTGCTACTGGATGAAGAATCGAAAAGGTGAATATTTGAAAGCTGTCATCGTTATACTATCAAATATATCTCACACTGTTACGTGATTTTGAAGTGAAAACTTCTTTCGCATCTTTGTGATTTGAAAGTCACTTCACTTCACTTTATTTATAATGGCGACTTCTGTGTAAATCACAATTCCTCCAATGTCGCGTTGATTTGAAAGTCGATGAAACGAAAAAGCGACAGTAAAAAGAGACGGATACATAAATTCACAAGATTTAACGGGGGAGAAAATGAGATAGGTTATAGTATACACTGTATAGGATACAGTGTATTAACTCAAATCAAACGACAGTCAGACAATCAAAATCAGGTCTTCTGTTCTAGATGTTTGTTGTAGTTTTAATATCGACATGTGAGTGTCACAGAAGTTAGTTTCTTTTTCTTCACTAGGGTAGAGGTTGCCACCTTTTTTTTTCAATCAAAGAACATTGGTTATAAACAATAAGAAGAAAAAGTGGATAGTATGAAAGTAAAGTATAATTTAGTTTTCTAAAGCTAGAGTGGCGCTGGCGAGTAGTGGTTAGTGGCAACATCGATTCAGCGCCAATCGATAAATTCTGTTTTACAAGAAAATACCTCCGACTATCACATCGTGCGAAATAAAGTACTTTATTGTTCTAATAAAGTATAGCTATTTCGACTATGTATTTGCGTGTTGTTTCCACGAGAATGTAAGTGCGTGCTTCTATTTCACCTTGCCTACTGCTGATAAAGGGACAGATCTTTGTTTTTAATTTGTTTTTTATGATTAATTAACTATTCATTACTTAAGATGTCATGTGGGACATGGTGTAATGGTTGCAGCTCCTTACAAACATTGTGTAAAACAAAAATCTTGGCGATTAAAAAGAGTGGCGGAGAGTTAATTGTCAGTTCTTCTCGTCCGTTCTACTTATTTGAGAACTGGTAGTAAATGTAAAATTAGAAGCATTTAATAATTATTTCTCTATTGACGTTCATAAGTGTACATTGTCTTACCTAAATAATTAAATGATTATGAATATGAATAGAGTACCTGAAATTCCGTACTTTATTATAATTTATAAAGTAGTGGCAACCCTACTAGGGTAGCAAGTAAATGAGATTAATGTTGTTTCAGAATGTTTGAAGGTGTTGTGAACTACTGCAGTTTTCATGGTAATGTCATACCATTATCATTCGTGCTGGGTTTCTATGTAACAGTTGTAATGAACCGATGGTGGAATCAATACACGACGATTCCTTGGCCTGATTCAATAGCGGTGTTTGTTTCTGCGTCTATTCATGGCCAGGTAAGAGAACTGTTTGAAAATAGGTATAACAAACATAAAAAGTACGTGCGTACAAAGTACACATGTCAAGAGTGAAACTTCTTTGTAAATTAATTATTGAGTAATTAAGCTGCCCAAATCACATAATTTAATTTTGCTAGTCTTTCTATATTAATGAATGATACTAAGGCTAATTAAAAACCAGAACTAAAATTAGTTGTTGTTATGAATATAGAAATATCACAATAAATATAGTGACAATTACCAAATAATATGACAAATTCATTATTATCATAATTGCTAACTTATGTCCACATTTTCTAAAATAGCCAACTGGTTCTTAGCAAAAAAGGTCTTTGTTCTGTGCCCTTATAAAAATACAAAACCAACAAAAAAATGGTAATTTAGTTACTTAATAAAATAATAATGATATTGATATACGTATTAAAAACACTATCGGTGTTCAAGTATGAATAATTGCACCACAATATTATACTAGCACATCTTTATTAAAGAAAAAAAAAGTGCGTGCGTACAAAGTACACATGTCAGAAGTCTTTGGCAAACTAATTTTTAACTCTTGTTCATATTTACACAAATCTAAAACTTTAGATTTCCGAGACTTAGAGGGAGGGAAAAAGGAAGATATGTTAGGAATTTAATTGTCATTAAAATTTTAAAAGTGTCGAATATTAATACAAATAATAAATTTAATATTTTAAATTTTTTTGCTACGATAATAAAAACACGTGGCATTTTAATTTACAATTCGTCATTTGAGATTTCAATAAATATTTTTCATAAAATATAAAATACAATTTTTTCTTAAACTCTCTTTACGAAATTTTAATTTTAAAATTATAATTTCTATAAGGTAATTCACCCTTCGCCCTCTCTCTCAATCGGATTCAATCGCTCTCTCCCTTTTCCTCGACAAAAACGCTGCACATCTTCGTGACGCTCCGTAAAAATTTTACCCTCATGCGCCTAAAGAAGTTTCACTTCGAAAAATTGTGTAATAACCAATGATCTTGGGGAAGAGTTTGTCGAGAATTATCGCGATGAACTTAAGATCCAAATCAAAAACTTGCTTATTGACTTGGCTATCTTTTTATGTTTTCTTGATTTTTCTTCACTGTAAATGTGGAGCTATCCACGGAAGTATTTGCGAACCAATTCTTAAAAGCCCGCGCATTTGGATCTAAGTGTCCATTCGCGTGTTTCCCCACTCTTTTATAAAAGAAAACCCTGGTTACGAGAACGTAGGACCCCAAGGTTGAGAGTTATATGCTTAGCCAGTCTAGCACGGCTCTTAAAAAAGAAGAATGCGCGTGGACAAATTACATAACCAAAGTCTCATATAAAATTGTCAATGGGAACCATCCATTTTATTTTTACTATATACAAGTTGTTAGTAGTAAAAACTAATCAAAATTATTGCGACCGAACGGCCTATCAGATGTAAATTAATTAAAATGGCTTAAGGACCGATCTGGTCGCCAAACTCCAAAAAAGTACATTGTTCGCCATTTTTCATCGTTTCTTGAAATAGGGTGAATAGAATAAATATAAGGTGGAGTTGAGTAGTTTATGTATCCATTTCGATATACGATTTAAATAACTTCGCTTGATAGAAAAAAAACCAAACATAACCAATTTTTGACACTTTGAATTCATTTTATGACGAAAATGTATATAGACCTTGATTTTGAAATTTAAAGTAATCTATTTCAGAAAAAAAATAAAAATTACATTAATTTAATGTTTTACATAACTAATTGTTATTGCGGGCTGGCGCGCCTCAGTGTTCCTCCAGTGCTCTCCACTGCGACCCGCAGTCCACCCCGAGACACTGACAGCAATTCGTGCTGGGATAGGGCCTTAAGACCGTTGAGTCCTAAAAACTACCATGGTAACGGGATAAACAATACTACAGATTGTATAACAAAAATAATATATCACGTTGTTTAACATTAGTACGTAATTTAACACTCAAAATTAACAATTATCTCCATCAGCCTTCACAAATTTTACCGTTTATAAGATAAGATTGCTTTAGCATGCCATGACAGGCTCCAAGTTTGGAAATTATCTAACTCCGGATGATCGTCTAGGAAAGCCATACAACAAAGTATAGTTTATTTTATATAATAATAATTTTTTGCAAGAATATGGTAAAAAATATTTTGGTGATAGTCTAAATTTCGTATATTGCCACTAGTCCATTGAAAAGTTACATTTGGGGTTGCGTTTTTTAGAGGACGCAATTTTATTTATGGAACATGTAGGGGGGGTCAATACAAGCTTAACTCTAAGTTTGTGGGGTTGGCGTGCTTGTACCCCGGCCGCCATCTTGGATAAAGGGGTCCAAAAACCACGTTTTTGGCTATATCTCCTAAACTATCAATCGTACATAAAACTTGTAAATACACATTTTGTAGCAAATCGCTGTGTCTACGATTATGTCTATATAACTTTTTATCATAAATCCAAAATTCAAAAAGTTATAAGTAAAAAAGTGAAAATATTTCCTATTTCTAAAGTTGACTAGGTGCGTCAATGCTCATGACAAGCCGATCAAAACAGCAGTTTTACCTTACTTTTAAGATCTCTCGTTTATTTTAAACAAATTTTCTAAATCATTTTTTTATTTTTTATTCCTACAATTTTACTTATTGGTATTCCTAGTAGGCCTATTCCACAGACAACTTGCTGATATGGTAATCTTCGACATAATTAAAGAGACGACATAAAGAGACCTTTTTTAGGTCTGGGCCTCAGATTTCTGTTTCATGATCATTTGTCAATCTAATAGGCAATTAGGCGATCAGCCTGTGCAACACGCCGACTTTTTGGGTCTAAGGCAAGCCGGTTTCTTCACGATGTTTTCCTTCATCGTTCGAGCGAATGTTAAATGTGCACATAGAAAGAAACTTCATTGGCGCCCAACCGGGTATCGAACCTACTTCCTGGATGACAGTCGCACGCTGCAGCCACTAGGCCAACACTGCTCTATTACTTAGTAATTACCAATTAAAAAATACTCATTCACCCAGTTTATAGAGAGCAAAAGTATTATTACATATTACATCAATGTCACATGGGCGATGTCTCATAAACCTATTATATAATCATTTAAAATGACGTCAGCAGGAGTAAACAATTTGTAATACCATTCAGTACTAGTCGACGCATTATGAACTGACATGACATAAATCATATTTATCTGTCTGTCTCGCTCGCACTTACAGGTCTTATGGAGAGGTGTAGTGATGTACGTAAGAATTGTAGAAGTGCATATCGATAACGGGATCGGTACGATCGATATGTAATGTTAAGTATTCGCGAATAATTTTAAGAAAAGTGTTTAATTTGTACGATAAAAAAAAACCACGTTAGAAAATAAATTCTCCATTATGCGTATTGCGTAACGAAGCGTAAGTAATGAGCTTCATTAAAATATCTTGTATTTATAGAAAAACAACAACCCTTACTTCGTATCGACCAATCAGGAGTCAGAGTGCGTAGGTAGCTAAGTCATAACGGGTTGCATTGCGTGCACTTACCTACTGTCAGTGACATTTATTGCCCGAAGAAAAAATAAATCAGTGGTGCTACAACCTCTTTAGGTCTTGGCCTCAGATTTCTGAATCTGTTTCATGATCATTTTTAAATCTAATAGGCAAGTAGGTGATCAGCCTGCCTGACACACGCCGTCGACTTTTTGGGTCTAAGACATGTCGGTTTCCTCACGATTCGAGCAAATGTTAAATGCGCACATAGAAAGAAAGTACATTGGTGCACAGCCGGGGATCGAACCTACGACCTCAGGTATGAGAGTCGCCAGAAGACTTACTTTAAAATGCGTCGGCAATACATACCTGATACAACCTGCGTGACATCATTATGGCTATTATTTGATTCAAGACTGCAATGATAATATTTTATTTTAAATATCTATACTGATAAAACTCTGTCCTTAGTCTACTAACTAATCTTAGATGGGTTGATAACAAGGAACTTGTAAAGGTCCCGCCGTGTTATCTGCTAAATGGTTGAATGACGAATCCGTCAGTCATTTGTTTTAAGATTTTAATTAGCGCCTCAGTAGTACGTTGACAACAACGGAATTGTAATCTTCGTATTCTATTCGAAATATTTAATATATAAAATTCTCGTTCGTTCCCATACTCCTCCGAAACGGCTCGACCGATTCTTATGAAATTTCTAATGCATTTTCAGTCAGTCTGAGAATCGGCTACTATCTTTCAAACCTCTAAGTGATAAGGGGTGTCCACCTGAAATTTTTATTTTTTAGACAATTTTTTTTTTATGATACAGCATACAAAAATACATCCAACCCCTAATTTTCACCCCTCTACGATCAACCTCTATTTTTTATTATAGTAGATACTTATTTTTATTGAGCTAAAAAATGTTTCCTAGAAATAATATACATGGCAAAACAACGTTTTCCGGGTCAGCTAGTTCACTTATATAATAGTACCCTCAGAACTAACCTTTACGAACTTAATTAAAAAGGCCACACAACACACTGTATGGAATAATTTATTGAATTGCATAGATTAAGAGACGTTTTTAATGTCAGTTCCTATATTGTAAGAAATTGTTTCTAAACTCTTTATAACTAATTTCAATCAGCATCTATTCGTTATAGAGAGGTGTCGCTATAGGGAGGGGGAAACATGTATGGGTATTGGGTTAAACCAAATAAATATAACTCATTTTTACGTTATAGAAAGTTTTTCGTTATAAAGAGTGGACACTCAATTTTATTCTATTACTGTGATTGTTGTGTTGTTCTTTTGTATATGTATGCATTGTTTTGTATGTGATGTAAATGAATACCGCTTTGGAGTGATCGATAATGCTAGCTTATTTTATTTAAAAAAAAGGGTACGTGTACTTATGTACGCGCGTAAGAAGTTATACTTCTTTGGCATTATTAAAAATAGTTTTTGATTGCATGCAAATAATTAATTACAATTAAATAATCAAAGACTGGAAAAGGAGTCATTATAGTCAATAAAGCTCAGTTTACATTTGAAAAATTAAATAAATATTTATTATTATTCTCTTACATTAAGTGTAACATAAATTATATTATTATTCAACTGTTGTTTTTAAATTATGTCCAATGCCGTAGCATCTTCCGTGGGCAACTTCATTCTGTTAATTTTGTGTCATGGTGCGCGCGCAACGTAAAATTTTACTCTCATCAATTTTTCATAACGCGCCTAAAGATGTATAACTTCAATAATTCTTAAAATCCAAATCGTGTAAAACGTTCAAGATTATAATCCGACATATTTTATGGTTGACCTTGACCTTGGCCTTTCTATAAGTATTACTAGTTTACGAAAATCTCCATGTAGCTACCATACATAAAAAGATTTGGTTTCATAAAAATTAATACTTAGATAATATCAAAGGGCCGGCAACGCACTTGCGAGCCTGGCAATGTTGTCCATGGCCTTCCTTAACATCAGAAAAATATACACAATTTTACGACAAAATGTGTTTGAATACTTTAAAAATAATGAATTGGGTACTTGTACAATTTCTTTGCGTGAATTCGTATAGTTATAGCTTCTTAAAGTTATATTTACGTCTAAAAATCACTGAAAAATCTTCAACTAAAATCAAAATTTCTGTTACCCACGAAATCTAGTTTTTTAATCCGCCCAAAAATATTTATTTATCTATTTCTTGACAATTATTCTTTTTTTTATTTATTATACAGGGTGGCCAAAAAGTCGTGGATCAAACGCAAATAGGGGATAATAGGTCATCAGCGGCAAAAATTGTTCTAGGAGTCTCTATAACCCCTCAGAGTTATGATTTATTTTGGTTTTATATGAAAATTGACTTTTTTTACTAATTCTTCTTAAAATTCGAAAATATCTACATCCTGTATCTTTCTCATAATATCCACTAGATTGGTACTGATGAGTTCTTGCGTTCGACATACTATTTATAGTTGTTTATTGAGTCAGTTGATTCAAGATAATATTAAGTGATACGATATAACATTTTTTCAAATCATAAATTTTTCTTTACTTTGACCCCACTTAAATAAAATTACTCCACCAAAGTGTCCTTTACAAGTTTTGGCGAATTTAATAGGGATTCTGAAAGGTATTACACGTGGCATGAGTCGCTCTAATATCTTTCTAGGAAGAATTACAAACAAAGATTGTGAAATAATAATTGTATTAAAACAATTATTTCTCAATGGTTGTTTGTATGAAACAAAATATTTTACAATAAATATCTCAAAATTCCTGATTACATAATACTCAATCTGCACCGTCTAATCAAATTCCTACGTAACCCTCACCATCTTCTATTTTTTGAATCTAGTCATTCACAGTACTGGTCCATGTAGGTAAATAATCTATCATAAGTCCAATCGTTGTTGTTTTTTCGTCTAAAAGATATTAGAGCGACTCATGGCCATTTAATACCTTTTCAGAATCCCTATGAAATGCCAAAACTTTAATACAGGGTACTTTTCGTAGGTTTTTTTTCACAGAGGGGTCTAAGTAAACAAAAGTTTTGATTTGAAAAAAAATTATATCGTATAACTTAATATTATCTTCAATACACTCAATAAACAACTATAAATAGTATGTGTTAAGCAAGAACTCATCAGCACCAATCTAGTGGACATTATGAAAAATATACAGGGGATGTAGATTTTATCGAATTTTAATAAGAATTAGTAAAAAAAAGTCAATTTTCTTATAAAACGCAAAATAAATTATAACTCTAGGGGTAGACCTCCCGTAGAACAATTTTCCGCTGATGACCTCATCTATCCCCTATTTGCGTTTGATCCACGACTTTTTGGTCACCCTGTATATGTATGTACTGTCACACACAAATCTTTCAAGACTTCTTTACTTACACTGTTAATTTTTACTATTTTATTATTACATTATTTTTCTTTTTTTGTTGTGGTCTCTGGCAGAAATGACCAGTGCTGTGGAACATCTGCTCCACAGCATAATGCTGAGCAAGGGCCAGTTCAACCACAACACACACATACACACTTAAACTGTACCTTGTTCCTTCAAAAAAAAATCTTTGTTATTTTTCTTTCTTTTTTTGATTATTATTATTATTTTGTGTGTTTCTTTAGTAATATATGGTATGTCCATGTAAAATGTTCTTAGGTGTGTTTGTTCATCAGTTCTTTTATTTGTATTGCGAAATTGTGTTTCAAACAAATACTCGTTCGACCTTCAGTTCTAACTTGTTTCATCATTTCAGGATGAAAGAGGCCGTCTGATGCGACGAACAATACTTCGATATGTGTGCCTTTGTCTTACCATGGTGCTCACAATGATATCACCAAGGGTTAAAAAGCGCTTCCCGACCCTCGACAACCTAGTCGAGGCGGGCCTCCTAATAGACAACGAAAAGAGTATATTAGACAATTTAAATCAAAAGTTTCCTAAACCCTCCAAGCATTGGTATGACATATTTCTAGTACCGTAAGTTAATGCTGATTATTGCGTAAGTGTCGTCTCTAACGATGTGTGGCAACGCACCAAGGATTAACAAAAGTACGCACCAGCTTATTGCTTTAAATGTGTAGGGATGACACTTCTAGGTTTGATAATTTCACAGTTTGTAGGTTGCCGATTGTATGGGCTACCAGTATTGTGACGAGGGCGCGGAAAGAAGGACGTATAAGGGACGATTTCGCTGTTAAAACGATTATAGATGAATTGAATAAGTTTAGAGGGCAAGCGGGGTTGCTACTCAGTTATGATACAATCAGTGTACCCCTTGTTTATACGCAGGTAAGATTGTCTTAGATTTGAGACTGAACTCCCGTATGTCTCGATTCATTTGTGACAGGCTTACGCTCGAACTTAATAATCTATCTCAATCCATAATCCACCTTCTGAGATAGTAATCTTAATCCAAATGTTGTAAAAAGTGTGCCAATAACCAATCGACGGATTGTAATAGCCATCTGTCGATACAAGCTATCCATGGGAGGTCGTATCGGTGTCTGTGGAATGTGGATAGACCTTTGTATGAAAATGACAGTTGACGAAAGCTCGATTTCAACAGTTTATTATTTTAACAGATTTTAACTTACACCAGTTTTTTAAATAATAAAAAAAACTGTTTGCTATGTTTTAACATATAAATGTATATTTTAATGTTATTTGTACGGTTTAATTTACTTTATTTGGTTTACATTGATTATCAAATATGAGTGAAAACTCGGTAAAATGGAACGACAAAGAGCATTTTATCCGTCACTAAAAATGGATTGTCTTCGTAAGGTTTGGTTATTGGGATGCAGATAGGAGATCAATCGACTGTCATAGTCTGATCTCAGATTGTGGATTGATTATTGGGTTCGGGCGTTAGACATGTTACAGACCAAGCGTTCAATATTTATAGATTATCCTTTGGTTTGAGTGTTTGGAATGAGTGAAACCCCATAGGGGGTCATGGGAGAACTGTATCTGTTTCATACTACCTTTTTAAATACACACGACGCAGCCAAGCTTAATAAGCCGATCAATTAACAGCCTAGCCTTTTAACTAAACAGCGCCGTTTAACTAGCGGCCGGAAAGATATCCAGCCGTAGCGTTTGTAACATCATTTAATAAACTGGCTAATGCTTAGACCATTCGTACGATAGAGTGACCAGTCGAGTAGAAAAATATATTAGAAAATATTTCTTTAAAAACTAAATTGCTTGAGTCGGTCACAGCTATTCACATTATTATTGTCACTACACTCTTCCATTGAACTTGTTGTTTTTCATTAAACTTTGGAAAATACCATCAAAGTTGTGGTTTGCCGACGCCATATTGACAGTTTGATGAGTTTCGTTCCGAGTTTGAGAGTGGCAGAAAGTGGAACTAAATTTAAATTAACAGTCAACAGGCTAGGCAAGTAATGAAACGTCATCGATCCTACTCATTTGCCTAGCTGTTTGATCAACTGGCTGTGTATGTTTGAGGCCGCTAGTTAAACGGCGCTGTTTAGTTAAAAGGCTAGGTTGGTGATTGAACGGGTAATTAAGCTAGTTGGCTGCGACACAAACATCCATTTTTGTATTTAAGACGCATGCAAATATCTATTTGTGTACCACTCCTCACGGTCGCAAGTTTAACGAACTTAGCTAACACAGCTAACATATCGAGAACAGTATTAGTTTAACTTAAGTTAGTTCATGTATGGTCTCTTCTAATTCTTCTGTTTTTGTCTTCTTTATGTTTACCTAAGTGTCTTCTCTTTAATAACATTATTCTTAGCTTTGAAATAATTTTCGGACACTAATTTTAAATTGTATTTCTTTGTGATGTGTCTGTTGTTTTCTTTTTCAATAAATTTTTGATAGCGCAAATAAAATCAGATTGTGAAGGTAAAGATAATATGTTTTTGTGTAAAAAGTAGCTTTAGTTTGAATGTCGCAAATATGATATTAAAATACTTTTGATAATGATAATTAGTTTATAAAGTTCATGATTAAATATGGGGAGTACCAAATTGTACACATTACGCGCGTATACTGCTGAATCATTCATAATGAAACTTTCGATTGCTTAAAGTAATGGATTCGTGTCAAGAATTAATCCAATTAAATGGAAATGAACTTTTATGCCTCAAGGCAACGAACTGAGGGAAGTTCACGTGACAAGTTGTAATTTATAGTGAGTTTTTTAATTGAATTTTGTTACTACTTAGGGTCCGTTCACACAGACCGGCTCGGAGAGGAGAGCAGATTTTTATCACGTTGGAAACAGTGTTTTGAGTGATTGTAGTAAAGTTTATTTTTGCATTTGCACCTTTTTTGTCATTAAAAATGCCTGAACGCGCTTCGTGTGAAGTAATAAAAGGAGCCGACCGGCTCCGCTTGCGTGCTCTTTCTCTATCGCGTAGCCGATCGGCTCCGATTGCGTGCCCGCTGCGGCCGCGCCGACCGCCATTTTGATAGCAACATTTGAACGTAATAGTTGTGCGTACTTGTACGAAAAGATGAATGATGAAAAATTAATAATACTCGTGTCAAAATATGAGTGTTTATTTGACATAACCAAGCCATCATATAGCGATCGGATAATGAAAGACAATGCATGGGAGGAAATTAGCAAATGTCTCGGAATAAGTGGTAAGTAAGGTTTTCATTGTTTTACACCTACCCCCAGATACTCAAACGAATTTTAAAGCAAGGGCTTCTTAAACTCGTGCTGCGACGTGTTAGATTCAAAGTCAAAATAGGAATAATATGAGTTTAAATGCGCCCTTACTTTAAAAACTCGTTTGAGTATCTGATCGTTAGAATATACTTATGTAGTAGACAATTTTTATTAAATATAACTTAAGAAACTCGCGTAGCCACTTGATCTTGCCAATCTAAAGCACCACTTGATGAAAAATAATCCTTAAATTTATTCGTTGTGGTTAGAACTGCGTCGCTATTAGAACTGTTTTCATTATTATTGTCTGTTATTGCTGTTAATAAATTTATATTGCTGTGAAATTCATTCTCTTGTCCTGGCGTCCGATTTTCTATTAAAAAATTATGTAAACATGTAGTTGCTAATATAATTAAATCACAGTACTTCGGCTGAATTTTCATTCGTTTTTGATAAATTTCAAATCTTTGAGTTAGCATTCCAAATGCACATTCTACGACTTTTCTTGCCCTGCTTAAACGCAGATTAAATACTTTTTTTGATAATTCTGTTCTTGCTTGTTCTCTTGGATACGGCCGCAATATATTATTGCTCAAAGGAAATGCCTCGTCTCCTATAAAAACATGTGGTAAGCTTTCAGTGGTACTAGGTAGAGGTTTATTTGGGGGCAGCTTTAACTTATTGGTGTTGAGTTTTTTCCAAAATTTTGAATTCTGTAAAATTCCGCCGTCGCTATTTTTACCATATGATCCGACATCAACAATTAAAAAACTGTATTTCGCGTCGACCACAGCTAGTAACACTGTACTGAAAAAGTTTTTATAATTATAGTATAAGCTTCCACTATTATCTGGTGCCTGTATATTGACATGCTTTCCGTCTATAGCGCCCAAACAGTTAGGAAAATTCCAAATATTAAAGAAATCACGTGAAACCTTTTCCCACATTTCTTCATCTGGCATCTGCATAACTATGGGCATCAAAACATCACAAATTACTCTGATTGTCTCATGAATAATTGAATGAACTGTAGAAATTCCCATTCGAAAATTAAATGACAAGTTTTTGAAACTGCAACCAGTGATGAGGAATCTGTAAAAATAAAACAAACACACAAAATAGAAATATAAGACTGCCGTACCAAAACGAACTATAAAATAAAAAAGAGTTATGTTATTAATTTTTCATTTCTGTTCTTTCCAGTGACGCAGTGCCAGGATCGTTGGAAGAAACTGCGAGATAACTTCAGAAAAGCCTATTATAACCGAAAAGGCAAGAGTGGCGATGGTGCAACTACGTCCAAATTGATAAAATTTGAAAAAGAACTTTCTTTTATAATACCATTTTTTCGCAATCGAAACCAAATATCTAATGTAACATTATCATCGGATGATTCAGAGCCTGGCACACCAATACAACCACCATCGACATCATCTAAACGTTCTGACCATTCTGAAGTTGAATCGCTTGCAAGTACTTCTGGCTCGAAAAAGAGACCACGCTTAAGCAAAGATGTTGCTACGGTTTTCGAAGAGTATCTTGAAGAAAAAAGAAATACTACACCCCGTGACAAGGCATTACGTAATTTTTTTTTGTCTATGTCAGATACAGTGGAAACATTCCCAAAAGAAGTCCAAGCACGAATTAAAAGGCGCGTGTTTAACATTGTTAATGAAGCTGAATTAAGTCTGTATGAAAATAGTACAGATTTGAATTATTCTTTGTCTATAAATTCACCGCCATCGACTAATCAATCTACTTACCTAGTGTCAAACGAAACCTATATTCCTCAAAACTATCCAGATCAGACTACTTGCGGGTACAATACCAGCACACAAAATACAAAATAATAAACAATCAAAAACAATAATAATTATAATAATAATAATTAAACACACACAAATCTGTACTATTTAATTACATTTCATTAACGTAAATAATGCTTAATAAATGGAGGGCTGTGATTTTGTGATCTATTTAGATGTTTGTGTTATTTAACATGATTAGTATAAGTAATTTACATTTCATTAACGTAAACAATGCTTAATAAATGGAGGGCTGTGATTTTGTGATCTAAATAACATGATTAGTATAAATAATTGTTTTTTATTTACCTTAAAGTTACCGTTAACCTTTCTTCGGCTGTAATGGTGCAACGATAATTTGTAGTCTTTTTTGTTATATGTACTCTTAACAAATCTGTCAATTTCAAAAATTGCCAATATTCCATACGATAATACTCATAAAATTTTAGGCTATCTCTCTTCAATTCCTCGAAAATGGTGTGAAACTCCCCATGGATTAGTCTGTTTTTCCAAATATGTTTTACCCATATTTGTTTCCGCTTGCGCTTACGTTTCCTATGTTCTATTTCAAGTAATCTTGCTAACAAATATATTTCTTCGTCGGAGCTATCTAAATCCATGTTTCGAAAAGCACACGTTAACACACCGAAAACAAAACTTAGACTGCGCGGAATACTGGCACTGCCTTTGTAGTGTATCCACCCGACTCCGAGCGCATCCGACCGGCTCCGAGCACATCCAACCGCACCCGCTTTCAGATCTCTTCCAGCCGGTCGATGTGAAATAGTTGGCGGCTCCGCTCCGGCCAATTCCAAGCGTATACGACCCGGTCTGTGTGAAAAGAAAAAAGCAGGCCGATGCTCTCCGAGCCGGTCTGTGTGAACGGACCCTTAACAGTATGGCGTTTTATTCGTATCGTTTATATATATATCTATAGTTTAAAAGAAAATTACAATCTATGTTAAAAACAAATAAAAAAATAGGAAGCTCAAAAGTAACTTTTTAATACATAATGTAACGTTTTTATTTAATTAATTAAAACATAGTTCTTAAACTTTATGTCTATATTACACTACCTATAACATATAACATATTCTATATATGATATTGAACTCTTTACTTATTGCAAAATACACTTACATCTGCAATAGTGAGCTCACTGATCACTACGATGACACATCATCAGCTTGTATATAATTAAAATCATTTCTATAATCAGTTTTCGTCGCTTCATGAATCTTAGGATAAGATTCACAATCCAATATGGGAGTTATAGTCCATTGAAATGTTACATTTTTTAGGCCTTACCTTGCGTTTTTTAGAGGACGCAATTTTATTTTTTTGATGTGTAGAGGGGGTCAGTGTAAAGCTAAAAACAAGTTTGTGGGGTCGCCACCCTTGTCCCACGGCCGCCATCTGGGAAAAAGGGGTCCTAAAACCACGTTTTTGGCTATATCTCCTAAACTATCCATCGTACATAAAACTTGTAAAGACACATTTTGTAGCAAATCGCTGTGCCTACAATTATGTTATAAGTAAAAAAGTGAAAACATTTCCTATTTCTAAAGTTGACTAGGTGCGTCAATGCTCATGACAAGCCGATCAAGACAACAGTTTTACCTTACTTTTAAGATCTCTCGTTTATTTTAAACAAATTTTCCAAATATTTTTTTTTATTTTTTTTATATTCCTACAATTTTACTTATTGGTATTCCTAGTAGGCCTATTCCACAGACAACTTGCTGATATGGTAATCTTCGACATAATTATATTATCAATCAGTTATTAGAATAGTAGCTAGCTATCACTTTTTTATTTATAACTTTTTGAATTTTGGATTTATGATAAAAAGTTACATAGACATAATCGTAGACACAGCGATTTGCTACAAAATGTGTCTTTACAAGTTTTATGTACGATGGATAGTTTAGGAGATATAGCCAAAAACGTAGTTTTTGGACCCCTTTATCCAAGATGGCGGCGGGGGGACAAGCACGGCAACCCCACAAACTTGGAGTTAAGCTTGTATTGACCCCCTACATGTTCCATAAATAAAATTGCGTCCTCTAAAAAACGCAACCCCAAATGTAACTTTTCAATGGACTATTATAATAGCGTAAGTCTCGCCTCACAATTACCTATATGAAAGAGATTCCCAAATGTATTTGAGTTTTGCTTTGTTTCGATTCGATTCCCTTCTTTCTGTGATTTTGATTTACGCCCGAACCCAATAACCTATCTCAATCCAACTGAGATAGTAATCTTAATCCAAATGTTGTAACAAGTATGTCAATGAACAATCCACGGATTGAAATAGCCTTCTATCGATACAAGCTATCCGTGGGAGGTCCGATCGGTGTCTGTGGATAGACCTTTGTATGAAAATGACAGTTGACGAAAGCTCGATTCCAACAGTTTTAATTATTTTAACAGATTTTAACTTACACCAGTTTTTTAAATAATTAAAAGAGCTGTTTGTTATGTTTTAAATATAGACATGTATATTTTGATGTTATTTGTATGGTGTTTTTTACTTTATTTGGTTTACATTGATTATCAAATATGAGTGTAAACTCGGTAAAATGGAACGACAAAGAGCATTTTATCCGTTGCCAAAAATGGATCGTCTTCGTAGGGTTTGGTTATTGGGATGGAGATAGGAGATCGATCGACTATCACGGTCTGATTGATTTAAAACAATCTGAGATTGTGAATTAATTATTGGGTTCGTCCGTTAGGAATCTGTGTCGAGTAATCGTTTATTCTGTTCTACGTTTTTTATTGATACAAGGTAGTTTATTATCTGTTATTCACCAACAAGTGTTTATTTAGATTGCATTACATTCATTTTCTCATTAGAATTCGATACTAGGCCTCCTGTATTTATTCATAAAAATTTGTTTCAGGTAGTAACTATAGCTGTATACTCATACTTCATAACTTCAGCATTGGGTAGCCAATGGGTAGACCACAAATTGCAGTCCCATAGTGAATCAGTCTATATAAGTAACATAGACCTGTACTTTCCCATATTTACAACGTTAGAATTCTTCTTCTACATGGGATGGCTTAAAGTCGCCGAGTCACTGATAAATCCCTTTGGAGAAGATGATGATGACTTTGAAGTTAACTGGCTGATTGACAGAAATTTGCAGGTAAATATTTGAAATGAAGGAGTCTCAAAGGATAGTTGTTATGTTGAGGGTATCAAAAAGTCGTTTGACGATTTTGAAGTGGATTACGGACTTATAGTCCGGTCAATTTAGACCTAGAGTAAAGTTACATAAAGTCCCTACAAGCTGAATTATTGATACCTTTTTTTATAGATAATTGTATGATCTACAATTTTTGTCTGGAGTACTTTTATGATAAAACTTACCGTTTTGCTGAAAATCGCGAAAAACTCATTTTTTTGACCTTTGCCCTTGAATAAAAATTTTTCCTTACACGGGAATGATAGGGAACTTCTAGACATTGTTTATAATTATGTTTTGAACAATTTCACAGAAATTCAGCTTGTTGGGACTTTATGTAACTTCGGATGTCTAAATTGACCGGACTATTACTAAGAAAATTTACAGTCTATTGCAAAATATGTTCTATCCCAAATATTACTTTCAAAGTAACCATTATTAGTAAAATGAAATTCACACTTAAATAAAAATTAATCTTTGGCGATACAACAGTTTTAGGTATGGGCCTCAGATTTCTGTATCTGTTTCTTGATCATTTGTCTAAGAGGCAAGTAGGTCTGTGTGGGATCAACCTATGCCTGACACACGCCGTTGACTTTTTGGCCGCTTCCTCACGATGTTTTCCTTCACCGTTCGATCGAATGTTAAATAAATAGACAGAACGTCCATTGGTGGACAGCCAGGGTTCGAACCTACGACCTCAGATGAGAGTCACACGCTGTGCCACTAGGCTCAGCTCCAAATCCAAATCCGCTAATTATCAGAGACATAATGAAATATTATTTGAAATACCAATTTTTATTTTTACATGATCGGTACAGAAACAGACAATAGATTGACTGAATACATAATGTTACTACAAACTAAACAATATTTTGTAAACCTGAAGTCCAATTATTTACACCTGTACACAGTATTTCGGTGGCATCTTCAGTGCTTACTAAATATTAACTAGTAATACTTTATAGTTAATACATTATTACATACAGTATAAACTTAATTGAATGACAAAAAACTGAATTCAGGTTGCAAGTCTTCACCGCGAATAATATTTTTAAATTCATAAAAACTATTGTGAAAAATATCAACATGAGAACACAAAGAATTATAATACTTGCACTTTCTAGCGAGCGGACCATTCTGGGATACATTATTGTTACTTGTATTGTGGGTATCATAAATAGTTGTGGGCAATGAAACGAAAGTTGTAAATACTTACATATATTAAAAGATTAATTTCTTGTGAATAAAGATATCGTAATCATTGTTTCTGAGTATACATTAATTATAAATGAAATAAACAGATATCTGAATCATATAACAAGAATTTAGTTTTTTTAGATTAACAAAACTAATTTTCTATAGAAGCGAACATTATGTCTCTGGTATATACCATAGTATTGATTAATTTTAATTTTAGGTATCATATATGATCGTCGACGAAATGCACCATGAGCATCCAGAATTAGTTAAAGATCAGTACTGGGACGAGGTGTTCCCATCGGAACTGCCGTACACCATAGCAACAGAGAACCAGCGTGAAGAGCATCCAGAACCTTCGACGGCCCGCGTGGCTGTCCCACTACGCCAACGGAGTATGGTCACAGTAAACCCCTCGAGTGTGAAAATTGACGAGATGATGCCATCTAACACCGTGAGTTACAAGTTCGCTCCACCCGAGGTTAGAAATTTCTATAAGCATGCTGCATGGAGCAGTGGCTTAGCAGTGTTCTAGGGGCTGCCAGGTGCTCATGGAAAGGGTTCATACATCTTTTGGTCTGCGTTAATGTTAGGATCCTATCGCATCGGTCGAGGTTTCGATTCGGTAGATCATACAATTTTAAAGATACAAAATTAATTTATAGCCCAGACAGATCTTACTCAGAAGTAAGTGAAAGAAAGAAAGCATAAAACATAATGTATGGCATACGAAACCGCCGCGGTGGTAACAGCTGGCGAAAGTATTTCCGAACCAACTTGGCTTACAGAACTAAAAGATAAGAAATTCTGGACATAACACTCGTGCTTCATGCCTGTGTGCCCAGAAAAAAATTATCAATTTCAAAAATACACGTCGAATTCATAACCTCTTCCTGTAGTTTAAAAAAAATGGTTACGTTAATTTCTCAAAATATTTAAATTGATGGATGATTTTGAAGAAATTGAATGTGACTTGAATATAACTAAAAATTTATTTTCGATTAACTTGGCATGTGACCATTCGCTTTATACCCTTAGTATAAGATCCCGATATACAACGACCTTCACCGAGATGCTTATTTAATGTAACGTATTTTATATTTAATTTAATATGTCAATAAATATAATCCATATGGGTTGCCTAGCAAATTTCAGTCCAGAGTATGTTTAATTAATATTTAAAAAAAAAATATTTTTTTTATAATTTGCATGTAGTAAATTTTTTTATTTTTTTTAATCAATATTTTTAATCAGGGTAGTATTATATATGTATCACTATAACTTTCTTTTTTACTAAAGATGTATATACACATTAGTGTCACATAAAAAATATACACATAAATAATTAATTGATTAAAAACAACCTAACGTTTGCATATTCTATGGGCTTCATACTTTCGATTGGTATAGAATTTATCTAATAATCATACCGGTGAAATTTAAAAAAAAATATTTTTTTTTTTAATATTAATTAAAATACTCTGGACTGAAATTTGCTAGGCAACCCATATGGATTATATTTATTGACATATGTATTAAATTAAATATAAAATACGTTTCATTAAATAAGCATCTCGGTGAAGGTCGTTGTATATCGGGATCTTAGACCACCTCGATGACATGCAAAAGGCTATTTGATAAAAGCATTTCAGATTTAATAATGACTATAGAACCTATTATTCCCATTCAGAATTTAAAAATCCCGCCAAAACGCTTTAGCCAATATGGCGTCGCATCGGACATCGCACAAGTGACAAATTATTTATGTTTTATTTTTTTATTTCGTTCAAAAACAGACTGTGTTTTATAAAGATTACTCTCAGTAATAATTTTCATACTGTCAAATAGCCTATTAAAACTACATCAGGAAGATATTGTTCATAAGTAATGAATGTTATCAATACAATACGTTGTATCAGTTCCGCTAATACTTTATTATGATTAATCAAGATAAGGTTATTTGGCAGCTCTGACTAACATAGGTATATAGATAGCGATAACATTGGGTTCAGTGATTTGAAAAAAAAATGGCAGGTTGTGGACTAGTTTTAGACATGTTTATCTTCTTTGTATTGTGATAACATGTTTGTTAACCTTCAGTTTTTATTTGTTTTTTTAATCTTTATGATTGAACACACATTTGAATGTTTTAAAATATTAGCTTTACACAAAATATGTTCTTTAGTCGATTTAATAATTTTGGACTCAAAGGTTGGAAGGATGAAATTAGCTTATAAGTTATTATTTAATTCCACTGCCGGTTGGTTGCCCAATCTAGATATTCCTGGAAAAATCTTGATAACGCAAATAAAATTCAGTCTGGTGAATTAAAATAAACAGAATCAAATTTGTGTTCAATCCACTCCTAATAAACGTGGGTGAAGTTGTATTAATCTCTTTTGCTGATGCTGTGTTTATATTTAGTTTGTGAGTTGTATTATTTTCTCAATTGATGTTATAATTACACAGATTATCGTCTTATACAAAATCGTTTAACGATTTGTGATTGTCATTTGTTTAAGTATGTTAGACAAAGAGTACTGAACCGTTTATGGCAAATACTAAAGTTGATGTAGAGAGAGTGTCGTGTGTGCTACACATATATATATGAAACAGGTTAACGCCCGAACCCTATAACCTATCTCAA
Source organism: Pieris macdunnoughi (assembly GCA_905332375.1). Taxonomy (NCBI): domain Eukaryota; kingdom Metazoa; phylum Arthropoda; class Insecta; order Lepidoptera; family Pieridae; genus Pieris; species Pieris macdunnoughi. Next base: position 1,989,347 of record CAJOBZ010000064.1, read on the forward strand.
TCCATAACCCACCATCTGAGATAGAAATCCTAATTCAAATGTTGTTACAAGTGTGCCAACCAATCGACGGATTGTAATAGCCATCTGTCAATACAAGCTATCTATGGGAGGTCCTATCGGTGTCTGTGGATAGACCTTTGTATGAAAATGACAGTTGACGAAAGCTCGATTTCAACAGTTAATTATTTTAACAGATATTAACTTACACCAGTTTTTTAAATAATTAAAAAAACTATTTGTTATGTTTTAAACATACACATGTATATTTTAATGTTATTTGTACGGTTTTATTTACTTTATTTGGTTTACATTGATTATCAAATATGAGTGAAAACTCGGTAAAATGGAACGACAAAGAGCATTTTATCCGTCATATCATTTTATAAAATGGATTGTTTTCGTAGGGTTTGGTTATTGGGATGTAGATAGGAGATCGATCGACTGTCACGGTCTAATTGAAAACAATCTGAGATTGTGGATTGATTATTGGGTTCGGGCTTAAGACAATAATCTTATAAGCGATTTAATTATAATTGGATTGGAATTGTTAAAATTACTAAATCGGGATACTTTCCAGTTGTTGTTTCTATAACAGGCAGTCATTAAAACGAAATCCATTTTAGGTCTGCGACTCAGATTTCTCTGTATCTGTTTCATGATCATTTGTCAATTGAACACGCAAGTAGGTGATCAGCCTCCTGTCACACGCCGTCGACTTTTTGGATCTAAGGCAAGTCGTTATCCTCACGATGTTTTCCTTCACCGTTCGAGCGAATGTTAAATGCGCACATAGACAGAAAGTCCATTGGTGTACAGTCGGGGATCGAACCTACGAAGAAGCCACTAGGCCAACACTGTTTGTTGAAATCACTCTACGTCAACCATACTGGTGTAATTAATAAATGTGTAGTAGTCTAAAGCAAAGACAAATTTTAAAAAATGCTTTGAAAAAATATATATTAAATTTATATCTATACAGCAATTACAAATGAGTGATGACGCGCAATCCGGCATTCACTTTATGGTCACAAGAGGAAGTAAACGGGGCAAGAGAGATGAGAGGAACTCCATGGGATCCAGTAATTCCATGGTGTCCCTTCAGCAGCCAATGACAAGAACAAATTCAGTTACGTCTATGCTTAAACGGCTGTTCTCAAAAGACGATCAAAGAACGGTGGTGCCGTCACAGACTGATGGTGGTAAGTTGAACTATTTGTATGATTTTGATTTATAAAGGTGGATGGATAATCTGTGGCAGTGTGAAATGTCAGGTGATTGTCAAAGTCAATTAAAATGAAAAATTTAAAATGATCGCGTATGTATTTTTAAGTATCTTTAATAATTGAGAATAAAATATTGGGAATTTATTCATTTTATTCTTTATGATGAGATCTGTTCTAATTAGCTCTCTAAACATGTAACTGTAATTTAGGATGAATGTTCCATCGGCGCTACCCTGGATTTGAACCCATGATTCTGAGACCTTATGCCACTTCCCAACCACAAGACCAATGAGGCTCTAATTAAATATCTTCTAATATATAAAATTCTCGTGTCACAATGTTCGTTCCCATACTCCTCCGAAACAGCTTGACCGATTTTTATGAATTTTTTATGCATATTCAGTAATCTGAGAATCGGACAACATCTATTTTTCATCCCCTTAAATGTTAAACCCCTAAATTTTTATTTTTAGACAAAACATTTTGTTTTTATTTTTTTCTCTACGATCATCCCCTATTTTTTATTACAGTAGATAGTTATTTTTATTGAACTAAAAAAATGTTTCCTAGAAATAAAATACATGGCAAAACGACGTTTGCCGGGTCAGCTAGTACCTAACAAAATAAAAATATAGAAGTAACTATTGTAAAAAGCAATGACTTTGTTTAACACAAAATAGCTTCAAGGTGAATCAGGATGAAATCGTGTGCAACAATTACGATTGTAAGACGACACTTGAATAATGAGTCGTGAGACATAGATAACAGTTGTTACATATTTATGGCGTGTAAATTAGATAAAATCGAGCGAGAATTTTCATGATTCTGTTTTGTTCGAAATTCAAAAATAACGTTTTCTAATCGCGTTTGTTATCTTTGTTCTCCGAGTACGCTTGAAACATTATTTTTATACTAAACTTGCGGATTTTTAGTTTCTGCTTTGTTCGAAATTAAAAAAATGAACTTCTCTAATCGCGTTTTTAATCTATGTTCTCCGAGTACGTTATACTCAGATTTTTAATTCCGTAGAATTCTGACATTTCATGAGTGTTGCTTTTAAAAAAGTTCTCCACCGAAAAAGGGACAAATTTGACTTATTTCAGGGCAATAATAAAAATGCTACGTATTTTTTATGTTTTACCTACAAAAAGGTAAATCTAAATATTGACTTACTCAAGTATCAAATATTTCAATATCACGAACAATATATCGAATTAACTTTAATTACTTTATTTTATTCTTTAGCTGCGATCACTGCCTACTAATTCCAGGTTTAGTAAACCTTTTTAAAAAAATAAAATGTTATCTTTAGCGTTTTTACTGTTTGTAATGAAAAAGAACGTAATTACCACTCGCCGTTAAACCACTTTTAATGTAGAGCACCGGACTTAATAAAATGGGTACACTAACTAAAAAAAATGTATGTAAAGACTCAAATGTGCAGACTCGTATTGGAATTGAAAAATTTGCCCGGCCAAAAAGGTGTGCCATCACTGACATATCAAAACACGATAGCTGTCAGAATTCTACGACATTAAAAATCAGAGTATAGAGACACTATTTTTATACTAAGACCCCCCACCCAAAATTCTTTATGTAATACTTGAACGCTCCCTAAGCTGTGTTCTGGTTTCAGTTGGCAGGTTCATGGTATCAGCAAGCAATCCAACGTTGAACAAACCAGCAGCCGCCATGAGCGGAAGTATGAAGATAGCGAATGATGTTATTGAAGAAGTGGATGAACAGGCCACAATCACTAGTATGGGGAAGCGACCGGAGACCCGGTAAGTCTATTGAGTAATCATTGCGGTCTGGGTATCGCACTATGTTTCGTGATAATTTGTTCTAATAGGCAAGTGGGATTTAAGTACAACGGACCGATTATGAGTATAAGTGCGGAAACTGAGTCCAGCAACCATCGGCAAGTGGGATCATACTTCTGTAGACAGACGTGGTCCGTTTGGGTCTTTATCCAAAACGTCTGGTATTCTTCATGCTGATTACCTCACGATTTTTTTTGATGGAATGAAAAAAATATTTTCAGCTGTCAGTGTTCAATGAAATGCTTTAAAGATTTAATACAGGTATTTAACACATATTGTTGGCCTTACTGGCTTCAGCGAGCTACTCCTATCCCTGAGGTCGTAGGTGCGATCCCCGGCAGTTCACCAATGAACTTTCTGGGTGCGTATTTAACGTTCGCTCGAACGGTGAAGGAAAACATCGTGAGGAAACCGGCTTACCTTAGACACAAAAAGTCGATAGCGTGTCAGGCACAGTAGGCTGATACTTGCCAATTAGATTGGCAAATGATTATGAAACAGATGCAGCAAGCTGAAGTCCAGACCTGAAAAGATTGTAGCGTCACTGATTTATTTTACATGTGTTAACATACTCGTAGTCATAAGGCAGCCTTGGTTTAGCGATTACCAACTGATTACACTTACGTCAATTGTATTGAGCATATTTAATGTACTAACCTTAATATATATAAATTACGTGTCATGTTGTTTGTCCGCTATGGACCCCTAACACTACGATTTCAATCAAATTTACACTTGCGTTTGATCTAACTTAAAAGATAGGATAGCTTACATCTCAATTTATACCCGCAATATTATTTTATTGCAAATTGTTTGTTAATTATTGATAGTCACAATTCTGACAGATGGCACTGTGTTAAAAGTACGTACCAACGTTTCGCATAAACTACAATTTAATGCCATAACCACCAAAAAAGCATGGTGGTGCCCATGACTGGTGTTCTCCTACCATTTCCCTTGAATAGGTTACTACTATGTAATATAACTAAAACCTTAGCCACAGCAACGCTTGGCCGGTCTGCTAGTTATATAGATAGCATAGTTGTATTCTGATGTATTTAAGATACTCGAGCCGTATATAAACAGTTAAGGTGAAAAGAGTATTGTTTTCGACAGAAAAAGTTTTTGTTAATTCCTACAAAAATTAATACGTTTATGTACTATTATTTTTGATAGCTTTGTCTAATTTTGCTGACATGAGAGAGAGAGGGAGGGGGGAGTATAAGTAAATATGCTAACGTGATACTTGAACGGCCCCTAACATACATTACGAAGTTCAGTACGCGTGCTTAGAAGCCATAAGAAGATCAAAGGTCAGAATCGTAACGATATATTGTGATACCTTCCCTCTCTGTCGGTTAAAATGTGTAGAAATTAAATAAATCCATAACTGTATTTTTTACATATACGTCATATGGAGTTTGATGTTTTGGTTCATAGTAAACATCCTTTAAGGAAAAAATATCGGTTTTTGGACATTCCATCAATAACAGGGTAAAGAATTGTGTGAAAAGTTTTTAAACCATTAATAATACACATGTTTTGTCAACATCAATAAACTCTTCATAAAAATAAATTGACATAGATTTTTAGTTAATTTTCATAAAATAGCCTTAAAAGCTTCAAATATTTTTAATGTGGATTAAATAAAATATATATTAATCATATCGGTAGAAGAAAAAATCGATTGAATTATGCCAAATGCATGATTTAGGCAGAATTGCATATTAATAATATGACAATTTGTAAAAGTAAGGACAGGAGAACCCTTACCTGTACCTACCTACAACCTACAGGGCGTTCAAGTATTACGTAAGCAGATTTACTGCAATTTATTCCCCCTTCCTCTTGTCAGCAAAGTAAGCAAAGCTCTCGAAAGTAATAGTACATAAACGTATTAATTTTTTATAGGAACCCTCCAGAATGCATTTCGTTTTCAAGCATAGACAATGAGGGGGTAATATCTGTAAAATAGTAAATAATTACTGTTGACGTAGTCACCAAAACAGAAAATCAAAGACCCCCCTCTCCCCCATACTTGAACAGTTCAGAAACTGCTGTACATGTGTTACATGATGTCATTTTTGATGGGACATTGGCGTGCAGCAATACATCGCCTGATGTCTCTGACGCGACGGGATATTGCGTGCAGACTACCTCACCTGCTTTTTTTCCATTCAGGTCCTTGAACGGGACGGATATGTAATTATATGTAATATGTAATTATATATCTTGTATTGATTTGTTTTCTAAATTAAATATCCTTATAATCTTCAAGACTATAATTTGAAAAAAATGCGGTGCATGGCTGTCACATCACGCGATATTTAAGTTTACCAATAAGGAAACCGGACATATATATCACAAATACAAGATATATAGAAAAGAGTGGCGGAGGGTTTATTGCCAGTTCTTCTTTTCCGTTCTACGACCTTGATTTGAGAACTGGCAGTAAATGTAAAATTAGAAGTATTTAATATATATGTATTTCTTTTTTGACGTTCATAAGTATACATTGTGTTACCTATACTCTGATTTTTAATTCCGTAGAATTCAGCTAAGATTTTTTGACATGTCAGTGATGGCAAACCTTTTTGGCCGGGCACATTTTTCAATTTCAATACGAGTCTGAACATCTGAGTCTATACATACATTTTATTGTTAGTTAAGGTATCCATTTTATTAAGTGCGGTGCTCCACATTCAAAGTGGTTTAACTGCGAGTGGTAATTACGTTCCTTTTCGTCACAAACAGTAAAAAACGCATAAGTAAAGATAACATTTTTTTTAAAAGGTTTACTAAACCTGGAATTAGTAGGCAGTGATGCCGGCTAAAGAATAAAATAAATTAATTAAAGTTAATTCGATAATATTGATATTGAAATATTTGTTATTTTTGTATTATGTCACTTGAGTTAGTAAATATTTAGATTTTGACCTTTTTGTAGGTAAAACATAAAAAATACGTTGCATTTTTAATAGTCCTCAAATAAGTCAAATTTGTCCCTTCTTCGGTGGAGAGCTTTTTTAGTAGCACACTTATTAAATGTCAGAATTCTACGGAGTACAATGTTACAGAATAATACATGAAAAATTATTTTGAATTTGAATTTAAAATAATATATACAAGTTATCCTTAAATTGATTTACAGATAAGATTTGTTTTAATAAATATATTAGTTACACAACTACTTTCACGTTTACGTACCAATTATTAAAGGTCGGCAACGCACTAGCGAGCCTTCCGGCAATGTGAGTGTCCATGGTATCTGTAAACATCAAATGAGCTCCTTGCGTTTGTTATATTAAAAAAACCACACCGCTCCGTCATCACGTTTGAGCAATCAGAAACGTTTATTTTAACTTATTTACAGCATAGATGCTAAACAATAATTATGATATATAACATAATATATAACACCTTAAACTACCAACAATTTTTAAAATAAAATAGGCACAAAAATGTAAACAGCAATTTGGAGCCAATAACGCAAATATCTTAAAACTGCAATTATTAATTGAAATCGACTTAAACTTCGATGAGAAAATCTTGGAATAGATATGGAGAAAACGCAATAATAATCTCTAGATGTAACTTATAGTGATACCAATGCTGGCGTACTTTGTATGCAAGTGGGATCGTATCGTGATATCGCGCGACACAATAGCTCTTACTCGAAATGGCTGTTTTATTGTTCCTACTGGTTTACACTCCCGACAGCTTCCGCTCCGGGGCCATGAAAGCTCTCTTTTTAATCGGTTGTTCATGTCTGAGCGTTAAGGAAGAATCTGGCGGATTATCTGTTGCCACCGGTTTCTGTCCAGCGCCTCTCTTATAACAGTGTACAGTTTTGAAGACGGTGACTCTTTCACTTGATCTGTCCATGTGGTTGGTAAACGGCCACGTGATCTTTTGCCTTCTGTGTCAGTTTCTCCAAGTTCTTATCGCCGTGGAAGCTATGCTCGTTTATTTATAACAGCAAAGTAAGCAAGCTGGGAGTTGATGCTATTTGATAAATTCTTTCTGCCTGTCTGGAGTCAAATAGAGCTTACTTCCAAATGGGACAAAATCATCGGTCGTAATAATTAACTCGCTTGAAGTATTGAATTCATACATTGATATGAAACACATACAAAAAAGATTTTGCTTTGGTATAGTTAGAAGTATAAATTTGTAGAACGGATACGGGAAGTGGAAGCCAGTGGGCGAGGCTTGGATAGAAGTAAAAACTTGTTCAGCTAAGGACGACTGCTTTGGACTGATAATAATCTATGTTGTATCGTAATCTCAATATAGTTTACAAATTATTAGACCCTTTTTTGCACACCTATTCGGAATTACTTCATACTAGAAACTAATGGTTAAGGGAGCGATCAAGCTCGCAAGTGCGTTGCCAACCTTTTAAGAATTCTAACGCTCTATTCTTGAAGGACCTTAAGTCGAATTGGGTGTTACCCCCAAATTAAGGGGAATGAAGATTTCTTGGGTGGTTATATATATGGGTGGATAGGAGGTAATTTTTCATATTCTTCTTTACAACATTAAAAAAAATCTCGACTATACCATTGATATAAGGCCTAGAACCAAACCAACAAACTAAACCAAATATTGAAATTGTAAACGAATATTTGAATTTATGTCTCAAACCGAGTGTTCAATAAAAACTTTAACTTAAAAAAAAAAAAATCTAAAAACTTCAACAACTATATTATTTGAAACGTTTTTTGTTTCGTGCTTTTGCGTGATACAATTAACAATTATAGTGATTGTCTCTATTTTTCTATTTATAGAGGTTGCGTTTAATGTTGTTTGCCTTCATGTGTATGAAGTACATGTTCAATAGTACTAGTACAATTACCATGTTTTAAAATATTCAATTTTTTATTTAATTATTTACTACCATAGTTGTCTATCGCTTCATTTGTCGCCAACTTGCCAGCGCTCGGCACACTCGCACATTGGTACAAGAAAAAAAAAAGGTGCGTCTACTTATGCAAGCGCGTAAGAAGTTATACTTCTTTGGCATTATTAAAAATAGTTTTTGATTGCATGCAAATAATTAATTACAATTAAATAATCAAAGACTGGAAATGGAGTCATTATAGTCAATAAAGTTCAGTTTACATTTGAAAAATTAAATAAATAAATATTTATTATTATTCTCTGACATTAAGTGTAACATAAGTTCTATTATTATTCGAATGCTGTTTTTAAATTATGTCACGGTATTATTTTGTGTCACGGTGCGCGCGCATCGTCATCAATTTTTCATAACGCGCCTAAAGAAGTATAACTTCAAAAATACAAGATTAATGTTAAGCACTTGGCAAACATAAACACGAAGAAAAATAGATATATATTCATCTAATATATACAATTCTCGTGTCACAAGCTTGAAACTTCGTGAGGAAACCGGCTTGCCTTAGACCCAAAAAGTCGACGGCGTGTGTCACGCACAGGAGGCTGATCGCCTACTTTCCTATTAGATTGAAAAATGATCATGAAATAGATGCAAAAGTCTGAGGCCCAGACCTAAAGAGGTTGTAGCTTCACTGATTTATTTTATTTTTTGAATTAATAGAAATGATGTTTCATGGGACTGTCCAACTTGTCCATTCCTTCATTAACTGTTTTATTAGGCAAGTAATCAGATAACAATATCATTTCCTTACTCCCGTGGTTATTAAAGCAAATGGCCTGGCCTTCGTATAAAAAACTATTCGTGATTTTATATTACAAATACACGTCTCGATAATTGAACTAATTTTCGTGCAAACGCACAATCCGTGACATTGACCGAATATATATACGAATATAGTATTTCTTTGTGTTAAAAAAATGTACTATGAAATAAACATCAAAGATAAATCGTACGGGAAGATGACCAATTCTATAAAGGCCGGCAATGTCTCGCAAGCCATCTGGTATTTAGAGTGTCCATGTATCACTTAACACCAGATGAGCCTTCCCGTTTGCCCCTGTACCAACAAAAAGATGATACAAAAAATATGTTTATTATGGAACATAAGATACAGGTATCACTTATTCCAGGTCGTAGTTGAAAAGCTGTCTCTTTTTAATATTGTACTCGCCATTGGCCTTAAGGGCCTTGGTAGCTGTTAGCAAGCGTAGCTCGGCCGGACTGGGCCTTTTCCCTCGACTAGCCCATAAGCGTCTCCTGCGAGACTCGAACGCCGGCTTGGGCCGTCGCGGGGTGTGCAATCGCCTGAAGGGCGTGCGCTCTTTATGGAAAGCGACATATTTTTCTTTATTATATTTCTTTTTCAGGCCGACGGCGATGAGTCTTTTCGCCCAAGGGCCACCGACACCAAGTAATCCCGTCACCGTGCCTTCAAGGAACACTAGCAATGGTCCAAGTAAGTAACCTGTTATTGTTTGTATTATATACTAGATTGTATATCTAATAATTTCTAAACGTGATGACCTTTACACTGACCTAGTGTGTTGTATATGAAATAGGAAAATTACGAGTTAATATTTCTTTGTAAGGATGTTGCTCAATACATTACTAATAATATAGTCAATGCTACGTATAATCTGAAGGTTTCGAATTAATCTGAAGGAAAGGATCGATTCTGAAAACATAAATGTTTCGGGTTGAAAGATAAATGGGTCAACGCTCTAACAGGAGAGAACTTTGTGCAACTTTGGTGTTTAGAAATAAATGCCAGAGTACATTAGATATTTCTCTTAAAATAAGAATATTTTAATTTGATAAATCTTTAACGGTATCCTTGAAGAAAAAAATCTGATTTTTTAAATATAATTACGACAAACGCAAAAATATAATGCATATATATTTTTTTATTCCTTTAAGCCAATCTTCGTCCGAGGTGTCTGACTGTTCTTAGCAGTAAGATCGGCATTTTACATAAGTCTATCGTTTATTAGACATAGACATAACATTTATTACTAACAAAACACACACACAGAAACACAAAATAACAATAATAAAAAAATAAAAATTCAATTCAATTTTTTTTTCTTTTAAAGAACAAGGTACGTTTTAAGTGTGTAATGCGTCTGTTTTGTAGATATTGTTCTACAAAAAGTTCATGTTTATGTTATTTAAGTCGAAAAATTAATTAAAAGCATCAGTTACAAAATAAGATAGCCAAATAACAATTGGCAACGAGAAATAATATTTTTACGATTCATTGTATACTGTATATTAAGTCATTTGACCAAGGCCATCGACCCTTTTCACGCGTTATTTTCACATTTGGCGAAGTCGGCAGCCTTTGTATAACGGTTGGAAATGTTATCTTAGTGATACGTGCTCTGTGCTAAGCAGGTTCTAGGTGTGATGTGCGTTCTTAAAACAAAGTTGGCGGGAAATAGACAAGGAGCAACATAGAGCAATCTATATGAAGGACTTATAAAAAGAGAAAAAAGTATTATTGTAACATCAGGGCCGCGCCGACCCCGGCAGCGCCGGGGGGGAAAACAAAGAAGGCCCCCCTTTTTCTATAGGGGGAAAAAAAACGGGTTAGGGAGAAAAAATGGCATCATTAATCTCATAGACCTAGCGGGTGTGTTGCAGGCCTTTAGGGAACTCCTCCTATATTCAAGGCCTTTTGCTTCAAGTTCAATGTATTTTAATTGACTGAAGATTTTTCTTGTTTAATCCACTTAAATAGGTAAAACGTCCGCTGCCCAATTCCCGTAAAAATATACGCTGAATTAAATTGTTACTAGGTTTATTTATGATGTTATTTTAATGTAACCGTTTTTAAGGTCAGATTTATGACATATCTTTGTAATAAATCCCATCTTTTAAGTAGAGGGAAAAATATTTATATAGTTCTTGCACAATATTAAAAAAGCAAAAAAAAAAAAAGGGGGGGATTTTTTTCCCCTCCAATATTCTTACCGCGCATATTTGAGCCATTATCATAGCCTTGCCCCCTTTAATTAAAATACAATTAATTGACTTTTAGTTTTTCTATTATAAATGACGTTTTTCCCCTTAGCGCCATTGTATCTACGATGCAGAAAGTCTTATTGAGCTAGGAAATGCTCTCTTTCTTAACTTCTAGTCTACATGTTAAAGTTGACAAATCTTATTATCATACTAATTTGCTCTTCGTGTGAAACGTAAGTAATACAATCCAGTATTATTGAAAAATATTTATTAATTCGACATAAATTTAAAATAAAATGTTGAATTTGGTTACCAGTATAAAAAATAGTTCATTTTGGATTTTATCAAGGTATGTCGGCATATTATTGAAATCATAAGACATAAACACACTCAAAAAACTCCCGCCCGCCCACGGCGGTCAGCGGCCTTTCTTTTGATTCGCCTAAGCTCTCGAGTAATTAATGTAAACTAAAACCTAAAGCGTAAAAATGAAAGCTTCAAACGTACGTAAGAATATTGTAGTGTAGTATAAATAATTTCGGTGGCGGCGCCCTTATGTGTACCGCCCCCCAGCGCCCGTGTGCACCGCACACTTCCCCACACATGGGCGGCGCGGCCCTGTGTAACATAAACCTATTTCAAAAGTTTTTGCCAAGCTAGGGAGACGTATACCCCCCCTTTCCTTCCCCCCCCCAGTTTTTGCCAACCCTTGGGGGGAATTTTACCCCCTTTTCTTTTTTCCCCTTTCTTTTTTCCCTTTTTGGCTTAAGTTGCGAATTAATGTAATAAAAAAATACTTTGACTTTTTAGTTTTACACTTTGGATTCCACAATTTAAAATCAACTTGACATTTGACTCGACTCTCTATTTAGGTTTTCATTTTTATGATTTTATGTCTAAAAAACATAAACTTATTGTTTAAAATTATTTCAAAAAATTGGCTTAATAAAAAAAAATTCACACGTGAATGACGTATGAATCACGTGATGCGCTGTAGCTCATCAGACAGAATTAGTTTTTTATATTATCTAATATATAAAATTCTCGTGTCACAATGTTCGTTCCCATACTCCTCCGAAACGGCTCGACCGATTCTTATGAAATTTTTAATGCATATTCAGTAAGTCTGAGAATCGGACAACATCTATTTTTCATCCTCCTAAATGTTAAGGGTGGTCCCACCCCTAAATTTTTATTTTTTAGACAAAACTTTTCGTTTTTATTTTTTTATGATACATCATACAAAAATACATACAACCCTTAATTATTATTAATTTAAGGGGTGACCCCTCTCCCAACAACCCCTATTTTTTTATTATAGTAGATAGTTATTTTTTTTTCAACTAAAAAAATACGTATACATGGCAAAACAACGTTTGCCGGTAGATATATAATATGAGCACTAAAATGGCGTAAAAAAATTAAAAATAGAGGTGGTTTGGCTAGAAAATTTATCAAATAGAAAGTCGGCCACAACGTCTCCATACCATGTAATAATATATAAAAATGTGTTTTTGAATGATCATAACTTTTTTTTCAATACTAAATTTGGCATATTTTTAGTAGCAATAGTTCTACCACGTATAATCTTACCTCGGGAATAGGACTCACCTCTAGGTTTTGGTTCGCCTGATAATACTTAACAAGATTTTAAGTATACCTACGCTAATAAAACTCCGAATATTTTACTGCTCTGTTAAACATAGTAGTCATTTATTATTGTAGTAGATGTCAGTGGAGGGAAATCGTTTCCGTGACACATTATTGAAGCGAAAATTGCTTTTCCTTAATGACACAGCAGTTATGAGGATAATACTTCGTTTTAAAATGTAATGTTGTTCATTTAATGATGATGATACTAAATACATAAAATGTGACACATTTGTTGAATGACGTCGCTCTGCCGTCACACATTTGCTTTATTTTAAATAGTATGGGTATACACTATACACGGCTCAATCTTGGTAAAGTAACCATTTTCATACATTAGCGAAATCGTGTCACGCGGCAGTGTCGTAACTATACCATCTAGGGCCAGTGGCAAATTCTTTTGATGGGGCCCTATCAGTAAAAATCGTCACGTTGTACTCAGTATAATTTTAATAAACTTTGATATTTTTAGAGTACTGAATTACACGTTGTATATCCCACTTATGGCTATAGGCCTCCTATTTTAGGCGAGAGGGAATGGTCTGTAGTCCCTACGCTAGCCCAATGCGTATTGGAGACTTCACATTCATCTATAGAACATAATATCTCTTGGGTAGCGGCCCTCTTGGGTCGGGGGCCCGTGGCATTTTGCTAGCCCTGCCACCCTATTGTTACGCCAATGTCCCGCGGAAAATTTGGTTCTTCATAGCGTTGTTAAAAACATTGTACATTTCTCACGTGACTACTTGATTAGCAATAGTGACGGCTCATTGGTCTAGTGGTTAGTACCCCTAGAAGACTGCGAATCCATGGGTCCCGGGTTCGATCCCCGGCTGAGACGAACATCGATGTGATGAGCATTTGGTGTTGTGCTTAGGTCTTGGGTGTTTAAATATGTATTTATATGTCTATCTATCTATAATATGTATGTATATCCGTTGCCTAGTACCCATAACACAAGCTTCACCAGCTTAGCATGGGACTAGGTCAATTGGTGTGAATTGTCTTTAAAAAAAAATAATAGTTTGCAGTTTTATTAATGAACTTTACCTGTTATTCTTCTATTTAAAAATACCTTTTCAGCTGACAGTCGTTTATCAACATCAGCGCCATCTCAATGGGCGAGAGAGGAATCAAATGAAGGGACCAAAAGTCCAGCCAAGAGTCTGTCTGCGACTTCCTTCCCAGATATGGAACGGCCTAGACTTGATAGCGATGTTGGGCCATCGCTCAGTGCTGCTGGCAGTCAAACATTGTGTGAGTTTATTTTTAATATTATGTTTCTCATCCGAGGTGTATACCCTATTTGTATTTTTATAATTCGACGTTCAATATGAAACAACTTAGGTAGATTTTGCTCCAGTTACTTTTTTTTACACCTCAATGAACTGAGGTGGATTTTAACAATTCCCCTAAAGTTTAATTAAAAGATAATGAAATAGGGCCATTCTTTCATACATACGCCCGCCCGTCTATGAAATGTTTGACAGTGTGAGTCGTACGTCAAAAATAAATCGAATTTTAACATACGGGGGGTTATTTACATCGTGCTAAGTCTCGATTCTGAATCTTACCGCTACCTTCTTATGTATTACTAGACTGCAACCACCCAAATGAATTTAGAAATATAATAACGAAAATGTAATTTAATGGTTTTAGTGGATGAAGTCGACGCTGGTGATGTCGATGAAGACTTTAACAGGCTTCGCAGTGTAAGGGAACAACATCGCAAAGACAAATACCTACAGAGGCTTATGGCTAGATCAGTCAGCGCACAACAGGTAATATCTAAAAAGAAGTATATTTTTGACGTGACAACGTCAAAAATCGATATATTTCTGTAAGAATTACAGTTTTAAAGTCCAGATCAAAATTCAAGTACTCTTTTGCATTATCTTTTTTATTTCCACTTAGATTAAACAAAAATAAAATTTTAGTGCAACAGGATTCCATATCTCTAAGAAATCTTTTCCAATCAACCTAAAATATCCATGTAACTTAGAATTAATAAAGACAACTAAATATTACTTATAGCGAGGGAGAGAAAAAAGAAATAATATCTATGTACATGGATTAATAATCTTTAAAATATTGCAGCAAACTGGAAGTGGTGAGGTGCTGGATACAGACTTGTTGCTAGAAGAATTAATGAAAATGCAAGCTAAGTTGACTCAAGAGGAGAATATCAAAGAAAACAAGCCTGATGATAAAAATGCAACTTGACCCAGACTTCTTTTCTCATGGGATTAGGTCTCCTGAGTACATTCCAGTATTAACAATTGTGATAATTTACACTATTTAAGTACAGCCTTGGAAATCATGCTACTGTTTTGTATTTATTTGAATAAGAAATAAATGAATTGAGTACTTTAATATTTCTTTTTTATCACCCAAACAGAGCAATGCACAATTTGGAACTACAATGTGTAAAAAATTCCTTTTTTGGTTAATTAACTATGGAAAGTTACAACAGTACTCTTATATATATAGCTTATGTAGGTATTTATATATTAAGCTTATTTAAATCTGCTGTTTTTAGTATTTATGAAGTGTGAATACTTCTGGAGAAGTGCCTTACTGGTTCAAACATGCCAAGAAACCTATCAACATATTCCAGAATATATTATGTCAATCTAAAATGTTGCAATAACTGAATGTGTGTATTATAACAACTCTTTAGTGAAATTCAATCTAATGTGCAATAAACTAGACTCATATATTAACATCATGATAATAGCAATTCTAATCCCTATATGCCGATTATTTAATATATGAAAGATCTTTGGTTGGACTTAAGTAAAAATACTATATAGTTTATGCCAGTTTTATTATCTTAACAGCTATTGAGAAGGCTTACAGCTTCAACTTTGTCCTTCTCCAGTGACGCCTCTTAGCGTTGTACCTGTAAATATGAAGTAAAGTTTAAGTATTTATGCTGCTAAGTATTCCATTCACCTCAATGGATTAGCAATTGTGTCAATTGCACCTATTTACAATCTGATCTGGTCCTGGGAAAAAGTTTCCACAAAATATTTGTTTTATGATAGGCACAGAGGACACTAATCAGCACTAGTAATTATCACACAAACAATGGCCTTTACAGGCCTATGAAGAAGCATCTATTATATAAGTATTTCTCAATGCAATAGATAATATGTTAAAGTAATGCCAAAAAAGCATTGCAATTATAAAATAATAATCAAATATTACTTGTCAAATAAATTTATCAGAAATACTTTTTAGGTATAAAATAATATGTTAGTTACAAAGCAATTGCTTAGTAGAAATGAAAATTTAAATTAAACATTATTACTATTTGAATAAAAACAGACTTGTATAACCCTAAAAAGTAAGTTTCAATTAATAGTCTACTATTAAAGTTCATAATGCATTAACTATACTAGTAAGTAGTAGTAGTCTTATGTCTAATTAATTACATTGGGTCTTCGCTATTTAACTTAATAATGTTGATCTGGTTAAATGATATTTAAACAGCTTCAACTTACACAATTTATCAGTATGATTTAGAGCAAAAACAAAAAAATCTGCTTGGACGGGGTTTAAGTATTTGATCTACACAAGATGTAGTACATAAAAATTGTTACCTAAATTTAAAATAATTCAATTAAGTCAATAAGTAAATACAAAATTGTAGCTAAAGTTAGGTGCTTTCAACCGACAACAAATTCTAATGTTAGCAAAATAAATTTAGTAATGAAATATGAAATACTTAAATCGTTTGAGATGTAAATGATTAAAAAACACATTTAGTTTGTACTCACCGAATGGTATTTCCTGTACGCATTCTAACCCATTGTGGAATGGGTCGATTTTGTTTTAGCTTTTTAGCGAGTTTTCGCTTAATAATAAATGTCTTGTGCGCCGACTGAAAAGTAGAAACAAGTTTATATTTAGTTACAATATCAAAAACACTAACGATTACTTAAATAAATTTAGATTTGTATTTAATTCACCAACCATTTTGCCTTCTCGGCTGTCAAAACAAGAAGAACTACACTTTGGGCCGTAATTTGTTTTATCATATCGATAAATTTCGTACAGTCAGAAAATGGCTAAATACTTTAAAAATCTATGATAAATAAATGTTGCACGTTTTAGTTTAAATCTTGTAAACTTTTTTTTCAAATTGATCTCTTTCGTAAGGAGGAACAAATACGCAATATTTTCTCGTTGAACAATATGGTGTTCGCTCTATATATACCTTTGTCCGTAAACTCGCATATTTTTTTATCTTAAAATTCTTAGGTATTAAATGTTATCGAAGACTTCCAATTGCTCACCATTGTGATTTTTGGCTGTGCATTCTGTGCTTTTTGTGTTTGTACATTAACGCTTTGTTCATCTCTTAGTTCCTTGTGACAGCATAAGTTCCTAATAGAAAAATAAGCCATAGATGGCACTGACATTTTTGTTATTGGGCTTTGTGTAATCATCAAATTTTTTATCAGACTGAAATTATCGTACAATCTCTCATAGTCTGTACCATCGTACATCGTACGTAGTTATGAAATTATCGCAAATGTACGATAATTATCGTACGTTTGAACCCTAGCAGACACCAATGTTGACTAAAATTAAAATTTAATGTCAAAACCCATGTCAAACGTCAGACTGTATTGATGTGTTTATGACGTATTCATAAAATCTATGCCGTTCACTGTCAAGTTTTGAAGTGAAATTAATACAACTTTTTTTGTTCCTAGCAATTCCAATAAGCTAAGTTTTAATAAATGTTCATTATTGAGCAACTAACAGTTGGAGACCAATAAGAAAGAAATATAAAAAAACAAAACATGTTCCGCAGCATGTTAAACATTGTTTGACATTTTAACCAATTTGTTGACATTTAAAGCTAAAACGTTAAAAGTTGAAACGTCAATATAATGAAGATTAGACTACGATGTTGTCAATTGTCATTTGTCAAGTAATTAATAAACTGTGTTTTGGATTTTAAATTTAATTTGACTAAATTGTAATTTTAATAAAAAAATATCAAAATGATATCTTTTTTAACGCTAACACGAATAACAAAGTTCCTTGATTGTCGACCGATTACTATGAAAATATCTGCTGGCGGTAAAGATATTCCGAAGAAAAAGGTATTTGAGGCTAGAATTACTCTTATTGGAACTGATGATTCGGTAAGCATAACCGACCTCAAAAGTGCTCAAAATATTTCCACTAGAAGAGAATTAAAATTAGTCAAAATTCAGGATGAAGATGCTAAAACACGGAGACCTGTTTATAAGTAAGACGTTAAATTACTTAGTAAAATTTTTCAATTAAATAGATAATATTGAGGCTTAGTTCTTTTTTTCGTCATATAGTTTTATTCATGTCATATATTTATTAGGTGTTATGATAGAAAATATTTTGGTAAATTGAAAATTAGAAATAAGTTTTCATTTGGAGTTACACCCATTATACAGGAGTCCTGTATATATAATATGGATGTATTTTTAATGTTATTCTGCACAGAATTATTATATACCTTATTGCATACAGGTATAATAATTGTAAATTTTACCTTAAACCTAAAATATAAAGTTGAAAAAACACAATGTCCCTTTATTATCAGATTGATGACAAATGCTGAGTATCATGAGGAAGAAATATCTAAAAGGAAACAGAAACAACAAGCCAAAGAGAATAATTTTATTAAAGGAAATAAACTTTTAACACTCTCATCACGAATAGCAGAACATGACTTGATGACTAGAATTAAGAAAATTGGGAAATTGCTAGAAAAACAATTTGAAGTAAGAGTTGTGATATCTGGAGAGGAAAACGAAACGAACTTAAACTATGTAAGTATTATTAAAATATAATAATATTTTTTTGATCATTTTACTGTACAGGGGTGCTTTTGTGTTTTTCTAATCCCACAGTGAATAAGCGTTGCTCTTTAGTTTACTTTTTAAGATTTCACTATTCATAAGATAACTAATCATACTAATAAACAGTCTTTACTTTTTAAAGACGCTATAAATAGAATTTAACCTTTACTAACTTGGCATCTTACTGAGAATTAAGTTTTCTGTCACAAGTCTTAGATCCAAGCAGCTATTAAATGTGATGTGAAAGTAACTAAAGATTGATAAATTAACCTCTTAATTAATTATATATTTATTTATTAGCTATAACTTTTTGAATAACTTCCAGGACAAAATATACTCAACAATTGAAAAAAACCTTCAATCAAATGGTAATCTAGTTCAAAAGAGACAAAAAGGCAGTTCTCTCAAGTTTCAAGTGCTACCTTTAAGAAAATTATCAAATCAGAAATCATCAAATAATGACTCTAGTTCCAATAAAAATGACAGTGATGGTACTGCCGCATGACTAGCTGTGATTATTGGTGGTATTTTACTGGCAAAATATTTAATTTTGAGTAAATACATGTTTAATAAAACCAAGGATACAGATATTGAATTAAAGAAAACTAGAAAACCATGTGATAGTGAAGAATTGATGTAAATATTGTAAGATTATTTATTTTATTAGGTTTAATTTAAATAAAAATAAGCAAAAAAATTTAAAATTTTATTTGATTTAAACTGGGAAGAAAAAGAATTTATGTAAAAACAGAATTTGTTTAATCAGTCACCTCAAATATACATATCATTATACCCGGACATGCGACGCAAACACAGAACCATGTTAATCTAAAAACTTGATATTACTATAAGTTCATAAGTTAATGAATTACTTTATCAATTGGATTATCACAGATGCTTAAGAGATCTTTGAAACTTATGTGGTAGGTGTTACATAGTTTTAGAGTTATTACAATGCATTTATGAATATTTACATTATTATTCTTATATTATGAGCGTGTGGCATGTTTTTATGTACGTAAATCGCCTATCTAATGAACATTTCAAAAGTACAAAATAATCTATCTGATTTGACTGAACTAGACTAAACATTGTTGAGTTTGCCGGATTGAACAAAAATTAAATAAAAGTAATATTTGCTGTTATTACTGTGGTCTTTCTACGTCTCCTTTTTCCCAGCTAAGTTAGTGCTAGCCACTATGCCGAATCCGAAACAAGCCCGGGAATCGAAAGTAGGATCTCCGGATTATGCATATGGCTATGTTGTACTTACTTCAAATAATGGTGTAAGTCTAGTTCGTAGTTAAATATCAGGATTATCATAATTTGATTATCTTAAATTTTAGATTAATTAATACTTGAACACATTTCTAGGAAGGAACTTGTTTTCAAGCTACAATAACTTATAAATCCTAGATTTTTCTACGTACTACATGCACACGTTATTATCTAATAACCTAGTTTACTGAAAGTTTCAGAAATAGATTTATTATGGCATCGATAATACAAGTATAGACGGCCCCAAGTCTGCTATTGTAAAGGTATTACACCATTTCTTCTCATACCATCTGCATTTTGCTCTAACTACATTGAAATACAATTGATTATTGAAGTGTGGTGACTAGTGGATGCTGACCACACGAGGCAAAGAAGCGTCAAATTTCTTTAACGATTATTGTTAAGGGTAGTTTATTGCGTGGTGAAAAATCAAAATATCATGAATGAAACCATAGAGAACAACGCAACTAATGACGTCATTAGTTGCATTACGTGTATTAAGGATAAAAATTGTAAATACGTAGAATGGAGCGCAACAGTTTTTTAAGATCACCTTTGTTCAGTTATTGATGTAATCTCGACAATAAGGGAACTATATTCCTAATTCATTGGCTATTTTAAGTTGTATTTATCAACAATTTTTTAGGCTAATTATACTGATTGGTCGTACCAGACTAGGGGCTGTAGTCATCAAAAAGTTCATTATTTTTCGAATGTTTTACGAATACACCGCAATATATGCATAGCGGTCTCTTTCTGCTGACGGTAAATCAGTGTTTAAAGTTCTTCCCCAAGTCAGTAGGGGCGAGACGGTGCCTACCACGGGAGCAGCGCGCGCGGCATTCCTTTCGAGTTTCTGAAATAAACAAACGATAACATATCAACGCTAAAAATGTTTGAATATAGAGTTCGAGAGGTCGAGGTAAAATTTATCAATGACCCGCCAAATGGATAACGAGTAAAAATAAACTTTTTGTGCCATGTCAACAATCCTATTGATAACATAAATTGAAATAATTGAAGCTGAGCATTTCCTACATAAATAATGGTTTATGATTTGTAATGAAAGCTTAATGACCTCCTGTTTTATATTTTTAAAGGAATTTTATCAGTGCGTGCAAGGAGTATTCCCATTTTGACATTTTATGGTTTAGGAGTAAGTCTGTACGCGAACGTACTCTATATGCCTTGGTCTACACCAGTACAACGAAGTAAAGGGATATAAGAAGCCTCGCTGACCTTGACTGCGTAATTTTTAAGTGTACATTAATTTGCGTAGACAAGGCATTCCACAGACAAGCCTAAGTTGATCACTGTCTTAAATGATTTTAGAATGTAAGAGAATTATCGCACTTAGTTCTCTGGACTATAGAATAAGTTCGCACTTTTATCCAATATTTTTTCAAGAGCAGAAAGATGAATACAGTTGGTTACATGAAACTGTTAGTTAACATACCCAAGCATTAGTATGAGTGTTAGTAGCCGAATACTTGTTCTCTTTGGCTTACATTGTTTATTATGTCAAATGTCAAAAAACCATTATGTAAGTCTTACCGCCTTATTCATTAATTGTATGCCTCCAATTCACTTTGGCAACTTTTAAAAATAGAATTATTTTAATATTTGAAGTTTCTAGTTTATGAATAAGACTGTAAAGTAAAATAATCTTTAAAACATAATAAATTAATACGATACTACAACTGCAATCACTGATATGTAAGAAAGCGAATTATTGCTGCACGTCGTCGCGAATTTCTTAAAATATTTCAGTTAATATCCTGAAAACTATCTTGGGTAAAGGCGAATCATTTCTTTCAATTAAATCGACCCACGTACGGCAGGGCTATACGCGTCGAATTCTAAACCTCTTACATTGAAGTCAGTTATCATAATTCTGTACACCTATTTAAAAGCCTTATAAACTTTTTGGCAATAAGTATTATTAAAACTGTATATTTATATCAGTGCCAACAGTTTCTAAAGAGAACAAGTGTACGGCAAAGATGAAACACACCATGTTACCCATGAGCAAGGAACGTCGTCGGCCCGCGCGTTTGCGCCGACACGAACAGCGGCCTCGCTTTGCGTACCCGCGACTGCGACCTCGTACCGAGCGCCGCTCTGATGACTCCTTCGCTACCACGGCTGCTGGCACGCCACTCGAAGCCTCAGCGGAGCGATCCTCGATCAAGTGCTCATCCGTCAGCTCCAGTGGTGACTCTAATCTGTGGATATCAGTAATTAACTTAGAATAAGTTAGCCATTTCTAATTACTATGTTATTTAAGGTGACGAGAAGTAGAATTATACCTACTAAAATAATTATATTAATTAATAAACATATTTATTATATAATACAACATATTTGTACAGAGAACGATAAAATATTATTTATTACGCATTCTTTTAAGTCACTTTGTTTGTCATTAGTAAACTTAAAAAAGTATATCGGCTAACCATACAATAACTTCATTTATTTTGAATTAAAAATATGTACTGATTTTATGATTTGCGTGCTTAATTCTAAACAGATCTTTGTTCTTATAACAAAAAGAGATAAATTATTCAAATCGCCAAACTTACTTTATTACGGAGCAGTATTGTAGAAGCTCAGTTGCCCGACAAGACGAGACGCAACATCGATCCGCTATACCCATTTGCCTTTTCCGTCTGACTGCGCCTGTAGGTTGTTCAATTACTGAAAATATTTTTTTAAATAAGTTGACGTCTTTGTTATGTCTGGATTTAACACTCGATTTTGACGTTTCTTCTCGGTACAACACGTTTCTGTGGTAACTTGACGCTTGAAAAGTGATATGTAAACCGATTATTTTATTATCGTTTTTGTTGGCTTCGAATCATCATCTCGCCTAGTAACGGATAACTTTGGAATAATTTTGGATATATGAGGAATTAATTTTATGGGATGGTCTTATTTCAGACTATTATCTTACTTAAAGGAAGTCCCTTTTAGTTAAAATTAGGGTACCTACAGTTTTATTCTATGTAATCAATTTTAAAACTGTTTAATTTTCTGATTTAAGTGTTCTGTGATGCATTATTTATATTAGAACTGTTGACTTCAACACCCATTGAATCTATGATATGTTCCACATTAAAATGGCGCCTTTCACACTTGCCATAATTGCTTAATTTGAATTATGACTTCTCCCATTCTAATAGCTATGGTCAATTTTGAATTTCGAATGGCCATTGCGTGCGAATACAGTAGAAACAAGTGTTTTTTATTGTTTTATGCTGAATGGAAATTCCCACGATGTTACGCTCCCAAGATGTCCTTGGTTTATATAACATAGCACGAAACTGTTTCGTGATTGATAATAATATTAATAGGGAGGCGTTAAGCTTGTTTTTCCTATATTAAGTTGTAAACAATCAAGAGGTCGCGATTAAGAGATAAAAACTAATATAAATAATTATATAATTTTTATTATACAAACGTTGCCTTCATATTAGGTAATTAATTCTTTACCAATACGGATCTAAATATAAATATTTATGGTCCAGTTCACAGATCAACAAGCAAAAAAATTTGGTAATAAACAAAAGAAGTTCGGTTGACTCTAGAACTTTAAATGAGTTGCCATGTTTTTTTTAATCTCCTTAATCAAAAATAGTGTCAATAAACAAATAATAACAGTTATCAATGCTATTTATAACTGCAGTACAGACTATATATAAGACAGATTATTAGGTAATTAAAATACTTTATTGATATCGTTTATTTTTATACCAATCAGTCTCACGTCAAAGCCGCAGACAATGCAATGTATTAATGTTTACATCTATTCTCATGTCTAGAAAGCCCTGCCCTTATTGAACTCATAACCTTATCTTTTGCGTAATGATAAGAGATACTGTTACCAAGCGGATAAATGCCTCTTACTAACATTCTCTTCGTAATTTTTCTCTCTATAAAGAGAACAAGATCTCCTGAATAGAACGAATAAATTAATGACAAACTAGCCAAAAAGGGTAAATTTTAGGGTGACATTAAGAAATGAGACTTAGCGCGAACTAACTGACAGACAGAACATGACAGACAAACGAAAGTGACAGTTCGTGTCGACAAATTTTCATACAAATTTAGTTTTTGACTTTCTATAATATACACTATATATTTTTATATTGTATAATATATACAATATAAAAATTGAACATAATTAAATGAAAAGGAGGGCAACTGGCGGCCTTATCGCTTTCGAGCGATCTCTTCCAGGCAACCACTGTGAGGAAAAAAAATTTAATTAGATAAGGTAGGCAGAAAGTGCAAAAATACATTATTACATATAGTAATTAAGAAAAAAAACTAAACAGGAGCAAAAACAAACTAAACTTATAAAGGATACATGAAAAATAAAAACTAAAAAATGCAATTAAGTAAAAAGAATATCACCAGTAAATAAGTAAAAATGCTAAAAGCAATTGTCAAAAACATTGAAGTTCTTGTTCATTTGAAATAATAGTGTAGGTACAATTTGTTCTGCTTGATATACCGTCATTTTTTAAAGCGATTTGCAATAGTTTTACCGACTACCGGTTTGCGGTTAGAGAGAGGTGCACCTTGAGGGGCTTCGACCTCGATCACAGGGCATAAGGCTTTGCTCGTGGCTATTATACTTCACTGGATGTATGCGATTTACCAAGGGCAAGGACCAGTCTGTTGCACAGATCCCCGTTATCCAAGACGTTGCGCCTACTGAATGCTGTCTCCGACACTATCAACTTATTTATATGTTCGCAGAGTGAATTCACAGTAGCGATATTGTGTATATTAAGTATGTGTTTAATATTATATATTTATTAAATTTTTCTCGATATTATCGTGCATAGTCTGTAAGGATAATATATGTATTTCTGTAATAAATAAATAAATAAATAGATGGGGTACAGTAATTTTAGTTCGGGTATCCGTCTTCCGGAAGCTCAAGCCCACACTACCAACGCCAATGCAGTGCAACGGAGCGGTAATTCAAAAATTTCTCCTCTTAAAAAAAAGGTGCTACGACCACGGTTTGAACTGCTATTTTTGGATTGGCTCAAAGGGCCCTACAGTGTCGTGACTTGCAAACTGCAAATTATAACTACGAGTATAACCCGAATGACAAAATCTGATAGTTTTTGACATATTGAACTCATACTGTTGTTGAATATTACCCAAAGAGCCTGCTACGAGATACTTCATACGTAACTCTTAAATACAGTTTTATTTACTTTTTTTTGTTTATTATTAGTTTTTTTTATTATATTGTGTTAGTTTTAGTAATTAAGTACAAAGCATATGGTGGATCTTTCTAGATTTAGTTTTAAAGTTATCCCCGGCATCCCTTTTTTTAATAAATAAAATTATGTGTAATGTTTATTTAGGGAAAAATCTGTAGTTGAAAAAGATAAATTTATTGCAAACCAAATTATGAATATATATGTATAACTTTGTGGTAGTTTCGACTGAAGCTCATTCTCTTACTCATAAGATCACCTTATAACACATTAAATAACGTAATTCTTATTACTCTTTTTCTGTTACCTCTCGTTATGAGAATTAGAATTAGAATTATAAAATTAGCACTTCTACAAATATATTGACAAAATTTCTTACCTGTAGGTACGTCCCAAGGAGGGCTATTGTACTCCTTGCATAGACCTTCCATGGTCTCCACAAGTTGTCTGCCGCACAATTTGAAAGCGGGTGGCGCTGAATAACATGTATCCACCAGCAAGAATACTGTGATCACGGCCAAATGTGCCGACTTTACCACGGACATCTTGGATAACTGAAAACGAATAGATTTTGTGAAGTGGAAATTAATTACGGTTTTAAAGGGCTTCTTGTGAGCGACCCAGCAAGACAACAATGTTACTACAAATTTTGTTTCTGTCGTAATCGAACCATATGAGGAAACAATTTTGTACTATTTTTATATTTATATTAAAATTTTATTCGTAAACGTTTCCCGACGTGGCCCTTAAACAGACACAAACGCAATGTTTTCACTATCTACACATCTATAAAAAAACATTATATAGTTTTTAATAATTTTTTTGATGTTAAAATATTTGTACTTACAATTTTTTAAAAAGGTTTTTTTTAATGTGATAATGTATACAGTCTTCGTGACTGTAATCTGAGCTTACGAATGTTCATATTAGAAGTAGCAAACGCTTTTATACAAAGGGTAAGTGTAACATGACACCGGCGCCACCCAGTATTAAACAAGGGATGTTTTACGCATTTTTCATTTCCTTGATGTTATACAATGACGAGTTGAAATTTTTACATTAAAATGAAACTTGACACCAACTTGACCACTCAACGCAAGTATTGGTCAAACTAATAAAAATCAGTGGTTCTACAACCTTTTAGGTTTGAGCCTCAGATTTCTGTATCTGTTTCGTGATCATTTGATTTTTCTAAAAGGCAAATATGTTCGAGAATAACATTAATCTTTCCTTTATTTAAAACGAAAGATTAATGTTATTCTCGAACACATCTGGGAGATAAAGAGAGAGAGAGAGAGATAAGTGATAATAAATAAATATATATAAATAAATCAGTAACTAAGTATCTATATCAATTTTATTTCTAATATTTTTCATTAAACTCTCCAAACTCCATCTCTTACCTCGTTTTGAGTAGAGAAGTGGTTTGATTCGATCGAAGATTATAACATCGGTACATAATTTGCATATACAAATTATAGAATATAAAAGTAATACTTTTTTTTTATGGCTCTGACACGATTTGTGCATTAGCCAGCGTCAAGTATAGGATTTTTTATAATTCGTGCTTGTCTTTAGAAATTTGACCGTGTCCTCAATGTACAGTTTAAGCAGTACCGCACAACCCTCCCAAAAGCCGAGAACAAATTTAAATTAAATTATAACTTGCCCTCGAACCGGGAATCGAACCAGGTACCCCTCACCTATCTGCCACTTAATAAGACCGCTAGGCTATGAGGCCCCTAAAGCAATACTTAAAAACCTTAAAAAATATAATGTAATAACTAATAACTAAGTATATTATTTGATTTGGCAGTATGCCCCCTAAAGACTAGTTTGCGACCTGAGATACGTATTGAAATACGCGCAAGATATTGTTTCTTAAGTTAATCTATAACAATACTTCAGACCGATCGATGATCGAATTACGTTTGGTCTGGTCATCTGACCTTAATTCGACTTTGTTAACAAACATAAATACTAATGATAATATACTACAGAGAATCATTTCATAATAATTATTATATTAAGATCTATTTCACGTAAAATCCCATGGAAACATCATGGACAAAGTAAGAGGAGGTGGCCGGACAGTGGTTGCATATTAGAGTAATAAAATTGTATATATACATATATATACGAGTTTACTTAAATATTTATTTCTGTATAATATATGTCAAAAGGATTTGGATAAATAAAACCATTATATTTTACGTAACCAGTATCGTTTGTTAAACGTAAATAAATTAATAAAGCTTTTTATAAATTTGACGATTATTTAAATGATCCTAATCCTTGGGATTGATTTGCTCCAGTTCAAATATTTATGGCTGCTCTGCCTTACAGACAATTTGTATGACTCAAAACTTGGCGATCAAAAGCGGAGAGTTCCTTGCCAGTTCATCGTTGGTAGTAAATGTAAATTTAGAATCAATTTAACATCTTTTCTGTTGACGTTCATACGTGTACTTGGTTACCCATATGAGTAAAGTAATTTTGAATTTGAGTTTGTTAATATAAGATTCAGATGAGTGCCGTAGAATATTTCTAAACTGCGGAATGTACATGACCATGTATTGCTTTCTGTTTTTTATTGTTTAGAAAAACTAGTGACGCTACAACCCTTGGGTTTGGCCTCAGATTTCTGTATATGTTTGGAGATATTTTTTTTCTAATAGGCAAGTAGGTGATTCCGTGCCGGACATACGCTGTCGGCTTTTTGGGTCTAAAGCGGTTTACTCACGATTTTCCTTCTCTACGAGCAAGTGTAACGGTGACAATTTTGTTTGATACTGTTATTTAAATTTGATAGTTGTGTGGTCGCATAATAATCTAATGTATCTTGACTTACAATCTTTTGTAATATTTAATCACAAATAACATAAATTATTGTAAGTCGATATTAACTGGGCGGTTTAATTTCAATAATTTTAACGTAAATTCGTCAAAAATCCTAACGAAAGTTTAAAAAGACGCTACGAATTTGGTTACAGTTGGAAACAATTGAATTAACCAAGTGATTAGTCCCACGTTTAGTTTTATGATACAATGACCACACATACTGCACCCACCCACTGCACCCTATTCTTAGAATGGCACTTATGGAAAGGAAGACGCTGATTTGCATTTTTATGAATGACGAAGCCTTGTTTTATAATTCACTTAAACTAAAATGGCCTTATGTATTAAGAGGACCGCCGTTTCGATGCGTGAAGGATGAACTGGGTTTATAAGGTGGAAAATGCTCATATTTTTTATGTGAAACTTCTTTAGGCGCGCGAAATTTTTACAGATGTAACGCAATAATAATAATATTAGCTTCACGAAGATGTGCAGCGTTTTTGTCGAAGAAAAGGGAGTGAGCGATTGAGGCTGATTGAGAGAGAGTGAGAAAGGGCGTAGTATGAAGCAAATAGCCATGGAGCGAGAGTAGGAGCAAGCAAGTGAGAAAGATCGAGAGAGAGAGAGTGAGATGGAGCGAACATCGCATCACGCACCATGGAGCGAGAGGTGGGAGAGAGCTATAGAGGGAAAGATTGAGAGAGAGAGTTAGGGAGGTCAAGAAAATATACACGCTATTGGTTGATGTATTGGTTTAGTAGTTACATATTAGAACTTTAGATGGCAATTCTGTCGCATAACGTCTTGTGCAGTAAACGCAGATTTTTTAAATCTATATTATCATTAGCACGTATACACTGTGTAAACAGTGTGAATATAGATATACAAATACATGGAGTGATCATATACTGATACATTATCATCTATTGGGTCGTTTACCTTACTAACAATTAATTTACAAAGAAGTTTCACTTCTGACATGTGTACTTTGTACGCACGCACTTTTTTTTATTAAGTAGGTAAGTACGTCTAATTAAGTACGTATATTTTTTCTCTAGAAAATTCCATAATTCAATTGACAACTCGCCCGCCATTATTTATCACGTTATAATTATGTTCCAATTTAGAATTTTAAACAATGTTTATTTGCTTCCGCTTGCCACAGATTAGCGAGACAGATTTTACTGTGCCGCCATTTCATTTCACATAATATGCATAATCAAGTATGATTGTTATGGCACGCTTTATAGTTGTGGTACGTGCACTACGTGGCCCATGGCTTGTGGAGAGCGATATTATTTCATATTATAGAACATTTCATAACATAAAACCGACCGTTATTATTATGATTTTTGTTTTTTGAGAGTGTATTTATAAGATATGTCTTCTATTTGACATATCTTCGAATATATCGACGGTTTTTAGATCTTACCAACCTCCGCGTCTGAGTTGTTAACATAAATAACGTACGTCTTTGGATTCAATTCCTAGCCAAACAGTTGTTTTACAAACCCAACTTTTTTAATATCAATGTTTTTGAAATATGAGTATTATTTAAACCGATTCCGATTTTTTAATAATTGACTCGAAATATACTTCATTATTCCTCTAACCGACCCGAATTAAAATAAAAAGTTGTTAAAAGAAATAGGTAGTAGTGTTTAATCATCCGGGTTACCATTTACGTAAGTTACTTAAAACCTCCAACGACTACATAGTCGGGGAATTATCTAGAAAATATAAAAAGAAAACCGTACCGTAACCATATCAAAAATACATATATACAGCCTTGCGATTCTGTAACTCACTTTTCGAACTCACACAGCTAGATAAACAATAAACTACAAGCTCCTTATCAGAATGACAAATCATAAAATGACTGCTTCACGACTGATTTGAGAGCGACCGCCGATGCGAAAACCGCTGTGTGAGTTCGAAAAGTGAGTTACAGAATCGCAGGGCAGCTGATGATAAAATATGGTACATAGGTCGTTTACCTTTCTGTTTACTACGTTTATACAAGAACTTTTCCTGTCGTTTCAAACAGCAAGCAGTCATAACAAACCGAGCCTCCAACATTCATTAGACATTAAAGTTGTTTATTAATAACTTTATAACCTCATAAAGCTAACTACGGCTGAGTCATAAAATCTATATATAAATAAAAATGAATCGCAAAACTTAGCTAAGCGGTAAAAGCGGCAAGGTTTTAATTGTTTCGTTAACCTATAGCTAACATAAATTAAATACAGTGTAAACTCGTTATAACGTTATTCGATATAACGACAAACGCTCTATACCGCTATAATACACTCTTAATAACGCAACAGCAACCCTCTATTACGAAGAAATATTTTCATATTTAGACATCAACAACATACTTAAGTGAAATTGTTTTTATAATCAGCTTACAAAACTAACTTTTTGCGGTGCCGAAATTTCTAGGAAAGACACCTGAGGTCATAAACAGCCGTCTCGCCTTTGTTATTGTTAATTGCATTAACACAAAACACGTCATAGTTGACAAAATATAAGTGTTTAGAATAATTTACCTATTTATAGTAGTAAAATTAGAAATTGGTTATTTTTTTTTCTCTTGTCTCAATATAACGAAAACTGTCAATAAAAAAAATCGTTATAAAGAGTTTACACTGTATAACAAAAAATAATTATACTAAAGATATAGCCAAAGATGGCATACATAAGGTTGAAACATTTACGAAATGAATATTGTTAAACACATTTAACTAAGTAGCACCTAATTCGTGTGTATTGTGTGATGATGTAAAAGTGTGTATTTCTTTAAGGTTGAATCTTCGTGATTGATATACGTGAAGTGAAGATTAAAAAAAAAAATTTCTTTATTAAGTAAATAGTCTTAAATCTATATTTTAGTACATCCCTTTTAGGTTCAAGAACCTGTGTTAGGGATGAAGATTGATTTTACGAAGACAAATAGTAATGTAAACACTTAAAACTCTTATCATAAAATTGCATTTAATTCAAGTAGGAGCATTTTTCAAAGTGATATACGAAAACGAGTTGTTCAATCGTCCTATTGCCAATGCCCCTTCAATAACATGAGAAAAGTAACAATAGTTGTATCAAAGGCTTGTTGACACATGTATTTCAAAAGTGTTTTACATTAGTGTTAGTATGGTTCCTTCAACTGCGTGCATTAAATAATAATAATAATATTTTTTTGTTGCATTAATGTTTACCAAAATTGTCATAGCTTAATATACAGGGTGTCCCAAAAGTCGACGTCAAGTCGAAATTTTCTCATAGTATCCACACCAGTTATCAGAAAAATTAAAAAAAAATAAGTATGTATTTTTGAAGTTATGGATATTTTTTGTTATTCCAGAAAATGCCACCATGTGACAGTTTTTTCATTCCTGTTGTTACAAATATTTACTTTTTGCCAATTTTTTTTCTCTTACGTCATCCCGAATAGTGTTTTATGTAACCTATGATCCTAAACTCTGTGCTGATCACTCCAACTTTTAGGAAAATGTCATTTTATACCGTACCAAGTTTTCAAAATTAATTTTCGCACTACTTCAACTGATCGTCCTGAAAAAAAAATGTATTACTCCAGTTTAGCAAGTAGCTTTACAAGTTAGCGCATTTAATAAGGATTCTACAGTGGTATAACACTGAGTCCATTACTTCTTAGATCGGCCTAGATTATATATATAAATTACGTGTCACGTTGTTTGTGCCGCTATGGACTCCTAAACTACCGAACCGATTTCAATCAAATTTGCACACCGTGTGCAGTTTGATCTAACTTAAAAGATAGGATAGCTTACATCTCAATTTATACCCGCAATATTATTTTATTGCAAAATATTTGTTTATTATTTGATAGTCAAAATTCTAACAGATGGCGCTTTGTTGAAAGTTCCAACGTTTCAAATAAGCTACAATTTAATGACATTACCACCAAAAAAGCATGAATAGGTAATACTACTATCAACTATGTAACTAAAACCTTAGCCACAGCAACGCTTGGCCGGTCTGCTAGTATTTTATATAAAAGAGCTTGTAACTAGTATTGTATGATGTGGTAAACTTCAATAAATCAATAAATTGAGATATTATTTTAACTTTTTATTAATCACTCACGAAAAATAAAATAATAAATGCTATACTAATTAAAACGCTAAAGATATTTCCTGCGTCTGGCTATACGACCTGACGTACGAAGAATTATATAATCGCGACGCTTATAAACTAACTAATCTAAAACAAATTCTATACAAATAGTGTTCATTGAATTACCACGCTTATATTAACTGTACCCAGTTTATTGGCACAGTTGTAAATACAACCGATCATGTGAAGATTGAGTAGTAAGTACGTTCCGGACAATCGCTTACATGTGAATTGCAAGACGCATGCGCATACAACCGGCGATTATCTTGAATTTAGGGCTATCATTCTTTTTAAGTTTGTTCGCCCTTGTATCGTCTTTAAGACAATATTTTATATGGACTTTGTTTGTTTGTATGTTAATGTATTCATATCATTCCGTTATTATAATTAATATTTTACCAGCTACATGTGTAGTGTAGCTAGATAATGCTTTCAAGTTTTACGTACCCATACTAACATAATTAATGTTAGCCCCTTTTCGGTAATATTCAAATATTCTCAAAGTATTCATCAACTACTATAATGTCTTGTTTCTTAACATATTGCGTTGATGACAGAAAATATAGTGGCTCTATAGTTCGAATATCGAAGTAAGTGACAACAATTCAATGAAACTTTAATAAAACACGTATAAGCACAGTAATTTTAACACAGCATAACAAAAAAAAGAGTTAAGTTTACAGTGAGAACCCAGAGTCAACTTTAATAATCATAATGATATCTTAATCACGTGAGCCAATGTGACCCGTCCAATTATGTACGGATTACTCATAGTACTTATGCCAAAGGGTATACAGAGACGACATTTACAATAAAACATGACCCGTGTGTCATGTAAACATTTTTAACATTAGCCCTCATCAGGATTATAAAATGACCCGTAAAATATAGCGCAATTCGTTGTGAACCCTAGGATACATAACACCTATCATATCATTGCTCCGTGCCTCAGTGCGGCTGTACTTGATTAGATAATAACATGAATCGCGGCTTCTTTCGTAGACTAGACGTTGTAACTCAAATACATGTTGAAACATTGTTTTTATACAAAGCAGGTTTTATATCATAGTGATTTTGTTGCATTTACAAGATTCTTATTACGCTATTTTTAACTTCGAAGGAGGTTGTTTTGGCGCGTATTTATTTTGAATGTTTAAGCGTCCGTAGGTCGTTCTTGTTAATCGAAATGTCAAATAGATTTGCAGCAAATAGGCACAGAAATTGTAATCCGGTTTTTTTACTTTTGGAGTCGTTTCTATTTTTTTTTTAATTTTATAACTACCACTGATGTTAGCTGGCATACTAGGTAGCATCAATATTTTCTCTTCATAATATTATTGTATTTATTTATATTAAAGTACTTCATTATATATATATACACGTTTTACGGTGAACATAAACTTTATAAAAAATACAATAATATTACACATCCAACAAATGTTAGTTTTTACCAGTACCTATTTAAAAATTAGCTTTACATTAAGAATAAGGCAGGCACTTAACAACTTTTTTTAAATTAATCAGCCCACTATTGAATCTCACACACGTATAGAACTGAAAAGTCAATTAGAAAAATAATGAATTAAATGAAAACTTACACATGGAGCTTAATTTAATTATAATTAAGTAATTCTATACGGTTCATAGTTCAGGGATCACTGTGATGTCCTCTACCCTAACTAGACATAACATTGTCAAAGTAAAGTTTAGAATGTGTCTCAGGTACCGCTTGCACATAATATTATGAGGCATTTAGTATATTAACTTAAGCCGAGCTAAACTAAAAAGTTATATAAGGGCACTTGATTAGGTATTTCTAATGAATATATTGGAGTGTCATTAAAATTAACTAACTTATGTTGTGGGGATACTAAACATGGGAGTTTATAATTGAATAATAAAATTTATATGTGACTTTAATACCAATAAAAAAGTTAAATAAATTATCTAAAAAGTATAAAAATCGTGTGGGCCACTTATCATTTAGAAGTAAATCGACCTTACAGACCTACCGAAAATACACAAAATCAATAAAATTGGTCAAGCGTATTTTAACATAAATATATAGAATAGCCGACTATCTTTACGGCGAAAAACAATATTTGGTTCCTCAATTTATGAATAATACCTTCTGATATATAATATAACGCAAAAATTAAATTATTACCTTTTAAATAAAATGCAACAACGTTCCGTGTAAATGACGTTAAAACGCCATTAAGCTGTATAGGAATTTGTTTGTTCTAGTTTTTTTATAGTATAGAGGAGCAAACAAGTCAACGGATGCCTATGCCCAAAAAGGGCAGTCATCACCCACCCATTTTAGTGGGTGCGTTGCCGGCCTTTGCGGGAGTATACTCTTTCTTTAAACAATTAAGTCGTATCTCCCAGGGAAGAACCCCACCGGGAATCAATTCCACAGTCCGCTAGTTCGCAAAATAAAGCGTCTTTAATATGTTTATTATTAATATGTATTTTTGAAGTTATACTTCTTTAGGCTCGTTATGAAAAATTGATGAGAGTGAAATTTTACGATGCGCGCGCACCGTGACACAAAATTAACAGAATGAAGTTGACGTTGAAAGACGGAAGATACTACGGCATTGGACATAATTTAAAAACAACATTCGAATAATAATAGAATTTATGTTACACTTAATGTAAGAGAATAATAATAAATATTTATTTATTTAATTTTTCAAATGTAAACTGAACCTTATTGACTGTAATGACTCCTTTTCCAGTCTTTGATTATTTATTTGTAATTAATTATTTGCATGCAATCAAAAACTATTTTTAATAATGCCAAAGAAGTATAAATTCTTACGCGCGTACATAAGTACACGCACCCTTTTTTTAACAATACATGAATAAAGAGTTGGATCATGTATAACTTTTATCTTAAACTCCGCTTCATAAGCCAATGAGTTTGAAGAAACGCATACTTTGGGTGGTCTGTTACAGTTGTAGGTCATTGGAGTCGGTAAATAGCAATCAACGGGGATTATGCCCGACTGTTTAAGCGATTATCTCCATTGCCAACATTAGCCTGAGACATTTATAGACGTTCACGATACATCTTTGATGAAACAATGCTTTGGAGTTTTATTAGACTACAATGTTGTTTTTTTTATATAAAATGGGGGAAATTAAACGGGCACGAAATTCATCTGATGTTAAGTGATATCGCCCCCCTTTGAACAATGCTTTGGTGTTTTATGAGACTAAACTGTGATATTTTTTTATATAACGGGGCAAACGGACAGTAGGTGAGCCCACTGATGTTAAGTGCACATTGGTACAGGGCTCGCAAGTGCGTTGCCGAGTTTTTAGAATATAAAAACATCAAATGACGGATTAGATCTGGTTCTGGTTAACAATAGAAGCCACAAGATTTTTAGACCCTTTTGGAGTTTACTCCTTAAGAAACGATTTGAGTTATAAGGCCCGGTACGGAAATTTTTTGAGGAGTAAAATCAAGTGTAACACGAAAAGTTGAGGCCTTATGTGTAACACGAAAAGTTGAGGCGTTATGTAGAAAGAGACAAACATATATATCTGTAGGATTGAACGTGTAAAAGAATGAGATGGAATACATTACACAGACTTTTCTATTTTGAATTCACGTTTTGACAGCCACGTTACAACATTGTCAGTGTTGACAGGTGTAAAAAATAAAAGTAGATTGTCTAGCGTGCCATAGAGTTTTGTCAATAGTAATAGTCAGTGAAATTAAAACTAAAAAGATTGTTCATTCTTATTCTTCTCTTACTATAAAGGTAACTTTGGTCACAGAAAGAAAATCCTATTTGGGCATAGATGATGTAGGTACGTTTTATTACTACTACAAACATTTATATTACAAAAACATATATTCTTACCACCTTTAGTATGAAAATATGGTCGACAGCCACAGAGCATTATCGCCATTTTATCGTTCGTAAGGAGTAAACTCCAATCGTGCGTCGTAGCTGACACACACACACTTTTTTTTATTTCTTGTTATATTTAGTTTATTTCTTATTACAATACAATAACCAAAATTACAATAATAAGGCAACGGTCCTCTAATTAAAAAAAGTGTGTTACAGTAGGAAGGCCTGCATCCAATAAACCACCAAAGATATTATCATAAATTCGGACGCTGAATCCACTAGGCCAACACTGGTCTTGAACGTAGGATTAGGGTATAGTTAATTGCAATAAATAACTGCTTTAACATGAGATGAGCAGCATCTGCAACATGAGATAGTTGCAGATGCTTACAAACCCTGGTGATTTAAAACATATTTTGAATGACTTTCATAAGTGTACCTACATGAATATGTTTTGATTTTTTGACACTAGATAATATCTTACCAGTAAGTTAAAGATTTCGCGTTTATCAATGAAGTTTGCGTTGGTTATTTATTAAGTGCAGATGGCACTCTAAGAAGGTGGCGCGATGGCTTCGAAATGGCATCGAAGTTTGGCGATTATGGCTAATTTAATGTTGAATACCACGTTTCTGAACAATGATTTAATGCTTTGACCAAACCATTGCCTAAGATTATTCAACCAAGACGTGCGTCTGCGGCCAGATCTCCTTCTAAAAGTTTGCCTTGATTGATTACTTGAAGGAGCTGTCATTTGTTTATATGAATATTATTTCCATAGCAACCAGTGGCAAATCGTAACGACAAGGATCATTTGTGAGGGTCATATCGTCGGCTATCCCAATTGGCGTTCGGCGGTCACTGGCTTATGTCAGGTACAGTCTATGACCGTAAACAAGGATAAAACATTTACCTTTAATAGATTATAAATACTTGGGACTGTGGTTGTTTCGATGAAACTGTCTGGGCCTCAGATTTCTGTATCTGTATCTATTGATATCTGTGTACACGCCATCGATTTTTTTGGAGTTTATTGCATAGCCGGGAATCGCACCAACGCACTAATGGATGAAGTCGTATGCTGAAGCCACTAGGCCAGCAATCATCCATAGAAATTGTACTGATGTAAAAAACATGAGAATAATGTATTCAAATCAAATCCAAGCAAGTTAAATAAAAAATAAATTAAAAATTGTTTGAATATTTTTTTAATCCGTTGTCTTCACGTAATTTGTATGCGTTGTGATGATTGAATAATCAGTTCCATATTCTCTAATTACCAGAACATGAGTTGCAACATGAGCAAGGTCGCGTCAGCTGTCTGAAGTAATTTTTTTGTGAGTAAAAGTGCAAAAAAGTTAAATGAGATTTGATATGAGAACGTATGATGTTTGTCCCGTCACATATTGAAATTGTTTCTAGAAGCTTTTGTATCTGACGACTCATTGATTCTACCGTCTAGAACGAGCTGGTTTCCTTAGCTTTATTCATGCACTAAAATAAACTATCGTTACAATACCAAGCCAGTACGATAAATTCACGAAAAAAAATATTAAACACATTAGATATCGCTACTGTGTACTCACTCTTCGAACATAATATTATAAAGATGTCGATAGTGTTACAGATCCGTCAGCGCAACATCTTTGTCAATCTTTCCTACAGAGTGGTTGAACAAATGAAGAAAGAAAACTTCTTTGGTATAGCCGAAGTTTGAGTGCCCGACCTCAGATATACGAATCACACGCTTAACCACTGGCACAGTGTTCTAGTACACGAATTTGACGTCACGTGACATTCATAGTTAGAAAATACGGCCGTCGTATTTATAGGTACGAACGCTGTGACCCCAATTTAAAAGTTGACCTCGCAAAGTTCAAATTATTTTTGCTCTCGCAGATTACTTGTTTACTTATATTTGCATTATCATTAATTAATTTTTTATGACACTGTTTATATTTCATTATAACTATTTTGCGGTTTATTCAAACGGTAAAACAAATTATAAATTCCTTAAGTATTCCTGTACGTCAATATAATAATTTCGGTAAGGACATTCAAATATATTTTGTTGTATGTATCTATCTAAAGTACATCTTCTAAGATCGATTAGTCTAGACACTAGTGTTCCCCATTTTCTAATACGGATTGACTGTGCAAGCACGATATATGGCAGGGCCATTTTTAATTAGAGTAATCAAGAATCTAAATACATATTATATATTCGGCTAACTGATAAGTGATCGTGGTTTGTAACACAGAAGGCAAAGTTCGCGTGGCCGTTTACCAACTAGATGGACCGATGTGAAAGACTCATTGTCCTCAAAACAGTGCACTGCCTTGCGATTCTGTTACTCACTTTTCGAACTCTCGCAGCGGTTTTGGCAGCGGCGGTCGCGCTCAAATCAGTCGTAAAGCAGTCATTTTACGATTTGGCATTTTGATAAGGAGGGACCTTGTAGTCTATTGTTTATAAGAGAGGTCCTGGACCGAAACCGGTGGAAATAAATTGCTTGCTCCAGATGTTTCCTTGCTAACCACGACGCTCAGAAGAGAGAATTTAGAATCTGTTCGAATAAGAATATGATTTCGCTTAGCTATATTATTACGATATATTATATTACGATAACTATTCGATATTACGAATCGTGTATACTAAAACCTCTGCTATGTTGCTGTATTTGTGAAGAGAATTTCTGAGAATGTTTTATGTGAGTATTCCAGCATGCCGTTCTTATTGCTACCTTTTATGATCGACTTGAATGGGTAATAAAGACGTGTGCGTCCCTTTGGTATACGACTTCAATTTACTCTAATATTATATTGTAACACTGTAAAGCTGTCCTTTATTTTGAGGAACGGCTTGACGATTTTTATGTTTTTGTATATTTGCAAGGTCTGAGAATAGGTCGTGATATAAAAAAGGTGGTCGACTTCAAAATATATTATTTCTTTATTTTTGTATTAAAAAAATCAGTGGTTCTA
This sequence comes from Pieris macdunnoughi, assembly GCA_905332375.1. NCBI lineage: Eukaryota > Metazoa > Arthropoda > Insecta > Lepidoptera > Pieridae > Pieris > Pieris macdunnoughi. The sequence goes on from CAJOBZ010000064.1 coordinate 2,028,166, forward strand.
CAACCTTTTTAGGTCAGGGCCTCATATCTGTATCTGTTCTATGATCATTTGTCAATCTAATAGGCAAGTAGGTGATCAGCCTCCTGTGCCAGATACACGCGGTCCATTTTTTGGGTCTAAGGCAAGCCGGTTTCCTCACGATGTTTTACTTCACCGTTCGAGCAAATGTTAAATGCGCACATAGAAAGAAAGTTCATTGGAGTACAGTCTGGGATCGAACCTATCACCTCAGGGATGAGAGTCGCTCGCTGAAGCCACTTCATGATCCTCTGAATATATATATCACAATAACGTTTGGGGGTGACCCCCAGACACCAAAGTCCATTGTTATTAGCGTGAGCTAATAAAAGAGAATCGTTTTTGTAATGTTATGGTGTTCCATCAAAATTGTAAAAACATGATTTTAATTCATTTGTTGCTTTTTTATAAAGAGCTCGTTTCTTTATTTAGTTTAGTTACTAGTTCGAATGTTTTAAATTATACTTACACTTAATTTTAATAAATATCTTAGAAGATAACTTTAAAATAACTTGGTACCAAAATAATCAACCACGCGCGCATGTTTGTGTGCTGTAACCGCTTATAAACAAAGTACCAATTAACATTATTTTATAAAAGTTTTGTTTGTTGACCCAAAGTCTTAACGACGAATATAAAACAAGAGATTTTACAACAGAGATAAATTTGTCGGTCAAAGTTGATTTGTCTAACGGCTAACCTTTAGGATGGCCTTAACAGTAGCAGTATTTAATTTGTATGAAAATGACAGTTCGTGTCGACAAATATTCATACAAATTTAGTTTTCTACTTTCTTCATACACTGCTGTTTATTGATGTGTTTGGAAATTGGACCAATCGGTTCGTTGGATGTAAAATATATATTCTGTGCACCTATTTCTGTGTACGCGCCGTTTTAGTTTTTATTTTGTTGAACACAACAATTATTATTTTATATTACAAAGTTTTGAACTTCTTATCAGAAATACTCTTTAGTAAACAGTTGCATGCTAATTATATATTGATTTATTTAATTGGAGTTTTCTCTAGAAAAGCGGGTCTAGCAAATATGTGCAAATCGTTTGAAGCCAATCAAATAATTGACCTAGATCGTATAATTGAACAAGAAGCGGATTTTTAGCTGAATGTTTATTTTTAACACGTTTTTATGAATATTTAATTTTCTTATTATTGTAAATAAGTTTGAAAAAATTAAATGCACTAAATCGCACTTTCATCATTCGATTTTCAAAAATTAACACATCGTAGACTAAAACCAATTTTGCAGTTTTTTTTCAGATTAAATTTTTCTGCTTTATAAAAACAATTGAACGTGTCAAAATTAAAAAAAAAACTCAAAGACAACTCGCTTTCTTAATATAAATAATCCAGGAACTTACCTGGTATTTTTTCCGTCTCCGTGCTGCTGATCGCACTGTTGTGTTCGCAGTCGTGTCGCACCGTACGCGCTCGTGCACCGGCGCCGGTCAGTGGTCACGCTGTAGCCGGCGCACGCGCAGCACTCGCTTTTAAAAGACGATGGGCGGCCCGCCACGCCCCGCGCTCCGCCTGCCTTTACTAAAATCCTTACTACACTGATAACTTTTTTTCACTACAGTGTTTACGCATGCAAACAAGGCATTAACATTACTGATAAGATCTCGATTAGCACGTATTATGGGACGAAGGAGATATAATAGTAAAAAATGATAACTTTAGATGTGGATATATTCTAAAAGCTCTATTCTAGGTTTACCTTGACTGATATTTATAATTTGAAGTTTAAAAAAGTTTTAAAATTGTAATTCCGTATATACAGGGCGTCCCAAGACTATCGGGCATCAAGGGAAAGTACCTTAAATATCGTAGATAGGACATTTTTCATTGACTTTTTTCCATGATTTTCTAAATTGTATTACTTGTATCGTGTGGGATTCGAATATACTAAAATGTGATAGGTACCCTTCTTTTTTATGCCAATCAAGAGAATGGACAAAAAATAATAATTCTTCATAAGTAACATACTGTTTTGAAATAAGTATTTTTAAGAAAATCATTGAATGCAGTAATACTTTTCAAAATAAATTAAAGTCTTCTTTTTTACGGAAGGCGCCAAAAGAATACCTAATTGGTACTCTGTTTCATCACCAAACGAGTCGTAATAATTCCAGATTTTCATCTGCACCACCTTAATGGCTGGAAATCTTTTAGACCACTTCACAAGGAATTTTCTTTTGCGAATTGGGAATCGGCTCTTTTTACGAACTTATATTGGTACTGATCGTGATTTTTATTTATATGGAAAACCTATAACATCAGATAAACACTAAATCCAAACGGGAAAAGCCGTGGAATGAAAGAAAGAAGAGAAAAAAAGAAAAAGAAAGAAAGTAAAATGATATCTAGCTAAATTAGATATCTGTTTTTTTAAAGATATATATATATACATACTGGCTACTATTAATTGTAAAGCCGGTCTTCTTCCTAAAAGTATCTATGATCATATATAATATACGCAATACATAATACACAAAAAGGCTCCAGCGATTTAATGTTATATGTACTATGTAGTGATACATCAACTTTTTAAATTTAAAAAAAAGGCTTATATACGAACAGACGTCGGCAAGTAAAATAAACGAGTCGTTCGCTTTGCTATTGTCAAATATACGACTATTATAAAGAACTCGGACGATAACCACTCTTTTAGCAGTTCAATTATAACTTATCATGATTGAACATGACACTGATATTTCGTTTAGCAATCATAAATCCCGCAGCGAAAAAGTTCACTAGCCAGACTCAAGTCAGTGACTCCATCTATAAATACCATATTCTTTGCAATCATTTGAGGAGCTTATATTGTTCTATTTACAATTATGACACTTTATTGACAGATCCTTAGCATGTTAATAATTAATTGTGTGTCGCCTGGCGCTAAATATGTCTTGAATAATTAGTTGGGTACAAATGTTTATTAATCATGTACTTATGGCATACGAAAGGGTACGAGTTGGAAATAGAAAGGGTTATGTCAATAATGAAGCTGGTATTTCTTTAATTAGATTATCCTACTTTGCATTGCAGTACTATGTATATTGAGACAAAAAATTCAAGAATGTTAAAGGCGCAATTTTCTAGTATACAAGATTTGATTTGTCTTTGGAATTACAGATTAGTCTTCAGTCAAATTTTTTAAGGTTAGATAACGATAATAGAGACCATTTATTTAATTTCATTCTTTGAGCTTATTCATACTATTCTGTAATTTTCATCCAACTGATTCGGATTGTAGTTAGATTCTTCTTCTTCAGTCGCATTCTTCATTTCTGAGGGTCGTGTTAGTGGAGCCGCACAACTTCCTCCACTCTCGCCTGTCTTTGGAAAGCCTCTGCGCCTTTACTTGATCGGTCCAGCGAGTAGCGGATCGGCCTATAGGTCTGGTGCCCTCCACTCTGCCAGTATGATTAGGTTATACGTTAGATATTTATATCTGTAACCAAAATTTTGATTTGTTTTACAATATATACAATATTATATATAGGTATGTATATCATTAATACGTGTTGTTAATTGTGATACCACGTTTACAATTTAACGGGTGCTACTTGTGGTGACTGGTCGGAGTTGAATTCGTGTATGCGGTGATGTTAATTATTTCAACTATGATTGGCGTGTTGTTCCCTCGAGAATATGAGTGCGTTCTCCTAATTCAACATGCCTCCTGCTAATAGAGGACAAATCTTTGTTTCCAATTTATTTTATTACTATTCACTTATAAGAAGTCACGTGGAACATGGTGTTATGGTTGCAGCTAATGACAAACATTTTGTAAAACAAAAAATTTGGCTATTAAAAAGAGTGGCGGAGGGTTTATTGCCAGTTCTTCTCGTCCGTTCTACGCCCTTGATTTAAGAACTGGCAGTAAATGTAAAATTAGCAGTATTTGATATGTTTTTCTTTTTTGACGTTCATAAGTGTACATTGTGTTACCTATATGAATAAATGATTTTGACTCGATTTGACTTGACTCTCTCAACTATTAACCATTTAGACTTTGTATTATATACTTTTTCACGATAGACGTAGACGTAGGCCTTCTTCCTTCTCTTATTCGACCGGAATTGCGCCTTTTGCATCCATTAAACAATGGTTTCTCTGCATTATATTATTCTTCTTTCAGTATAAACTATGTATGTATAGATTTTTGAAATAAAAGCAAAAATCATGAATATAAAATATAATCAATACTTCTTTTACTATTATTCTAAAACAATCAATTTGTTTATTTTATTAATTATTTAATATAGTTTATTAGTATATTGAATATTTTGTTCCTAATAAAAGTATATTGTATCAGATAGAATTCGAGGTACAGAGTTTTTTTTTATTTTGTGCCAAATAGTTTTTATATTCAGTGTTGAATGAAATTTTTAATCTAAGAAGCGTGTATGTTATGACCTCATAAAATTTGGAGTTATCTGTAATTGCCTTTAAGTGTTTCAAGATCTGTGTTAGCGTCTATGTTATTGTTATATTGGCGCGAAAACGTGTTTTGTTTAATTGACATTAGGTCTGATTGGGTCAAAAAATTACAGCGTGTTGTATACATGGAACGCTAATGTCATAATTCAAATCTTGACTATTTTCCGCGCTTAATTGGTGTCAAAAATGAATAGATACATTTATTGCGTCTTGATCAAGCTATTCAAAAATTCAGTTATTAAATTAGGAAGAATGGTTCAGTTTTCTCAAAGCAAAATAAACTATGCTAAAAACTCAACGCAAATACCACTATTTAAGTCTCGACTTGATTAAGCTATCGGAACATGCATAAAAAGAGTAATAAGAATATCAATAGCCCTAAATAATATGCATCAAGAGCACACCCCACACACACACACTCACGTACTTACCCTCACTTTCACACCATCATACAACACACCCAAATTAGGTATTACTTAGTTAAATATTGTAATATTTTAATTTATTTTTTACCTTTTGAAAATATTTGAACGTTTTCATATATTATATTATGTATTCCATATTTGGCTATATCTTTAGTATAGTTGATTTTTTGAAGTTATACTTCTTTAGGCGCGTTATGAAAAATTTATGAGAGTGAAATTTTACGATGCACGCGCACCGTGACACAAAATTATCAGTATGGGCGCCGAGCGTGCGCGAGCGAGATGGGAATAAGACAATCTACAAGTAAAAAGAAATAGCCAAGAATTTTGAATGACCATAATGACATTTGTACCTTTTAAACAAATAAAGGAGTTAAAGTAAAGAGTAAAATTTCACTCTCATCAATTTTTCATAACGCACCTAAAGAAGTATAACTTCAACAAAAAATGCTCCTAATTTTACATTTACTCCCGGTTCTAAAAGGGCGTAGAACTGGAGAGAATAAGTGGTGATAACGTCGTTCTTAAATAGCCAAGATTTTTTACATTTCTCTAAACATCTGATTATGTTCCTCACATATTAAAGCAGTTATTTATTGTAATTAAATAAAAAAACGCTATTGAATATAATTTATAAACACGTGTAAATTGTGCAAGCTTTACTATCTTGTCTGTTTAGACAACTTCAATGATAAACTCGTAACTGACATCTGGCGCCACTCGACATTTGGGGATCGCTTGATTATTTAGGTTATTGATTTATTTCAGGATAAATCGCGATGCTATTATACTACTACTACTACGGTATGCTGTGCTATATACATATACTACGTAACAGTGTGAGTGAAATATAAAACAAAAGACGACCGATGAATTTTACTTCGTTAAGATTGGTCAAGGTCCCTGACAGTTTTTGTTCAACAGTCTCACCTCCCTGATCATGTACTTCGTAGCTAAATGATTACCACACGCGATGCTACTTACCATTTACGTGTTTTGAGTGAGATATAACACAATAGACGACCGCTGAATTTCACTTCGTTGTGATTGGTTAAATATTGTGATGGTTTTTGTTTAACAGTCTCACCTCCCTGATCATGTACTTCGTAGCTAAATGATTACCACACGCGATGCTACTTACCATTTACGTATTTTGAGTGAGATATAACACAATAGACGACCGCTGAATTTCACTTCGTTGTGATTGGTTAAATATTGTGATGGTTTTTGTTTAACAGTCTCACCTCCCTGATCATGTACTTCGTAGCTAAATAACTAACACAAGTAACTCAATGGCATGAGCTTTTCCTGTGATACATTATTTTTAAAACATAGATGAAACAGGCCCAGAAATTTATTTATTTATTGATAATCCACAACTTTTTTAAAGATAATATTTAAAATTTTTAAAATTATAAATATAACATTATGTACCTACTAACCAAGACAATTTACTAATAGTTTATTAGTTAGGGTGTGTGTGGGAATGTGTAATGTATGAGGGTGTGTAAGTGTGTACGTTTTAATGTGATCTTAAATGTCAACCATGTCCCATTGGTTGGTTTCAAGTTCAAAAGTATTGACCGTTACCACCCGAAAACAATGATTACGGTAGAAATCGAACCCATGGCCTTGAAGTGAATCATGTATAGAATATGTAGAGAAATATTTAAAATTCCATAGACGCTAGACGCAAACTAGACTTATCAATTTGCGTTATCTTAATAAGCCATTTACCATTGCTCCACTTTACCAAAATATGATTTATTAAGCTGTCATTCATTTCATATCATTGTTAGAAGTTCATTTGAGATATAAATTATTCAAAGTATTAGAATAATTACTTTATCATAGACTATAAATAGCGTACGGACCGATTATGCGTACATAAATAATATAAAAGTATTTACAATTATTCGGGATATAACCAGCAAGTTTACTGCTTCAATAGTTACTCTAATATCAATAATGTGGTATTTCTCTATGTAACATACATTTTTGTTCTTAGAGTAAAACTAGAGAAAGATAGAACCATAGATTACCCCCTACAACCTTACAAACTTTACCTCTCTATAATGAAAATCAGAAGAGAAAACAAAATCTTTATTACACAATAAAAAAAGAGTGTGTGTACTTAAGTACACGCGTTAGAAGTTATACTTCTTTGGTGTATGGAAAAAAAATAACTAAAATGCAGTAGTGATTAACGATAAATATTAAAATTAATCAATAAAATTATTATTAGTAAATACTATCACCGTCGTATATGAAATTGATTTAATAAAAACACCAAAAAAATATTTATTTATTCACACTGTTTAATTGTACTGTTACGAAACACGTGTTCTGAATATAAAAATACTAGAATATACAACTTGAACATAGTTATTATCGATTTTCATGCCACCTGGAACTAACTTCATTCTGTTAATTTTGAGTAACGGTGCGCGCGCATCGTAAAAATTCACTCTCATAAATTTTTCATAACGCGCCTAAAGAAGTATAACTTCAAAAGTGTGTATAGTTTATAGTTAATTCCATTGACATATTAATGATTTTAGGTACTTGAAGTAATAAATTCTACATAACACTTACAACTTTAAAATACTACACAAGAATAATACATTGCGTTTCGGCATGGGACAGGTTGAGAAGTTAGTTTAGTTAGTTTTAAAAATTAGTTTTTAAGAAAGTGGTTAAAGATAAATGGGCCTCTGAAAGAGCGAAAGCGTTGGGCGAAAAAGTGCGTTTTGTAGGTAATATACAATATATATAATATTAGTAGAGATATTTTTCCTTGGCTTAGTCTATGCCAAGTAACGAAATCGACGACTAGAGACTAAACTGCGAATCTGAACTACAGAAAAGTAAAATCATGAACCTAATTAAGAATAAGTAGTGACTATGTATACACTAATACATATTAAAATGTTTTCCTAAGCTTAATTAAATAATTAATAAATATTTCAAATTAAAATTTGTATTTTATTGTTATATTTTACTACTCTGATGTTTTTTGCATTTACAGGATAAAATATTTTCTTGCGATTGACAGGTACTTTCTTTCAAAAAATAAAATAAATCAGTGGCGCTACAACCTCTTTTTAGGCCTGGGCTTCAGATTTCCGAATCTGTTTCATGATAATTTTTCAATCTAATAGGCAAATAGGTGACCAACCTCCAGTGCCTGACACACGCCGTAGACTTTTTGGGTCGGTTTCCTCACGATGTTTTCCTTCACCCTTCGATCGAATGTTAAATGCGCACATAGAAAGAAAGTCCGTTGGTACACAGTCGGGGATCGAACCTACGATCTCAGGAATGAGAGTCGCACGCTGAAGCCACTACTCTCTAACACTGCCAACACTGCTCTACTTACTGGTACTTTAGTTAACGTTAAAATATTTCTTTACAAAAACTAAATTCAGTTTTTCAGAATAAGCATTTATTAAGAAAAAAAAATCGTCTATATCGGTTAAGAAAGAATTTAATTAATTCACTTAATTATAAGCAATACATCGCGTAATTTCTAGAATATGACAAGGCCAGCCATCACATTTGTTTCGTGCATTAATTAATATCTAACAAGGACGCATTAATTGCAACAAAGATGGAAATTGCTTAGCAACTGCCCTCTTGACTCTGATTTTGCTTATTGAATAGATTTTCCTTATGTCGAGCGCTTTAAATTCTTTTCTTAGACAAGGTTGAAACAGAAAAAAAATATTCTGGTCATTAATTATCCAATTTGAAAAAAAAATTATATTATATTTTATCTTGTATATATTTTAATTGTATTTTTTATCTGTTTACCTAAATAGTCATACATTTTAGATAAAAGAGTTTGTGACATATATCGTAGAATTAGTTGTATTGATGATGTGGTAAACTTTAATAAATAAATAAATGGAGAAATACATTTTTATCGTATTAACGTTATATAAGTGATAGCATTGTATAGAATAGATTTATGTGTTTGTAATAAATTAATCCAACAACTAATGGGGCGATTACAAAAAAATGTGGCTTCATTTTTCCCTCAGTAAACTAGGCTTTTTATATTTCCTGAATATAAAAAAAATTATGCGCAATGCTGGCTGTAAAACGAAACAAACAGAAAAACAAAAAAAATTATAAGTCCGGCCGTTCATTTGTTAAAAAATGGTATAACAAAACGCAACTGACAGCTAAACGTAATGTTGTCTATGGTTAAGTTTGACAAATAGAAGTTTTGAAGTTGATGGGTAGATGTGTTTATTTAGAGTTTCTATTAGCTTATCGTACCGACATTAGCATTAACAATGTCACAACCAAGTAGATCGAATCCTTCCCGACTAAGCCGTAATGCAATAAATTGGTGGACCGATTTTGATGAGTGTTTAAGTGGATTCGAGAATAGTTCAGATTATTTACAATTAGATGGTTTTTGTTTGTTTTTTTTTTAAGTTTGAAATTTTGTATTTAAGAATTATTATATTCTTAATACAAGACATGATGCTACCGCACATGGAAACACATTCTAGGCTCGTGAGTGTTTTGGCTGCATTTTGAGATTTGCTACGCTTTTTTCTTGAAGTCGAACTGTTTCGGAAATTCTGCTATGGTCACGTGTTTCTCCATAGTCCTGCTGCGCGTCAATTAATAATAAATAGTATTAATTTTATCAACGGTTATAGAATAATTTTCAATTCAATCTAACTCTTAAAATTAAACGGATTTTCCAAGTATTTTTTCTCATACTTTACAAGGAACGAGTAGTAATTTAAGTCATTTATATCGAGGAGATGTTTTGCCTTAGTTTATTTATGGACCACTTACAAGGTAGTGTAATAACAGATTAGGTTTATAGAGCAAATTGCTGCAGCAAAAATTGGTCTGAAGATTTCTTGATTGGTTTATTAGTTACGTTATAAAAAGGATAAAAAGTATATTCTGGTCATTTATATAAAAATAAAAGGTTGCCAATGCTTGGCACACTGGTTCATTAGTACAAGAGAAATAACATACAATATTTAATGTGACAAGCACTAATAAGCAAACAACAAACAAGAAGAGATAAAAAAAGGGTGCGTGTACTTATGTACACGCGTAAGAAGTTATACTTCTTTGGCATTATTAAAAATAGTTTTTGATTGCATGTAAATAATTAATTACAATTCTATAATCAAAGACTGGAAAAGGAGTCATTATAGTCAATAAAGTTCAGTTTACATTTGAAAAATTAAATAAATAAATATTTATTATTCTCTTACATTAAGCGTAACATAAATTCTATTATTATTCGAATGTTGTTTTTAAATTATGTCCAATGCCGTAGCATCTTCCGTGAGCAACTTCATTCTGTTAATTTTGTGTCACGGTGCGCGCGCATCGTAAAATTTCACTTTCATAATTTTTTCATAACGCGCCTAAAGAAGTATAACTTCAACATACTTAAGAAAAACGAGCATTATCCAGGTCTGATGAGTTGCGTGCACAAACGCTAAGCTTATAAAATTATGAAACGCTCATTCTACGGCTGCAGCAATTCGGACGGTGCCGGGGTCCACAGAAAGGTTTAATGTTGATTATTAAGCATAACATGTATCACCTGCCATTTCTTAGAGTATGTTTAAATCTGTAAGCTAAGTTGTAACATCGATACGATCTACTGCACTTTTGTAAAAATATTGTATATATTTTTGTTTCTTTACTTTTATCAATTTTACACAAAGTTACACAATTTATATTTTTACATTTGCAGAGCAACCCTTTACCTTAAATTTTCTCAGTAAGTGAATGTAATTGTTTGAGAAATGTAATCTTTGAAATAAAATTATTATGCAATTAATGTATTATTCTTATCCTAAGAAATCACACTGTCGATTGGTGAATATTGCGGAACCGTAAATTCATTCGGCAATCGCGTATAAACAGAAATAGGTGTGGCGGACTTTATTTTATAATATGTAGGGATGAGAAATATAGATACAATACATCAGTGGCACTACTACCTTTTTAAGTCTGGGCCACATAATTCTAAATCTGTTTCATGATCATTTGACAATTTAATAGGCAAGTAGGTGATCAGCCTCCTGTGCCTGATACTTTTAGGGTTTAATACAAGCCGGTTTTCTCGCGATGTTTTCCTTAAACGTTCGAGTTAATGTTAATTTCGCACATAGAAAGTCACTTTATGCACACTGCACAGCCGGGTATCGATCCTACGACCTCAGGGATGAGAGTAGCAAGCTGAAGCTACTAGGCTAACACTGCTCCATGAGAAATATAAACAATACTTAAAACGGGATCCCAAATTAGCAAATTAGTTAACATACTATATGTTATACACATAATTTTATATTAAAACAGAGAAAGTAATTGTTTAGAATTAATGTCTTGAGACCGTTCTCTCTGTCTTTTATTATCTTTGGTAGACAGAGAGTATATACGCGCCACTCGCCAGTCTATAAATAACCTATTACTATTAATATTGACTACTATTCGTTACTTGATCTTTAATTTTATGTTACTTATAACTTATAAATAAAGATTAAACTTTTAGTTCAAATCGTACTTAGACGTAATAATTTTGAAGTTTAGTAACCTGTGAATGTGGGAATTGTGTGTGTAACATATTATCAAAATTTTAATACATAGTTTTATTAGTTTGGTAGATTTTTGGATAAATTATTTTACGCATTATATATGCGGATACATATCAATGTGCGTATAAAATTAACGATTTTTTTTTCCCACACAAATGCCAACAAATAAGTATCGCAGTAGGTACAGCGAGGAAATGTTGTCAGCGTAAAAGGGACCAAATTTTTTAAATTTGTTTTTATTTTAAAGCTATTGCATAGCTTCTATCGCGGGCCTCGAGCGTGGAGACCGAATCCAGAAATTCCGTAACGAAAAAACCTTACGCGTTAGAGCGGGACAGAACGCATACTGCGTATTCACATCTCTCTGGCGAGATCGGTGCAGCCGGTGCGCGTTAGAGTGAGACAGACTATATAGGCGAGTTAGTCTGAGTCTGGTAGAGTGGTAGATTGAATTAATTTATCAAAGAAAAAAAAACTGCATAAATAAATAATTATAATTGCATAAGTTAAAAAAAAATTGCAATAGCTTTACCGCGACTAGTCCCCGAGTGCCACACGTTTTATTTTATTTATTAATATCATTATTAGTATGTAAGCTAAGAAATTGTTTGATTAAAGATATTATTCGTTAAACTACCTAAAGTAGGCGTGTGTCCGTAAAAATACTTGTCATAGATTTGACCCACTTTTGTTTTAATTAAAGATAACCTCTTACCCGGCCAGGAATGGTCTCTGTCTGTGATTTATTACCAAGATTTCACCGTTTCTAAAATAGCTGTCTAGCTGCAAACTGTCATATTCCAGTGTTGCCAATTACGGTAGATTTCCATACATCTTTAATATCTTTTATGATTTACTATTAATATATACTATTATAATATTTTTATTACTTTTACTATTATAATATTTTCTCTGGATTTTGAGGGTAATAACGTGATTACCTTTTTATTTATTAGTTCAGTGGCGCTACAATGCTGGACCACAGGTTGCTTCGACTTTTCGATTTTCATTGTCATTTTGTAGATACACGATGATTTTTGTGTCGGACTGCCGGTTTCCTCACCATTTCAAGTAAAATTGCTAGTTATTTCTCTTAAATTTAATGTTTCTAAAAATAAATCAGTGGCGCTACAACCTCTTTAGATCTGGGCCTCAGATTTCTGAATCTTTTTAATGATCATTTTTAGATCTAATAGGTGATAATCCAGTACTTGACATACGCCGTCGACTTTTTGGGTCTGACATGTCGGTTTCCTCACGATGTTTTCCTTCACAGTTCGAGCGAATGTTAAATGCGCACATAGAAAGAAAGTCCATTGGTGCACAGCCGGGGATCGAACCTACGACCTCAGTGATGAGAGTCGCATGCTGAAGCCACTAGGCCAACACTGTTCCTTATTCTGTTAGTTGTTTTGTGTTTCTCCTAGTCCTAGAAAAAGTCTAGCTAGTTTTAAATTAAATTATACAATTGTAAAATACAAAACAGTGTAGTTTTCGGCCTGTATCAATAGTTTTATTTTTTATTTTTCGTACTACTGATTTGGTTTAGATGTATTAGACGATAAAGATGTACGGTGATAGAAGACATCGTGACGGAACTGTTTTGGGGTCACTCCGAGACTTAGCATTAAGTGTGACTCTTGTCAGCAGATGGTCAAAAACGGAAACCGAATGGACCGGCCCAAAAAGATACAAGGGCAGACCAAAAGAGCCATAGGCCTACGAGTTTACGAAAGGATAGCTGGAAAAAATTTGATGATGACGGCAAAAAATAAAATAAGATTGAAAAAGTTGGAGGCCTGCTCCCGGACGGGGGCTGCATCTTAGCTTAATAAAAGTGTATATTATACATATATTTGTATATTTTATGTTTTTTTTTATATAGAACAGGGGCAAACGGGCAGGAGGACCACCTGAGGTTAAGAGAAGTTGCCCATGGATACTATCAATGCTAGAGGGCTCGCGAGTGCGTTGCCGGCCTTTTAATGTAAATAAGATGTGGACGAATAAAGGCGTATTACTATTATTTGAATATGACGCTTGTCAAATGTCTTGGATTTTGGTAATCTGAGATCCATTGCCAAATGGCAGTTACTAGCAATTATTATCTAAAATAATTCAGATAAATACCTTTTATTACAGTAAATCTACTGTATTAACAGTCTCGCACATGCGCCTGAGTTGTTTGTACGAGTGCAGCAAACTCGTGGGCAGCGAGAGTCAATAAAATATTCATTACTCATGTGTCAAAGCGGCATCCTATAGTGGGAACGTAGTTATCAACGACAAAAGCATTGTTTTTGTACTCCATTGTTACATGACTTCTATACATTGTACGCGCCAAGGATAAATATAATATTTGCGTACTTTTTCTTAATACTAAGTGTTGCGTTTATTAAAATTTTATAGAATTTATTTATGAAGATAGTAGTCAGTAAATTCTATCACGAAATAGTAATATAGATGAGAAGTTTTTGGTCGAAGTTTGTACTTGAAGTTCACCTTTCATTTAAATACAAATACGAAATCTATATATATATATCAAAAACAATCCTCAGGAATCACACTAATGGTAAATATAGCGGAATCGTAAATCTTTTTAGGTCTACGACCCCAGGGATGAGAGTCGTAAATTGAAACCACTAGGCCAACACTGGTATAGGCAATATTTATGTGATACAACTTTTGATTTTAATACAAATTTACAATTGTTTTTCTGTTCTTTCGAGCACTTACAGCAATCATGGCCACAGGTTGACTGACATCATGTGTCGCGTCGGAACGGATTTATTTTTATTTAAAACTAAAAAAGCCAATGTGAATCTAATAATTGTCTTAAAACTGTATAAATATATACATATATATGAAAAAAACTCAGTTGTATCGCTCAGTCCGGACATTCAACGACCACTATTTCAGCCTTGACTTGTTTAAACTATCGCGGAATCTTATTATAAGATTGACGCTGTGGCTAAGATTTTTGTTATATTACATAGTAGTAAACTATTCAAGAGAAACGGCAGGAGAACACCAATCCACCATGCTTTTTTGGTGGTTATGCCATTAAATTGTAGCTTATTTGAAACGTTGGTATTTATTTTAATAAGGTTAGCGGTATTTTAATTAAAAAAAATTATAAAAGGACGCTTATTGTGACGTAACTATAAAAGATAGAGCCATGCAGTCGCGACATTTTTTATAGATAGTTATGTGTCCTGAAAAATTGTTATACATCATTTTGTTCTATCATTAATAGTTTTCTGCACGCGATTGAAGGAAGTTTTTTGTTGATTTTTTTACACCTTGGGTTAGATTATTCAAGTTGTAGTAAGCCCTAATTTTGAAAATGTAACATAGCCTATGTCACTCGGGAATAGTGTAGCTTGCCAACGGTGAAAGAATTTGAAATCGGTCCAGTAGTTTCGGAGCCTATTCATTTCAAACAAACAAAAAATCAAATCTTTCCTCTTTATAATATTAGTATAGATACTATATTTTAATATTTTTTTGTAACTATTTATTTTCAATTAAACAACGTATACCTAGGATTCTGGAGCGTAAATTTTTTTAAACACATAGATTTGTTAATTTAAAATTAATCTAATTCTAGTGCCATAACATCCAAATTTATAATTAATAAGAACCGTGAGAACCATTTCGTGTGTAACATCCTTATTCAGTACAAGTACATTCACAATTGCGTATTGTTGTCGACACTCAAATGCAATTGCAGTTAGAACTACACAGTAACCGAAGATATAAATAGACCACGAGTTAATGTGGGTTAGACGTCGCGACCCGGTTAATCCTTCAATCCTAGTCACGTGCAAGTCACGTGGCCAGCTTGTAAACAAACAACTGTTCTTATATTTTTTTTATAGAACAGCCTTGCGATTCTGTAACTCACTTTTCGAACTCTCACAGCGGTTTTCGCAGCGGCGGTCGCGCTCAAATCAGTCGTAAAGCAGTCATTTTACGATTTGGCATTCTGATAAACAATAAACTACAAGCTCCCTCCGCTTGTCAAGACGTACCTAATGTTAAATTGCTTAACAGAATACCATGAGATTCCAAAAATGACATGAGTGACGAAGGGAGCGTTGTTAGTGCGAGGTGAACTCACGGAGTAACAGAATCGCACGGCAGGCGGTAAACGGAAGGCTCATCTGATGTTAAGTGAAGCCCATGGATACTTAATACCAGAGGGATCGCGATTGCGTTGCCGGCATTTTAAGAATTGAAACGCTCTTTTCTCGAAGGACCATAGTTCGAATTTGTTCGGAAATACTTCAGCGTGTAGCTGGTTCCAAATAGAGGTGGTGTGCGGAAAAAATGCCTTAAAACGCTCAGTTGTGGAACGATGGATGTCGAGGTGATACGGGGTATCCGGTCCGGTATACAAGAGGCTCTGTAAATAGTAATCCAGTGGCGCTACAACCCTATCGGCCATAGATTGTTTCGTCATGATCATTTTTAATCATAATAGGTGAACAGAATTATGACTTGATTTTAGGATTTTCAGAGATTCCAATTTCCTAACGATGTTATCCTTCGCCGTAAGAGCGAGTGTTAGATGTCCATATCTAAACCGTTGTTTTATATATTTTATATTTTTATCTCTTTCAACTAATCATACAAGGCAAAGTGCTTGAAAACCCTTAGGCAATGGTTTGGCCAAAGCACCATCGTTTACCACAGGCTCGGACTTCAATTCTAATACCTAACGTGCCATTCTAATCTCCGTAAAATTTCAAAACTCACATTAGATACATTTACTAAAAATCTTAAATAACATCTTGTCAACTATGCTGATACAGATAAAATTCTTATTGTGTCATGTCAATAAAAGAGACTGGCTGCCCACAACACAGGGAATCCTAGTGTGGGGGCTAGTGCACTTTATTTTACCTAAATATCCGGTTATTGTGAATAATAAAGTTTTTTTCTTTATTTCACTTAATGCTTCAATTAATCATCCATATAAATAAAAAGACGGGTTGCACTCCGGAAGTGCCGGCAGAAGTGAAAACTTGAATATTAACCTTGTGCATTTTTGATATTTTGGAATGGTTAGGGAATAATTTTGCACGAATTGCTTTAATTATCAGTATAAAAGTACTATCATTTATATGGTAGAATACAATATTTATTTATTGCGCTATCGTACACAAACATGACAATTTATATTACATTAAATACGCCACGCCAGCTGTCTACTCTCCATCCGTCTTACGAATTTTCGATCAGGTCACGTGTCCTGACGCGAGTTTAAATTTTTTTACCCATTCCAAAACAAGTGCAAGCCACTAAAGAAGTTTTCACTTCAATCATATACATATTTGTCAGGCAATACAGTCCAATCATTAATGAAAGCGTAACACTAATATCTTAAAAGCTACAGCAGCATAATTATTTAAGTAGTACATGAAAACTATTTACCGCAACCCTACTGAAATTGTGGGACGCTTTTGAGTCTGTCGTATTCATAATTTTTCTGTACTTCTGTATGTCTTACGGCCTGGCCACGGGGATCGGCGGTGCGAACGGCGGTCGAACGGCGATGCGAGGCGAGGCGACCATTCGCGCGGCGCCGTTTTCAGGCCACGCACCAGTCACGTTTGCCGCCGCGACCAGTAAGGAAGTTCGACAGCGAAATGTCTTTATCGAAATCATCTCGATATTGCTTGGAAAGTAATAGCTTTTGGTTCAAGACCCTAATATTTGGAGAAATTGTGGAGTACATGAT
This sequence comes from Pieris macdunnoughi, assembly GCA_905332375.1. NCBI lineage: Eukaryota > Metazoa > Arthropoda > Insecta > Lepidoptera > Pieridae > Pieris > Pieris macdunnoughi. The sequence continues at coordinate 2,045,406 of CAJOBZ010000064.1, forward strand.
TTAAATAAGATTCGGAATCGAAGGTATAGATGGAGAATTCCACAAGAAGTATGAGAAATACAAAATATATCCAGAATTATTTTTTGAGTATACCAGAATGAGTATTGAAACCTCGATTATATTCTTATAAATATTCAACCAGAATTGGAGAAAAAGTTAATGCAAATAGAATTTTAAGTCCGCTGAAAAAATTGTTTTTGACATTAAGGTATATTAAATTAATACTGTGGATGCCAGACTTTCAAATAGCTGGTCTAGCCAGTATTTCAGTAATAAAAAACTCTGTATTCATTTTTCGCCGCGACCACGACTAAACTTACAGCCTGGCCACGGGACATTCGCCGACGCGAATATTCGCGCGGTGCGAACAGCGATGCGTCTAGCGACTGAAATAAACTCATAGCAATGTACTCAACCACGCAGCCACGCACAACGGCGACCAGCGATGCGACCGGTGAAATGTACCGGAGCGAATCGCGCGGGCGACTGACGTCGCGACGGGCGAGCGAGCCAACAAATGCATGAATCAGTACGGTGCAAGCCACGGAGTCGAGCGGCGTCGCGGCGAATAGAGAAGGGAATAAATAAGTTTAGTCGTGGTCGCGGCGAAAAATGAATACAGAGTTTTTTGTTACTGAAATACTGGCTAGACCAGCTATTTGGAAGTCTGGCCATCCACAGCATTAATTTAATATACCTTAATCTCAAAAACAATTTTTCAGCGGCACTTAAAATTCTATTTGCATTAACTTTTTCAATCTCCCTGGTTGAATATTCATAAGAATATAATTGAAGGTTTCAATACTCATTCTGGTATACTCAAAAAAAATATTTTTTATATATTCTGAATTTCTCATACTTCTTGTGGAATTCTCCACAATTTCTCCAAATATTGGGTCTTGAAGCAAAAGCTATTACTTTCCCAGGCAATATCGAGATGATTTCGATAAAGACATTTCGCTGTCGAACTTCCTTACTGGTCGCGGCGGCAAACGTGACTGGTCCGTGGCCTGCAAACGGCCCCGCGGGCGCCCAATGGCTCACCCCCGCCTCCCGCATCGCCGTTTGCACCGCTGATCCCCGTGGCCAGGCCGTTATTTATTCCCTTCTCTATTCGCCGCGACTGCCGCTCGACTCCGTGGCTTGCACCGTACTGATTCATGCATTTGTTTCGCTCGGCCGTCGCGACGTCAGTCGCCCGCGCGATTCGCTCGGTACATTTCGCCGGTCGCATCGCCGGTCGCCGTTGCGCGTGGCTTGATTAGTACATTGCTATGAGTTTATTTCAGTCGCTAGACGCATCGCCGTTCGCACCGCGCGAATATTCGCATCGGCGAATGTCCCGTGGCCCAGGCTGTTACGTATTTGGCACACGATGCATGCTGATAACATAACAATGTTGTCTTTCACCGTACCAACAAAGTAATACAAATAAAGAAAACAGATCATGATGAACAGCTTGAATCCCATACTACGGCTACAAATGAAACATGAAAAAGTTTATTTGTATCTCAAATTTTACATTGAATACATGAGTTGAGACAGCCCCCGTAAGTAGTCAGAGACACTTTTGTTGGGGTTGGCTCGCTACTTCCTTATTTATATGATATTGAGACAGCTAAGAAGCAAAGCCGGTAAAAAATTAAATAAAATGAAATGTAATTCTCATAGTTTCTCTGACGGTTCTATGAACTTATTCTATGCATGCGTGGTTCTGTGTGTATGTGCGCATGTGTGTGTGTGTGTGTGTGTGTGTGTGTGTGTGAGAGTGTATACTTGTTGTTAAGTATATTACATAATTATGTATGTCTCAAACTAGCAAACTCGTAATAAAATGTGCTCAGTTTCCTGTTATAACTTCCTTACATTCATACAAAACTCTAGGATGAATTTGAAGTTTAGCGTTTATTTTGTTGTAAATATATGCAGACTGAGTCACGTACCTACTGACGGCTTGCAAAATTCGAACGAACCGTTGCGGAGCAGGCCACAATATCACTCCGTCTTCTATCCCGACTGGAGTGAGCATGACGACAGTAGATTCTGACAAACAAATATATCTATTTCTACCAAACAAGACAAGGCACCCCCCTTTTTTTTTTTCCCTCTTTTTTTTTTCCCCCCCCCCCCGGCTTTTTTTTGTTTGGCGCCCCCCGGGGGGCGGGGGCGTTTTTTTTTTTTTTTTTTTTTTTTTTTTTTTTGGGCCGCCCTTTCCCTTTTTCCGGGTCGGGGGGGGGGGGGGGGGGGGGGGGGCCCCCCCCCCCCCCCCCCCGGCGCCGGGGGCGGGGGCCCCCCCCCCCCCCCCTTCCAAACGAAACAGATACACAAATCTGAGGCTCAGACGTAAAAGGTTGTAGCTTTTTTTTAATAATACCGCACGATTCATTTATGGCATACTGTAGTCTACTTTACTAGAAGTACCTAGGCTAAAAATACTACTCAGCGGTACAAGCTAAATTAAGTCGATTTCTAAGTCGCTGTTATATTAAGTGGCCTTTAAGTGTTAGCGCTTCAATTTCTTAAACCAGTACGCTAATCATACTTTGATGGGTTTGTAAATACGTTGCAAGTACCAGTACAAGTATCTACAATGTTGATGATAAAGCTGACCGCAGATATGCGCGAAGAACGGAATAGTAAGGAACAAGAACATGATAAAAAGTCGAAAGTCAAATCATTTATATCAAGCAGGCCTTAAAAATTACAAATTGAAAATATTTAAAAAAATGATTCTAGTTGGTTCCAAAAGGTAGTTTCATATGGAGAAGAATTTGCTAGAAACTCCTTACTTAAACTTTTAAAACAGTTTTTAAAATATTTTGTATACATTAATTTGATAATTATATGTGAAGACCATGTACCTAGAATAAATACTGTTAATAAAATATGCTAAATGTTATAAAAAACAATGTAGCTGATAACTCAATTATTTTGTAGATACATGGCGCTCACATATTAAATATAACAACTATAGATTTTACATTATTCTTTAAAAAAATAAAAAAAAATAAACATACAGTCAAAGTGTGTGTGTGATACAATTAAAAACGTTGATTATATATACACAAACGAATTGTTCAAATTGAATGAAATTGGAATATACCGTGTTTTTACAATGCCTGCTTCTAGTTTCATCCACAACTAAGTTATAACGAGGTTGCAAATGCTGAACTGTTCGAGGAAAGGATTGGCTTGCCGGGGGCAAGACATATAGATTTTTACATTAATTAAGTTCGTGTGTTCGTGTTTTACATTTAACCGTAAAGGTTGAAATTTCCTTTTTTAGAAGGAACTTCTGTCAGGCATAATAAAACCCAGGATATAATAAAATAGAAGCAGATTAATAATAAAAACAACCTTTTTTTAAATAGAAGTCATGTGTTTGCTTGAGAAAATCTACTCCGGAGTTGTTTATCAAGACTTGAAAGCAACATTAGGGGTTCATGCTCCTCCATATTTTATTGTGACGCGTCGGTGTGCTGCGTTCAAGGTATTAAAAAGTGGCAGCTCACTGAGTGCCCAGAATACTTTATGACAGGCAAGAAACAAACGGGACTGAGAATTTTACAAAGCCGTTTGTTACAAGATCTTGACCGATTTTTGGCTTCATTAATAAGTATGGGCTCTACGCACAACGGACCTATTCAGAGTCTAAGTGCGGAACCTGAGTCCGAAAACCAATAACTATGGGCGAAATATGGGTTCACCATTATGATTACGAAACAGCCCAAAACTTGCAAGTGACCGTCATTTCTAACTTAAGATTTAAGGCGATTCCATGCGCCGCGCCGGTGAAATCATGAGCTGTTTTTCCTGGGACATTTTGTTTTTATGATTTTAAGTAGACTGTTCTATCGAGCTTTAAATACAAGATCATCACAAAACTGGTGTTCTCTGACTTCTTAGGTCTGGTCCTCAGATTGCCATGTTTGTTTCGTGATCATTTGTTTTTCTAAAAGGAAAGTGATCAGGCTTGATGCATGCCGTTGACTATTCAGCAAGATTCCTCACGATGTTTTCCTTCGCCATACCAGCGAATGCGTCGCCGGGGATCCGGGGAGCCACGAGGCCAACACTTCCTTATTATGTTTTCGGAAGACACGTATACGTATTAACGAACGTATGTTTTATAAAATATAAGTTTTTTACAAATTTGTTCGTCAGAATTTTGTCGAGCAGTTGAAGATCATCACTTGCTGATATATGTACGGTGGCTCTAAAGATTGGACTTTGTAGCACAATGTTACAAGATTGAGTGATTATTATTTATGAGAAGGGCGTTATGCCGAGGTATAAATGCAGACGTGCTGCAGGGCACAGACGTTGCAACAATTTGTACTTTTATTGCTGGCTGGTTCTGTTGAAATAGATTCCATGATCTTTTCCGAAAACTCATTTGTACCAGTCAAGCATTTACGAGGTAGACAGAGGAAATTGTAGTTTATCTTTTGATAGGAAACATGTTTTTATTTAGTTTATTACAGATTAATTTTTGTAATCATTATTAGATATTATAATTTATTTATTTTTAAACAGTATGTATAATAAAAAATAATAAATAGAAAATTAAAACAAATTTAAAAAGTTTGGTCCCTGTGGCAGTGTACCTTTAACGCTGGCAGCATTTCCTCGCTGTATTGCGTTGTGCTGTATACTTATTCGTTGAGCCAGGAAAGCATTAGCTTTGGGGTAACCGGTACTATCTACCAGGCGCCAACTTTAAACTTTAATTAGCGCCTGTGCACTTAAATCCCACGGCCCAAGACTCAATAGTCTCTACTCCAAAGGGAACACAATCGAAGTTGGAGGAAAAACTCTTATATTTGACTCTTATTTTCATAATTATAACTTACTCATTATTAACTTATTTCATTTACCTCTACTGTGACAGAGACTAAACTTTAAAATATTATGTGTTTATTTATTATCTATAGATTTGTTTATGATCTTATTATTAAATAATAATCTATGAATATAGACCGCGGTTGTCCTAACATCAAAACTTATAAAAAATAATTCTGGTGGCTTTTTGTCCTTTATATATGAAATTAATTTTAAATAAAAATGCGATTTATAATAATATAGAGATATTTATAAGTATTTTTACATAGCGTAACCTTAAATATTTTTTACTTAATGAGTTTTTAATCGAGTTTAGTTTTAATATAGCATTTTTTATGCAATTTCTAATTTCTAATTTTTTTCTGTACTTTTTAAGCATATTATTTTAGAACTTATAAATAAATGTAATATACAAAGTCATATGAGCAGTGTTGGCCTAGTGGCTTCAGCTAGCGACTCTCATCCCTGAGGTCGTAGGTTCGATCCTCGGCTGTGCACCAATGGACTTTCTTTCTATGCACGCATTTAACATTCGCTCGTACGGTGAAGGAAAACATCGTGAGGAAACCGACATGTCTTAGACCCAAATAGTCGACGGCACTGGAATGATTACCTAGATTGAAAAATGGTCATGCAATAGATTCAGAAATCTGAGGCCTAGACCTAAAGAGGTTGAAGTATCACTGATTTTTTATACAAAGTCATAACTATCACTACACCCACATCCCGAGAGTATATAAGTAGTACCCAATGTAAAGTAATTCCTGCTGAGTTTCATCATCGGACGTCGAGGCAGAATACGAAATTTCACCCGTATCACCTCGACCGTTTTCTAACTTTTCAGTAATAGGTATTGCTTTCTCTTACGTAAACATATATTACTAAACGACATAAAATTAATCTATACACGTGGCGTGATCTTTGACCCTCGTAAATGAGTAGTTTTCCGTTTTAGTTACTATGATGTGTTGCCTACCTAGCTTTTAATTTCACTTATACATCTATGATAGCTGTGCGATTTGCATTAATAGTCAAATATAAATAAACGAACCTTCTTCGTTACATATGTCGGAGCAATGGCGCTGGTATCGGCTGCCATTTCTACATATATATATATATATATATATATATATATATATAAATGTTATGTTGGTTTGTGTACGCTTCAAAAACTCAAAAAGTTCTGCACCGATCGAGCTGAAATTTTAGCATGATATATAATCCGCATCCGCAAGTCCATCGGTGCACAGCCTGGGATCGAACCTACGACCTCTGGGATGAGAGTCACACGCTGAAGCCACTAGTCCAACACTGCTCTTTACCTACACAGTAACAATAATAATTATAATTAAACATTTATAAATCAAAACGCATTTAAAAAGTTTGGTCCCTCTGTACTTTTAATGCTGGCAGCATATCCTCGCCGTATTGCGATATTTATTCGTTGTGCGAGGAAAGCACCAGCTCTGGTCACGGGTCTTATTCAAATTCAAAGCCTTTATTTTAACTAATACAAGAGAAGTTTACAAAATATAAATGTATATAAAAAGTTCTTTAAGAAGGTTTTGTTGCACAGCTGTCCTCTTGTACAGCTTGCCTTTGTGGCACAAAGGCCTCCTCCAGATGTTTCCAGTGCTTCCTATCCCTGGCAAGTCTTTGCCACAGAGGACCAGTGGCTTTTTTAAAGTCAGCATACCGCGCACATGGTCTTCCTCTCTTTCGCTTGGTGTTGTAGCGAGGTGTCCATTGAATGACTTTTTTCGACCATTTTGCTCTCTGGCCTCTGAGCAGGTGTCCTGTCCATCTCCATTTAAGCCTTTTGGCTCTGGTCATTGCATCTTCCCAGTTGGTGATCCTTCGGAAGGATCTGCGAAGGATCACCGTAGGATCACCACGGGTCTTATTACCAGGTGCCAACTTAAATCATTAAGCGCCTGTGCACTTGATCACCGCGGCCCAAGAGTCTCTACTCCTCTAGAGATATTAAATTTAATGTGAATCGGAATGTTATGTGTCTCAATATAACAGGTTTATTTAAATGTTAATAAAAAGATTTATCTTTCTTTCAACAACGAAATTTCCCTAAGTCTGTTTAAGCAAATTTAACCATCCATGAAAATTTTATCCTTATTACGAAGAATGCGTGTGTACTGAAATAGAAATAAGAGGGAGGATAAAGGAAATGTTCAAGTTAAATATTTGACAAAATGCTTAAAATAGCTCGATGGAAATTGTCTAAAATCATGTACATCGCAATAAATACATTATTTAACAGAACACTAAAAATATTAATAAGATAATAATTATTTAATTACATTTGTATTAAGTGTTAACTATTTATTTTAAGATCTTATAATAATATATTTGAAAGGTAAAAAATATCTGACGAAATTCAGTAAATTTTTTGAATAAAACAATAAATCACTCGCTGTTCTGGAACTTTCAATAGAAAAACCGTCAGTGTTCCTGATCTCAATATTGAGTTCTTGTGCCTCGCGAAGCCAGGCTGCAATACTAGCTACAGAAATTTAGAGAACAACACCGAAATTGTATACAAAAACGTCGGTGTCAATATCGATCTTGGAATTTACATACGGGTGCTGGTCCCTTTAGCAGGGGCTTTTTGGGCTGCAGCCCAGGGTCCTGTGGATACAAAGGGCCCCCAGTTCCCACTGAATACAATAGGCAATATTTTGAACAAAAAAAAATTCATGAATTAAAAAAAATCGAATCATAAGATTGGAATTTCTGTTATCAATCTACTCATGTGCGATGCGCGTCTATCGGGAATTCCCAGTCGCTTGTTTTCGGTCGGTGTACTCTTTCGCGTGTGCGTCTATCACGGGGGACTTCCTTTAATAGCCCAGAGCCCCACAAATTCACGACACGGCTATGCCTTTTAGACAAACTATTCAATTGTTTTGTCATGATTGTTTTGTTATTGAGAGTAATCTGCATAAGCCTTTGAAAAACATTAAAACTTAGAGATGATTGTTTATGTGTGAATTAAGAATCACAATCACATAAAAAAATATTTGTTTACATATTAACATGGTACGTCATAGACTGGGATTACCATCTTGCATAGAGAAGCGTTTTGATGGGTTCTAGAAAATTCAATTTTAATTTTTAAAGCCAATAATATAATTAAAACTAAATTTGTGTAGGTTCTTGTCGCTAATAAATAATTTTAAATGGTTAGTAAAATCTTTTCAAGAAGTTTCTGGAAGTTAAACTTAAATTACCGTAGGCACTTTTTATCTTAATTTCGTTGTTTCTTTGAATTATTTTATCTTTTCTTATTTATGTTGTATAACTGTAAATAGCAGTGGCGTAACAATAGGATGGCTGGCAGAATGCCGTTGCCCCGACCCAAGAGGGCCCCTGCCCAAGAGATATTATGTTCTATGGATGAATGTGAAGTCTCCAATACGCATTGGGCTAGCGTGGGGACTACATACAGACCATTCCCTCTCGCCTAAGCGAGGAGGCCTATGGCATATACACATATATATGACATATACAACGTGTAATTGAGTACGCTGAAAATCTCAAAGTTTATTAAAATTAAACTGAGTACAACGTGACGATTTTTACTGATAGGGCCCCATCAAAAGAATTTGCCACGGGCCCCAGATGGTATAGTTATGCGTCTGGTAAATAGTCTCTGCAAACAAATTAATATGTCTGTGGAGAAATTCAAAGTAGTAGCAGAAATAAAAAGAAAAGATAAGATTCTATAACCATAAATTGGCCTGATAAATATATTTATATGAAATTTCCACGGACGTCTCACAAATAAAAGAGGGCTTTAGTCAAAACTGCGCAAATAGATCTGTTTAGGAGGTTAAACATTAACAGTAAGCATACAAAACATCCCGACAGTTTTAATCTATCTCTTTAGAATAAAAGACAATAGCACAAATATTTAATTTAATATGCACTGGAACTGTTTCCTCTCATGGCAACACTCATTCTTCTAATAGGGGTATTTGACCCCGAGGTCGGCGGATGTCTAGACCTTGTAGGCCGAGGTGGAAGCCTAGAATCAGTACTTGCTCTAGCCCTAAACTGATCCACGTTTTCACACGAAGAGTTGGAGTCGCTACGCTTAACACCCTCGATCTCTTCTCTTTCTTCTTCAAAGTCAAATTCGGTCCAGCGGCGACCTGGAATATTTTTGACATTCAGATTAAAACACGTCAGAAAAAGTATTATTTAAATGTTACATTGATTTTAAATATATGTCGACAGTGCCCAATGAACTATACTTTGTAAGTTTTTCAATAGAACGGGCAGGAGGCTCACCAAATGTTAAGTGATACCACCGCCCATGGACACTCTCAATGCCAGAAGGCTCGCGAGTGCGTTGCCGGCCTTCTAAGGATTGGTACGCTCTGTTCTTGGAGGACCCTAAGTCGTATTGGTTCGGAAATACTTCAGTGGGCAGCTGGTTCCAGATAGATAATACGGGTGGAATTCAATTATAATTATTAGTTTATCTTTACTACTTAAAAGTACAGTAGTAGAAATTTACCTTAATTGAGTTAGTGATGTAAAATACTGTACTTTATAGCATAATTATTACTTTATGAAAATATATATCAAGAATACAACGTTCGTTTACCTATTTTATTCATATTTTCAGACATGTTATTTGAAGTGCCTTAAAAATATAAAAATAAAATATGTTTATTATGGAATATAAGACACAGGTATTACTTATTCCACGTCATTAAATTTGAAAAGATAGACATCCCTACTCATCGGCAAACAAGGAGGGTGTAGGCCGAAAGAAAAGCCGACGTAAAAAGCTCTCGGTACTCTTTTAAAATAGCAAATCATCAAACAACACTTATTTTAAAACAAATATCGCAAATGCTTATAAAAACTGTGTATCCTACAATTTGGTAAAATAATAAATAATAACACAGTGGCGCTACAAGCTAGATTGCTTGTTTTTATTTAATAGACAAATAAGTGATCAGTCTGTCACATGTCAGTGATTTTTTTGATCTGAGTCATGCCGCTTTCTTCACGATGTGTACCATCACCGCGAGAGCGTGTGTTAGACAGGAAGACAGAAAGTCCATTAGTGCCGGGGATCGACCTACGACCGTCAGGGTATGGCTGATTGTGCGGATTTTAATAATTGATCGATCTAAATGTACCGCTTTCTTGCAAATAAACGATTTATTATTATTATTAGTTAAAATACTAACACAACGATGTAGCTATGACAGTGCCCGGGTCTGTGGTATCGGAAGCTGCTCGGGAGAGAGGCCTCGTCAGTGCTTTGGTGATATCTGACTCGCTCCTGCCTCTGGACCACTTGCTGCCCACCCGCCAAAACCTACGCGCATCCCTGAATACTCCATAAACCTGAAATTGTAAAAAAATCGATAACGTTACGTGACTTATCAGGAATGCCCAAACTACAAAATCTTCATTAAAGTCAGAATCGGTATTGGGAGTGTTGGCCTAGTGGCTTCAGCGTGCAACTCTCATCCTTGAGGTCGTAGGTTCGATTCCCGGCTGTGCACCAATGGATTTTCTTTGTGCGAATGTAACATTCACTCGAACGGTGAAGGAAAACATCGTGAGGAAACCGAAAACCTTGCCTTTGCCAATAAGTCGAGCGTGTGTCAGGCACAGGAGGCTGATCACCTACTTGCCTATTAGGTTGACAAATGATGATGAAACAGATACATAAATTTGAGGCCTAGACCTAAAAAGGTTGTGATGACCAATGATTTATTTTTATTTATCGCTATTGTAAATTCAAGACTTAGCTGATAGCAAGATATATTCAGAAACAAGAACTCTTGGTCTAGTTCTCATAGACGTCAGTAGTCAGTTGTTCAGATCGGTCTAAACAGAGTTGCAGCGAAGCTATCTTTATACATGTTATTATAGTTCTTAATAGTTCTATTGTTTTTGGTATGAGTATAGAGAAAAAGTTTTTACTAATCTGTGAAGGCATATTAAAATTTCCTAACGAATTCATTGCATTGCTTTGCCATTACTCTCGTGTCTATTTGAAGATAAATTTATAGAAATTAGTATGTATATGAATAACACAATATAGGAAACACAAATGGACTAAATCCAGGAAGTACCAGAGTAGAGACACGTTAAAAGTAGCCATAACCGACGAGTATGCATGGATGTCATGAAAGTGATTGAAGTGAAAAAGGTATGTCAGGAGTGAGTAAGAGATCCGTTGTCTAAGCCCAGTGGCGGATTTACCAGCAGGCTGAGTAGGCTGGAGCCTAGGGCGGCAAATTTTAAGGGGCGGCAAATTTAGTTCATAAATTTTTTATTTCGGTTTACAAATTTAAAAAAAAATATTATACACACACATAATACGAATTTCGTAAATTGGAGAGAAATTAAAATATTTAACAAAAATCTAAATATTCTCATATACAGTGCTAATTAATAAATATTTTAACATCTCTGCATGAACAATTCCTAAACGCTTTACTAATTATACATTAATAATTATGAACTTTTAGAATATCGCGATTCGATATTATAATCGAAATTTAGTAATTTTTACATATATTCTTCACTGATAACTGCTATAATTTTTTGAGATCTGCTTACCCAATTCAATCGATATAATATCGATGGTCTAATAAAAATACTGACTAAAATTGACTAATTTTTATTAAATATAAAACTAGTTCAATATCTTATAGAGATCATAATAATCAAATAACTGATAGTTGAACGACTGTGACTTGACAATAAAAAAATTCCCTCCACAAAATATGAAGTGAGACAATTTGCTCATTAGAAAATTGATACATTTTATCAGGTTATAATTTTATTTGCAGTAACAAAAAGTTTGGAACATCCAAATGAGCAGGCCTTAAGCGCTCATGTCGTACACAAATTATTTAAATTAAATGTTTACATCAGTAGATTTGAAAGCCAACTTTTTCAGAAAATGCCAATCGGAATGAATTAATTATAATAAGATAAAACAATACTCAGCTGCAATTTTTTATTCAACCTTACGTCTGAAAGAATTTCAATAAAACCAATTTCTGGATCATTAATAAGTCTCTCTTCATTCCTGCAAGAACAGAAACTAGGAAACATTTATCCAAACTTGGATATAGCACTTCGTATGGCTCTTTGTACTCCAGCGGCAAATTGTTCAGGAGAAAGAAGCTTCTCTTGCTTGAAGAGAGTAAAGAACTACCTACGATCGACTTTAAGTCAAGAAAAGCTAAACGCTTTAGCTCTCTTGTGCATAGAGTCAGAGCTAATGAACAAGATTTCGTACGACGATATAATAAATGATTTTGCGAATTCAAAGTCTCGCAAAAAAGTAATGTAATGCTTTTATAATTTAACTTAAATCATAATGCTAACAAATAATAAAGAAAAGATATATTTATTGTATTGTTTTTAAACTGTGAGTGTAATAATAAATGTTAATCAACGTTCGCCAAAGGTATGTTTTTTACGTAACTTAATTCATATTTTGTAAGTATTGTATAGTTTTAAGACATACCTTACCTTACTTTAACGGTATACGATTGAGATATTTTTTCCTTAAAATAATGTTTTTTGATAATTCTTTGCTGTAAAAATAATCAAGGATCTAACACGGTACCATAGTTCTCAATAATAATAACTATATGGTAAAAGTTGATGTAACGAGGATGATAGAGCACAAATTATAAAGTTGGAATTTTATTGATAGAAAATAGATATGATTGTGGACTAAGATCTCAAAATTTAGAGGCGGCAAAAATTGAATAGCCTACGGGCGGCAAATCTATAAATCCGCCACGACTAAGCCTACCGGGAAAAGGCATGAAGATATAAATATTATCCAGTGACCCCAGAGCTGGTGATTTCCTCACACAACGAATAAGTATCGCAATACAGCGAGGAAATTCTGCCAGCGTTGAAGGTACACTGCCACATGGACCAAACTTTTTTAAATTTATTTTAATTTTCTATTAATTAATTTTAATTATTTTCATGATTACTTATTATTTGATTGTTATGTTTAGGTTTTAATAAACGATAAATCTATATTACATCAATATATATAAATTTACCGTCCTTAATGTACGTGGAATATCGGGGCATTACATTTGTTATTATATTTTTTCATAAACGAGAAAATGTATTTTCTTCGCTGTAATTCATGTTTAATCATTAAATATAACTACAGGGAGACGTCGCTTGTTAGCAATCCATCTTTCGATTTTCCTTTTTTGCTATTATAATATGTACGAAGCTAACAAGAAAAACAAAACAAAATGTTTTATCATCAGATCCTACGTCTAGGTATAAAAATAAAAACGAACCGCTACCGAATTTATGTATGCACTTACAATAACTGCATTAAATTGCTACAAACGAATTCGTATAGGGAAAATTATTTATTTTAAATATAAAACGCGAATAACACAAGACCGGACTAGACAAAAATCGTCGAATTAATATCCTCCATTAGATTTTTTGATATCGATTAAAAATAGTGATAAACCAATACCAATATATTGAGAAATAATATAATCTCAATTGCTACCACCGAATCAACGTGAACATGCAGGGCGCTAGTTTAAAAAATACAATACGTCTCTGAATCTTCTAGATCAAATAGTGGGATTTTTGATCACACTGATTTAAACTGGGTGATCTGGAGCAAGAGACTGGCATGAGGGTATCCCGTGATGGGTATGTTGGTCGAGCACAGATCGTAGCTGGCATAATTATGCTAAGAATTGTCAAATATGTCAGTAAGCTGAATAGCGCAGGAGGTGACGTAGGTCCTAGCGGGGTCCGACTCACACACACTAACATGAGGATATTTCCGGAGCAGTCTTGCGATTCTGTAACTCACACAGCGGTTTTCACAGCGGCGGTCGCGCTTAAATCAGTCGTAAAGCAGTCATTTTACGATTTGGCATTTTGATAAACAATAAACTACAAGCTCCCTCCTTATCAGAATGCTATCGCGAGAGCTCGAAAAGTGAGTTACAGAATCGCAAGGCAGTTGTCTCCCGGGGTCGGCGGGAGACGCCAAACCCACCATACATAGTTTAAGGAAATAAAGTCCCTTTTTAGGAAAGAGGAGATTTAACACTGCAGCCTAGCTTCTCAACCACAGATCTGCCCGATCGCGTGCCTGATAGGCTATTAGAGTTCCTTTGTAAAAAAAACCTAAGATCAGCAGTAACTTTGTTTTAGAGGCCTTAAAATAAACTCATAAATCGTAATGGCGCGTAGGCCCGACATCAAGTTATAAAAACAAATCTAACCTATAACGTAAAATATTTTCCGTTGTACATTTCCGCAGTAAATTGCCAATTAATTTACACAAAACCTTGTTGCATTTTACTAGCGGTTTCTTCAATCGGAATTTAATAACTTGTAAATCAATTTATAGGTACTTCGGGTTAATTATTTTAAGAGTTGTAGTTGACATAATTTTGTGGTAAAATTTTTACGCTGGTTATTAGTCAAATAATGTTAATGTTTGATTAAAAAAGGCCAACGTTATCGATTTCTAAAGTGACTTCAATTTTGTATTGGAAGTAGACTGAAGGTTCACTCGATTCGACATCCCCTGCTGGGCATTGTCTCTCTTATATATGGACTGGACTGGTAGTGGATGTACAGCCATCTGAATCCAACAACTTGTCCAGCCGCCCTTAGTCATTTGTCCACATGTACACTTGGTATTTTGGACGTATTTTGACGATTACGTCATCGTAATAAATAGAAGATTGTGATTTGTGAATGAAATCGTTATAAAATCTTGAACATAGAAAAATTGTTTACAAAAATGTTTTACGCAAAATTTTAAAATTCTGTTATTTAAATTCCAGAGATTTTTAAACTGTGAATATGAATTATTTTCCCTAAGTTTAGGCTTAAAATGAATTTTGAATCTTCTTAAACTTTTACAAGTTAGCTTTATACTTAAAATAAATTTAATGATTAAGCCCCGAATTTAGGAGGCCCACAAAAGAGTCTTTTATAATAAAAGAAGTAATAAAATAATCTATATGTTTAACAATAAAGGTTTATTGGAAAACTCGACTGATTTTTTTTCATTTTTTTTGGAAAATAATTTGGGGTCAGGGCCTCTATTCCTTTTTTAGACACATACCGAGACCTCCAGACCTTTAATTCTGACATTGAGTGTAAAAAATGTTTATGCATCTGTTTTAAATAAAAAAACCTGTAAATAATATAAATAAACTGGCGGTTGCCAACTTCGTACGGAAACGGAAAAACACAAATATTGACAGTCGCGTAAAAAACACAAATATAAATCTGTCAAGAATAATGTTGCTATATATATAAACAATATGTTTTTAGTTTGTGCGAGTACTACACATTATTATTAATGAATAAAGGCGAGTTTAATTTTAAAAATACATGACCCGGTGAACGTATCACCTACATATTTGTGTCAAAACTTGATACAAATTTTTTTATCAAAATGTTGAAGAACAAATTTCTGAAGGCATCATTCATCATCATTAAATATGTATACAACAACCGAGTCACAATTTTTTATTTCTCGACAAAAGACATCAAATATTTCTCAGCTATGAACAGTTTATTATATTGGAACATTCAACTGTCGATTTTAGTATTATTTACTTATTATGTGCGAAAATCGGTCCAGCCATTCTCGAGCTTTAGCGAGACAAAAGAACAGCAATTTCTGTTTATAGATGGTGCCCAAATTAAACACTAGAAGACAGGGTATGTACTCAGTTTTTTATGTCATTATCGTAAAAATCTTTTAGGATTTTAAGAATTTTTAAAAAATTAAAAATTTGCGACATCAGTGAATGACCAGCGCTGTGGAACTTTTTGCTCCTCAGCATAATGCTGAGCCAGGGCCAATTACAACCACAGTACACACACATTGCACACTGGAAGCGAACCGAATGGCAAAAGAATATTTCTTAATTTTAATTTTTAATTTTTATTGTTTTTGATGTCTTATTTTATTTTATGTTTTCTTTAAGTATTGTTATTTTGTGTGTTTATGTGTGTGTGTTTTCGTTTGTAATAAATGTTATGTCTATGTCTACATTCGATTGCGTTAAAAAGCCAACATTTAATACTTAATCCCACTATTTGATCTATAACATGATATATTGTTTTCTGTCAAATATCAAAGTGTAGTCACTCCCTAATGACGGTTTCTGGAAAGGTAGTTACAACATAATAAATTGCCACATGTAAAATGCCATTAAAGAAGTGTTTTAAGGTTCAAATAGTTTTCATAGATTCCTACAAAAAACTTCAAATATAAGTGTAAATTACCTGATCAATGCTCTCTCTCACGGAAATTTCATGAAAACAAACGCAACCGATTTCTTTACTCCGTCGCTGGCCTTCCTCAGTCGTCACCATACGATCACCAACCTGATCCACTTTATTACCAACTAGCACTACGGGAGTCTCGTGAATATTATCCTAAAAATATAATTAATAAGTTGAATTTAATATGCAAGCACTAAATCTTAATATATATATTTCTTCTGTGCGTGTGTATGTGACTGAACTCCTCCTAAACGACAGGACCAATTTTGATGAAATTTTTTGTGTGTGTTCAAGGGGATCTGGGAATGGTTTAGATTCACAAATCAGCCCGACAGATGGCGCTGCAGTCGGTACTTTCATACTTTGTTTAATATCTTAATCGGTTGAAATATCATGCAGGACAACGTCTGTGGGGTCCACTAGTATATAAATAAAAAAGTGTGTGTGTGTCAGCTACGACGCACGATTGGAGTTTACTCCTTACGAACGATAATTATTATGATATATATCGAATAGAAAAAAAGGGTAAATGAACGCATCTGCTAAAATGATAAGAGAATCAAACATGTATCTGTAATTATTTGGATTATTTATATTACTTCAATAAAGCGTATTACATCAAGTATGTTATTTAAAATAAATCTTGATTTCTATACAAAACGGCACGAACGACTTCCATACTTTATAAGCTGTGGTGTTTCCCAGGCTTATAGTTTCGGCTTGTATCAAATGCACTGCAGAACAAAGATGGCGATAATGTTCTGTGGCTGTCGACCATATTTTCATACTAAAGGTGGTAAGAATATATGTTTTTATAATATAAATGTTTTTAGTAGTAATAAATCGTACCTACATCATCTATGCCCAAATAGGATTTTCTTTCTGTGACCAAAGTTACCTTTATAGTAAGAGAAGAATAAGAATGAACAATTTTTCTAGTTTTAATTTCACTGACCATTACTATTGACAAAAGTCTATGGCATAGACAATCTACTTTTTTTTTACACCTGTCAACACTGACAATGTTGTAACGTGGCTGTCAAAACGTGAATTCAAAATAGAAAAGTCTGTGTAATGTATTCCATCTCATTCTTTTACACGTTCAATCCTACAGATATATATGTTTGTCTCTTTCTACATAACGCCTCAACTTTTCGTGTTACACTTGATTTTACTCCTCATAAAATTTCCGTACCGGGCCTTATAACTCAAATCGTTTCTTAAGGAGTAAACTCCAAAAACATCGTCAGTACCAACTTCCCGGCAGTAGATAATTTTTAATTTTCTCTCACTGACTACTATTGTCTATTGCTGTAAAAACTTCAGATGCGTACTCAGAAACGTGAAACAGAAATGTAGGAACTGATTCATTCATGTAGGCTGTGTCATGGACACGGCCGTGTGTTGTACGTGAATTATGTTATAATCGATAGATGTTGACGACAGCTGGTGATTAAAACTTAAAGGAACATCGAAGTTTCTCCGAGGCAAAAATTTTACTAATAACAAATCTCGATACACAGCAAAATATCCTCAAAATGGCGGCGCTTCCCCCTCCACCGCTTATCTCACTTATCGTTTATCGCATGAATTTTTTGATCCTTTAGCTTTCCAGTGGTATTATTTAATTTTGTAGAGGTATATTTGAAACTATAATGCCAAAATGTTTCCCCTGTTTTTGTTATCTTTTTTTAGATTGCCCCGTATGTATGTAAGCATATATAGTATGTTATATTATATAATTTCACAATGTGAATATAATAGGATATTTCGATTCTAAATAGCTTCTAGATAAATTAGTTCAGTTTGCTACAGTCGAATAGGCAGCAGTCACTGGTTCTTAGCCAGAACGAAATACTACTTCGATATTCACAATTAAATAAATATGCTCCCAAAAATACCTATTGGAAGTCTTATAATGTTTTGAAATTAAAACCTCGCGAAAGTTTTCCTCAAAGTTGAAAAATAATGGAGCTCTGTTGTGTAAATTGAGCCAAAGGAAAAATTTTCCAATATACATTTAATTAAAAAGGTTATTTTGATCTTGTTGACATTCATATTAAAGGGTGTAGGCTAAATGTCGGGGTAATTTTAATTCAATGCGCAGTGTTGGCCAGGTGGCTTCAGCGTGCGACTCTCATACCTGAGGTCTTAGGTTCGATCCCCGGCTGTGCACCAATGGACTTTCTTTCTATAGGGTGTCTCAGTAAGAGTGCACTTTTTCATTTTTAAATAAAGACAAGTATTTTATACAGAGTTCTGATATTTTTATTGCATTGTAAAGAAGAATTTCCGATTAAGTATGGAATAAAATTCATCTCACATACTTTACACTTTTATAAATTTTCCATGACTTTTGCACAGAGATGTGGTTATCTCACCATACGCGTTGATTTCCATTTGAGCTCAAATCTTTCGGTTTATTCCATAAACTCAGAGTTCACAAAACCCCAAACAAAAAATCGCACGGCGTTAAATCGCACATCTTGGTGGCAGTTGACATCAGAATTTCGTGAGATAATGTGTTCTGTTCATCGGAGAAAATACTTTTTCGAAAAATTGGATCGACTTCCCTTTGCTCCATTACTCATTGAGAAAATTGCCGGTGCTTTCCTTGGTCTGCTGGTTTGAGCTTCTGAGTTAAGTGAATCTTGTACGCATGAAGGTCTTTAGTCAAAATTTGCTGCGTCGAATTGATGTTTTCGGGTATTCGGCGACACTCTCGTTTACACAGTCAGCAGCAATGTTTTCAAGGGACAGACCGGTACGTTGACGCAAAAGATTCTTATTATCCATAATTAACCCAGTTTCTTAAAATTTTTTGACCGCTCTTCGAATGGTTGACACATTAGGTGCACTTTCTCGGCTGAAAATTTGGTGAAGTTTGCGAGCGTTTTCACCGTTACTTTTGTAATGAGTTTTCACAATTATAACTTGTTGTTCTTTCAAAAAGCGCACCATTTTTAATAATCGGAATAAACAGAAGTGACACCTGTCAAATTTCAGAGTCGTCACTTTGCAGGAAAACAAAAATATTACAATTTTAAAAAGTGCACTCTTACTGAGACACCCTATATGTGCGCATTTAACATTTGCTCGAACGGTGAAGGAAAATATCGTGAGGAAACCGACATGTCTTAGACCCAAAAAGACGACGGCGTGTGTCAGGCACTGGAGGCAGATCACCTACTTGCCTATTAGATCATGAAACAGAGACAGAAATCTTAGACCTAAAAAGGTTGTAGCGCCACTGATTTTTAATTTTAATTCAATACTTCTGATTAGAAAGGATTTTTTAATCCAGTGCATAATAGCTTTTAAAAGTGAAAAGTATTTGCCTAGATGAATTTTGTTACTAAAATGACTTTTATAAGTCAATATTCAAAATCAAAAATATAAGTCTTTACTGCAATTTTGATTCGTTCTCGTTGGAATAGAGACTCTTGAGACGTGGGATTCAAGTGCACGGGCGCTAATTAAAGAATAAGTATCGCAATACAGCGACAGCATTAAAGGTTCACAGTCACAGGGACCAGACTTTTTAAATCTATATTAATTTATCGCGAGGAATTGCCGCCAGCGTTTGTACACTGTCACAGGGACCAAACTTTTTAAATTTGTTTTATTTATTTTTCTTTATTATTACTATGCCGGTTAGGAACATTATCAATTCTTGATTGTTATGTTTAGGTTTGAATAAACCGAAAATGAATTTACCATTTTAGTTTCATATTTATCCATGTTTAACTATCACATTTAATGAACAAATCAATCTTGGACATCAATAATCTATAAAAATAAAAATGAATCTCAAAATATGTTGCTAAATCGAAGACGGCTGGACCAATTAGAAGAAAGAGTATTTTTTTATAATTTATTCCTCGAACTCTGGGAAAGGTTTTCATCCAGAGAAAAATTTGTTTTAATTTAGTACTTAGGGTATTATTCTGGAAAAGCGAACAAGTTCTATGGGGGTAGCATAGAAAAATGTTCCATATGTTGGTATGTAGCTACAAAAAACGTTGTCTATGAAAAAAATTATACTGTATCTCAATAACAGTTTTATATAGAATATATATTTAGATATCTGTAATATCGTGCCCTCATAACATATTAAATGCGGTGAATACTTAGATAAAAGATAAAAATAGATTGTTTTATTATTAGAAGGCGCCCTTCTATATTATTTCCATATGAAATAAGTATGATACGGCATACAAGAGTTATATATAGTAATTATATCGCTTTATCGTATACAATATATATGTTTCCTGCGTACTACGAAAATTAAGCGCGTACGCTCAGGGCCGTCTTAAACTAGGCTGGGGCCATTGGGCACACAAGAATTTGGGGCCCTTTTGGAAAGAAAAAAAAAGCTAATTATAATAAAAAAAATTACTAAGTATGACCATTTATTATAAAATAAAAATAAATTAAATAAAAAATAATAATTTAATATAAATTTGGTCATCAAGTATGGTATGATATATTATGTCATTAATGATATTAGAATGCTGCTGGTTTTTTGGTTACGATTACGATAACGGTTTCTTTCGAGATCTTCTGATAACTTTTTTGATTACTGATTTGTGAAAAAAGTGTAATGTGCCCGACAAAAATGTTTTGAATAAATGTGGGAGAGAAATTGTCGGTCCTTCGGGGCCCCCTGAGAATGGGGGCCTTGGGCCCGGGCCCCGTGTGCCCTTATGGTGAAGACGGTATTGCGTACGCTCCGTCGAATTAATTGGGGCCCAAAACATTAGGGAGAAGAATTTAAGCTATAATTTTGGCAAGAGAAGGTCAGACTCGTTATTAGGTTATTGCCAGTTCTTCTCGTCTGCTCTACGCCCTTGATTTGAGAATTGGCAGTAAATGTAAAATTTGAAGCATTTAGTATTTAATATGTATTTCTTTATTGATATTGATAATTGTACATTTTGTTAGCTAAATTAATAAATGATTTTGAATTTGAATTTAATTTAAAAAAGTAAAAATATCTTGTTTATTACCGACCAATTGGTTTTAAATAATTCGTGAAAATTGATAAAACAATTGCCAGAATACACTTCACGCGTATTAATTTACACGATTGTATACAGATTACGTCAGACAATTAAATTTCATTTAATTAACTGGAATCGACCTTAGAACGTAATTTTCCTTAAAAACCCTTTTTTGCAAAAGAGTTTATATGACCATACAACTGATTGATAAAGAATATGTTAGTTTTTCAATAATTTTACTTTTCTTCGTTTTTAATACATTTTTTTTATGTTACAGGAGGCAAACGGGGAAGAGGCTCCGATATTAAGTGATACCGCCGCTCATGGAAACTCACACTGCCAGAAGGCTCGCAAGCGCGCTGCCGAACTTTTAAGAACTGACCCTTAGTCGAATTAGTTCGGAAATACTTCAGTGGGCAGCTGCGTTGTGATGCGCAGCAAAAATTGCCTTAGCAAACTATACCATACATAACTCTTATTTTGATATACGTGATTTACTCTTAAACCGTAAATATCTTGAGGAAACCAATATCTTAAACCCAAAAATCATAAAAGGCTACTTGCCTAAACTGTAATGAAAAATACATTAAAACCTGTGGTTGCCATGGAGATAAGGGGCAACATAACGCTTCTGACGGAATTTACATACAAAACCTTTGCATTAATTAAATTACTAATAAAGGAAACAACTTCTGATTCCCACATGTTCTGTTAATGAACGGATTTCGGCTTTGTTATCTATACATACTTCAATATCTAGATTCTTAATCCGAGATCCCAATGTAACCTCTTTGGATATTGAAATAATTTTAGTGGAACTTTATTTAAACGATATTACTTTATTCGTTATCATAACAATCAAATATACAGTATTTACAATTTAATTAACCTATAGTAATAATAAAAATAATAAAATTTATTAAAAAGAAAATTTAAACGAATTTAAAAAGTTTGGTCTCTGTGGCAGTGTACCTTTAACTCTGGGAGCATTTCCTCGCTGTTTTGCGATACTTATTCGTTGAGCGAGAAAACACCAGCTACCAGACGCCAACTTAAATCTCTAATAAGCGCCTGTGCACTTGAACCTCCTCCAAAGGGAACAAAATCAAAGTTGGAGGAAAGACTTTTATATTAAAATACATATAATATGCGAGAACGCATCGTCCAATGCCTACGTTCATAGGTGATATATGGGTTCTGTAAATGTCAATAATATGGGGCTGTTTCAGCCTTTTACCCACAGGTAGTTTTATATATTTTAAAAATAGAACAATTTTTTTCTTAGTGAAGCCTAGGATAACCTGTAAATAATGAATTCGTAATTGTATTAGATAACTAACCTTTAGCGACGAAGCGAGCCTACGCCGCCTCTTATTATAATTTATTAGAAATTTTAGTCTATGACACTCGTCGAAAGAGCATTTATCTGTCACAGAGTATACCAAGACAAATGCCTCTGCCCATTTTATATGGTTTTCCAAGCTTTCGCATTTCTAGAAAAAAATAATCTGTTGATTTAGGTGGCAATACACATCATCTGTTAACAGTGAAACAGGGCCAGCTTGGACGGTAGAAGTCGTCAAAAAAATGTATTTTAATGTTAACTAATTATTATTAGTTAAATAATTATTAAACTCTGATAGAATAGTTTAATTAACACGATGAACGGGCAATGTTAGCGTTTACGTTCGTATCATGACAATTGAATTTTATTGTTACGTACTGACTCGGTAAAGGCAATCGTTCGATAACTCATGTCTTGGACTCAGACATTAATCAAATGTATCAAGAGGCTGTGAGCAGTTGGCCTAGTGGCTTCAGCGTGCGACTCTCATCCCTGAAGTCGTAGGTTTGATCCCCGGCTGTGCACCAATGGACTTTCTTTCTATGTGCGCATTTAGCATTCGCTCGAACGGTGAAGGAAAACATCGTGAGGAAACCGGCTTGCCTTATCCTACTTGCCTATTAGATTACCAAATTGTCATGAAACAGATACATAAATCTGAGGCCCAGACCTAAAAAGGTAGCGCCATTGATTATTGATTTATTTTATCAGGAGGCTGATCACCTGTGTGTATTTGTTGTTGCACCACTGAATTCTGTTTTATCATGGGAAGGGAAATTCACGGTGAAACAAAATACCTCAGCAACACAGTCGACACTTTTCTGTTCGCAAAAACTTCGTTTTAATGATGCAGGAGTTTTAAACATCAAATTATTGTCGCCCTATATAACTTCAATAAGAAAATGTAATATAAACCAAGTACTCACTTGTGGGTCGCCGGCAGAGTCGAGTATCTCAAAGTAAACCATTTCATTATCAATTACCGTTTGAAAAGTGTAGATTTTCTCCAAATTGGGATCATATTCGCCGATGAATCGTCGAGTAATAAATCGTACCACCAAGGCTGTAATGCAAAACACCTATGAATATAGTTTTGAATTCACTTTCAGAAATTGTGCCCATGGTGATATTTGTTATATAGACCTGGTCAGACGTTTGGCCACAATCCCACCTGATGTTTAGTGAGATGTGGCCTATTGGAGGGCATGCCTGTCCAGGTTTGGGCTGCCACTTAAATGTACCCATATTATACTGTCTAGGGAAGATCGAAGAGGGCAAGGAATTGCACAACTTTGTTATATTTATTTATTTATTTACAGCACATGCATGGCAAAACTCAGACTTAAAACAACATAAAACCACAATTAAGTTATTTACAAAATTGACAGTTAATGCTATCCTCTTATCCCCTCCAAGTATACTCGCAAATCACAGTATATTACCCCCATACACTTCCCAAATAGGTCGCTGTCCGGTGAAGAGTCGAGCTTGTTGACGCTGGACAGTGCGAGCCGAACGCACAGCAAAAAGGTTATGTTTATGTTATTTATAACAAACGACGAACCAAATCGTGCAGTGTGACACCTGGGGATGTCGATTACGTAGGAGTGAAACTCCAGCGTGCTTCTAAACGTCTCATCTCCCGTAGATAACGAGAGGATGAGCTTAGAAGTTAGAAGACTAAAATTAGTACGGCTGTCTGATATCCAAGTGCATTTCTTTCGTATTATGAAATTCTCGTGTGAAAATATATATTTTGTAATGAAAAATATAGTTATTTAAAGATCATATTTCATAATCTAGGGGTAAAAATACATACATGAAACATGATGTTAGTTTAAAATGCATGAGCAGACTGCACTTGTTACTTCGACTCTGACTTTAGTTTATGTACCGCGACCCCAAGTGCATTACAGCACTACAGATAAAGAGAGCTTGCTATTCTACCAATGGAGTTCCAATCCCGACGTTTTTGTATGCTATTTCAATGAAGTTATTGTGTCGTACTTTCTACTGAATTCGTCGTAATCGCTACAGATCAACCAGTGGTTTGAAAATACAAATCAAGAAACTGAATTGGACATAATTTTGGACCTAGCTCACAAATTGTGCATTGTCAGATTGGCGCAATTCATTCAAGTGCAAGGGTCGCTATAGTAACATTGAGTTGTTTTATTTATTATTATTTATACTTCGTTAAATTTTACAAAAACATACATATAAAAAAGCAGGTTAGATAAGTTATTAGGCCATGAGTGGCCTTATCGCTAACAAGCGATTTCTTCCAGGCAACTCCAGTATGGAACAATAAAAAAGAAACACCTACAGATGGTAAAGTACAAGACGTTAACACTATATAAAGAACGTATCCCTTAAAAACCTATTCTTAATGCTCTATTAAAATTTCTTGAGTCTGAGTTGGTTCAGAAGTTTGGCAAGGATTTTGCCTTCATGCCTTCATCTTCCCTAGGTCGGAATCATGAGTCGTTTCTTTACTATATTTTTT
Organism: Pieris macdunnoughi; assembly: GCA_905332375.1. Classification (NCBI taxonomy): domain Eukaryota; kingdom Metazoa; phylum Arthropoda; class Insecta; order Lepidoptera; family Pieridae; genus Pieris; species Pieris macdunnoughi. The sequence goes on from CAJOBZ010000064.1 coordinate 2,070,424, forward strand.
TTTTAAAGAAAGAATTTTTCCAATTTTCTTTTTTCCCCTTTTTTTTTTTTTGGGTTTTTTTTTTTTTGTTTGGGCCCCGGGCATATACTAGACGATAACAAATATAAAACAATTGAACATCCAAGACCTAAGCACAACACCAAAAGCTCATCACACCGATTTTCGTCCCCCCCGGGGACCCAACCCGGGACCCCTGGTTTCCGCCAGGGGGAAACACCCAGTGTTGGCCTAGTGTCTTCTAGCGTGCGGCTCATATAATATTAAAACAATTGAACATCTAAGCAGTGTTGTGCGGCTCTCGTCGTAGGTTCGGTCTCCGGCTTTACACCAATAGACTTTCTGTCTATGTGCGCATTTCACATTCGCTCACTCGCGCCTCAATACATCGTGAGGAAACCAGCTTGCCTTAGACCCAAAAAGTCGACGGCGTGTGTCAGGCACAGAAGGCTGATCGCCTACCTATTCACCAATGATTATGGATCAGATACAGAAATCTGAGGCCTAGACCTAATAATACTTATCAAAATTCATATTTACCAGACTTGCCAACTCCTGACTGTCCTAGGATCATAACTTTAAACGGCTTGACCTTTGGACATAACACAAGTTTAGCCAACGAAGACTTTGGAGAGGTCATCGAAATCATGACAAACCTGAAAAAAGTTTTAAATGTTTATATAAAATTAGACTTTATACAATAATTTCGTATTTTGCAAGTCGTTCAAAAATTCAACAGACTGTAAGTAAAAACTTCAAAGTCATTTTGGAAATTGCATATTCAAATTGTCATAATTTTACTCGTGAAATTTTGACAAAGCTTTTTTTACGATATACTTTCGTTATATCATAATATGCTAATTTGGATATGAATAAACTCCTTGAAAAGAAAAAGGTACTGGCAGGCATAAAAAAATAATATTAAAAAAAGTAATCAATAACACAAGCGCGCGGGGGGCCTCATAGCCTAGCGGTCTTATTAAGTGGCAGCTAGGTGAGGGGTACCGGGTTCGATTCCCGGTTCGAGGGCAAGTTTTAATTTAATTTAAATTTGTTCTCGGCCTTTGGGAGGTTGTGCGGTACCGGGCGAGTGCCCAAATCGTACATGGAGGACATGGTCGAATTTCTAAGGCAAAAAGCACGAATTATAAAAATCTTATACTTGACGCTGGCTAATGCACAAACCGTGCCAGAGCCATAAAAAAAAATAAAAACAAAAAAACACTAGTGCGCAGAATAGCGCCATTGAAGAAGCTGGGTTCAAATTGATGGAACATTCTTCATATTACCTAGCCTATTTCTACCTATTTCCGCTCACATTTCACGGGCCACTTGAAGATTAAATTAAATTAAATTAAATTCCCGTAAAAGGCCATGCTAAAACTACATTACAATGTAAGAAGAAATTCTCAATTATTAAAACAATATGATATATTTACATTTATCAATGATTTAAATTTTAATAATAAAGGTACAAGACATGATTTACTCCTGGCAATGCAAATTTAAACACAAAAACAAAATTTTAACCTCTCCTCCTATTCCTCCAATTATGATAACGCATTGGTCGCCACGGTGCACGATTTTTAAAGGGATCAGGTTATTAAAAAAAATTAGCCTTAGAAATAAAGTCCTCTTGAATGGTACGTTGAGAAATAAAATAACATTTATTAAAGATAATTGCGTGTTACTCATCATATTCGACAGCACAAAACGTAGCTGATGACTCAAAAGTCACCACTCGAGTAGCAAAAGTTATACCGCATTGCATAGGTATACTAAATTATTATAAATAGTTTAATACGCATGCTAGTTTCTGTTATAGCATGGGCTTGGAATAATTCATAGGGATAAGACGAGACATGTGCTTCACGGGCATTTGCCTTAAGAGCGGCCAACCCGTCTATCTTTTCATACAAACGCTCGTACGTGATTTTGGCGTTGTAACAGATATTTCTTTGAAACTTATGAACTAATAGGCACCTTGTGCACTATATCTAGGTTTCTATTAAAACGCGAAATCAAAATTTTAAGAAACAAATTCAGTACAAACCTCCAAAAATCAGCCTTTTTGCACAAATTTTTTATGAAGTTTGGGCGTTTATAATGTACTCATTAATTGTAACCGGAAAGAAATATTTGCATAGAAGCCTTTCAAATGTAATGGAGTTTCTAAATGTAAAACTTTTTTTTCATAATCTTGTAAGGATTACGAAAAAACAGGTATTTCTTGGAACAAGTTTTATGAAATTTCCGCACACTATTTTTCTTTCAATGTTATCGCGTTCTCACTTGCTGACATTGCGCTGGATGACGTTCGTCGGACGGGGAAGGGCGCTCTTAAATCTATACCTTGGGCATTTCATACAATGGACCTGTTCTCATTCAGTACAATATACCTGTCCTATCATCAAAATAGTAGTTACAACCTTTGAATCAGACATGATTTCCCTCTGACAGAGTTTTCTCCACACACACAGGAATATTTGCTGCTCCGAAAGCCAAGAGCAATATAAGCTATAACCAGCTCGATTACCCTTAGACTCTAGGGTAGAATCTCTAGCATTGAAACTACCGATTTTTCTATAGTAACAACACCAGGCAAGACCGTTACATATAACTTTGAAATGTCAATATCGTCAGCAGATCAAGTGATAGGCTAGACACTCCGAAGAGATTCCAATTATATCCCCAAGCAGGCGTTTATTGGTACCCGCAAGGAAAATGGAACCGTCCCAAACAAACCTACAGTTGCAGATGAGGCAAAGAGAGCCGGAAAGACTTGGAGCGAGGTGAAATACGAGGCTAAAGACCGTACGCGATGGAGACTGACTGTGGACGCCCTCTACCCCATTTATTTAGGCAAGACCCTCCGAAGAGATTCCAATTATATCCCCAAGCAGGAGCTTATTGGAACCCGCAGTAAAGCGGAACCGTCCCAAGCAAACCTACAGTTTCAGATGAGGCAAAGAGAGCCGGAAAGACTTGGAGCGAGGTGAAATACGAGGCTAAAGAGACCGAACGCGATGGAGACTGACTGTGGACGCCCTCTACCCCATTTAGAGGTTATATAGCACATTAAGTCAATTATGTTGATTGTACGTTGATTTTTCGTTGATACACGAAAATGATATTCTGTATCTGTGAGTCATGCTTTTAAAAAAAAACTTTGCCCTACACCCTTCGGAATTTAGCTAAATTAACCAACGATGTTTATATCGTGCGAATAATAGCAATAAAATATTAAAGCAATCTTGATTGAAGTGATACAATTTACTATGATTTTTATCGTTCGATACGATAACATTATACATCTGCTCGATTCATGATACTACATCGAATATTAGTAATCGAACTATTTTTGACTCTGCTATGAAAACGTCTCGTGCGTAGAATATATTTATGAAGATATATTTAACTGTGAGATTAAAATTGTAAAAATACGAGAAATAATTTTGTTATGAATAAGTATCGTAATACAGCGAGGCTGCCAGCGTTAAAGGTACACTGCCACTGGGACCAAACTTTTTAAATTTGTTTTAATTATCTTTGTATTCATTTTTATTATTACTTTGTAGGTTAAGAAAATTGTAAATACTATATACTAGATTGTTATTATAAATAAACCTTTTGACATAAAAAATTACATATTTAGTACTAAACTACTTTAGGATTAAAGTTATGTATTATTATAAATTTACAATTATTTAACATAATTTTAAATTTAACCGACGTTTCGCGTGCTCTACAGCGTGCGTGGTCACGGTGACTGAAGACAAAAGGTGTTGGATGTCAAAAAGTATCACAGCTGTAGAGAAAGTTGTATTATCTGTATTAATTTCCCCGGAGTTGGTATCGACTAAAAGATCCGGTTAAAAAGTTTTTTCTTTAAATGTGTAAAGGTTATGTCAATAAAAGACAATACTATATTTAGTACATGTTCTGATACGGTTAACGTTCCATGACAGTGCGCTTGTACACTTTTTGCTGCGAACCACCACTGACACCAGTTGCTATTCAAGGTATTTCCGAACAATTATGACTACGGCCTTCAAGAGAACCATCGTACCATCCTTAAAGTACGGCAATGCAAGCGTCCTGCCCTGCGATTCTGTAACTCACTTTTCGAACTCACACAGCAGCTGAAAACGTGGGAGCTTGTAGTTTATTGTTTATCAGAATGCCAAATCATAAAATGACTGCTTCACGGCTGATTTGAGAGCGACCGCCGATGCGAAAACCGCTGTGTGAGTTCGAAAAGTGAGTTACAGAATCGCAAGGCTGGTGTTGCAGGTGGGCTGCGGTAAGCACTCAATTTTAACCGAAAAACGAGGAGCGATAGTCTTCTGTCTCATAAAAAAGTGTTCAATTGAATTGTGTCCGTTTAAGAAAAAAATCTATCCATCTCTAAAAACAGTTGTTTTGTTTGAATGTGTTTTTACATATTGCCATAACTCAGAACTAATATTGTTTCACAGTTCTGTATTTCATTTGAATATGTTATGCTTAATAATAATGTAAATACATTTAAAATTATTCTGTTTATTACGTACGAGACTCTGTTGTTTAATACGATTGTCTTTTATATATTCGAAAAATCCGATCAGACTGATGTAAACAATATTATGCGTTTCACAATGGTCCGTGAATCAGATAATATCGATACCTCCTAAGTATACTGAGTCAACTACATTTTAGTAATTTTATAGGAGAGCCATTTTAAGGAAATTGTTTATATTTTAATAAATCAAACTAATTCGAATAAATTAAATGTTTTTTAATAAAGATTGAAAGCTCTTCCTTTGGTATAACATGATTTTGCTGAATTTTGTTTTTAAATGATATTTTATGTACATGACTCATTATACACGGGCGGGCCTGAATAGTAAAATGTTTAACTACAGTATTTCATTACGTTGTACATGAAAATCCATGACTTACTCGAAAATATTACGAAATTATAATATTTTATTAATATCATACTACTTTTTTATTTTCGATTTTTTTTGTCCATTAATAATAAAATGTTGAAATTAATCACTTGACTATTATACTAGGAAAGTACTTACCTATTTAGTAGTTAAAACCTCAACTATATGACTAATATAATTAATCGAGGCTTTTTAATTACTCATAGGTATTTCGAATACCTCACAAATTAATAAAGGTTAGGAAGAAGTAGTCTCATTTAACAAAACAAACATTTAAAGAATCACAATGTATTTTTCGTTTATACTAAGTAGGACCGTTTTTGTAGTTTTGTATCCGACCCGTTTTGTATCATGAAAGTTTCTTGAAAAGTAACAAACATCAATAAAAATAATAGAAACTAAAAATGGTAACTTACGTTAAACAATATTAATAAAAATAATAGATTGAATAATATAAATATCTAAAAATCTAGGAAATTCTAACGCTCAAAAAATTTCTATAAGGTTAAACAAAATAAATAAAAATATTAAAGGTTGAACGAATAAAAATCAGTTGAATCACTATCTTTTATAGAGTTATTTAGATAGATAGATAGATCCATCATTAGTAGTTGTCCAGTTGTTTATAAGTGACTTTGATTTGAAGTCCTATTAAATTAGACATTCAATAATTGTATGTATCTAAAAGCGTTATCTTGATCACATATAAAGCTTTTTATCTTTGTGTCTTTAATTAAAGCGTGCATATGTCGCCTTTGGCCACTTTGTGAAGACCCACTATTAGAAATGGCTATAGCTTACTACACTTTAAACTACCTAAATTAATTAAGAAATAAATCCTATTTCTATTTGGCCTCCACAGTTGTCTGATAAAACCTAATATTGAACCTTACCACCCTATTTCTATAAATTAAATTATTGGAAATTTCAATTGACCTCTCTTTTGTCTTGATACATCAAAGCATACCTTCAATCCAGAGAATATCGTGAAATTATACAAATATTCGTTAAATAAAAGTATCATCTCATAATATTAAGAACTGAAGATAGATGCTGATGTAAGGATTTCATTATTTTGTAAGCTGATTTTTATCTTTTGTTTTAATTTTTCTAGCTTTCTCTTTTTTTTAAATCTCTTCATGCTTTTCTTTATCTGTCTGTAGAACTTGTTGTTATTTTCATAAATGTGACATTGTTCACAAAAATCTTTTGGGTTTATAAAAACTATATATAGATATCTCGATATTGTCTCAGGTAGTCATAAACATTCATTCATGAACAGTTTTGGGAAGGATAAAAAGCCTTCTAGATAATTTTTACTTGATTTTTGGCGAGTGTAATATGACTCTACAGGAGAAAATTTCAACGTGATCTATAACATGTGAACGTCACGATGGATTATATTTCATCAAAGACCACCTGATCTGATTTAATAAATCCTAATATTATTAAATCAGATAAAAAATCATAAAGGTAATCTTATCGGACTTTCTAAATTAAAAAACAAATATAGAAAGAGTTCTCAAGAAATAGTTTTGCAAACCGATATTTTTTGGTCTCAATATATCTCCTTCACTCCCGAAATATTTTTTCTTTTTTTCCGTTAAGTATCTTGCCAAAAAACCCATTGTCTTAGTGGTCCAATATCAAACTTCTTTATTTCTCACTGCATTTTTTCCATAAGTTGAGGGCAAGAAGTTTTCATAATTCTCTAGCATGAACTCTTCCGTTTCTACTGACATATTCCAATCCTCTATTAATTATATTTCCTCTCCTTATCCATACATTTTTATGAAAACTCTTAGCCTTTCTTTATCTTTTTTCGCAAGGAAATCGCTTTTGGCGTTATTGGACGATGAGTATGTGATATCATTAATGTCAGAAATTAACAGGAGATGAGTCAAAAGAATTATAGGATGGTACGGAGTAATATCACAATAATTTTCTATAATCTATTCTGGATGGGCAATACCTAGTGTTCTCTATGATGATGGCGATCGATCTCCTTTTGATCAGTTTCAACAATCATACCCAAGGCGAAGAGCAAAGAATATTAATCTAGGAATAATATTAAGATTAGAAGGGATATTTAATTCTTCTTTTTATATATCAATTGATAGTCCTCTTCTAAATTGCAATCATTATTTCCAAATCTCAAAGAATTTGATCGGCAATAAAAAATTCTATTTATATTAAGTCCAATAAAATTTATAACACATAAAAAAATATATTATTAAAAAATTTAAAATTTAATTAGTAATTATTATAGCCAGATAAGTCAAGTGTCTTCTTTATAAAGTTTGTTCGTTGTAAACAGGTGTAAATATAGTTGTATCAGTATACGGCGTATAAGGACGTGTAACAATTATCAAACAAAAATGGCAACACTATAAAAAATAAAGTATATCAATTAACTTCCATATTCAGCCTGTTTTGCATTATATACCGATTAATATTGCTAATTATCATTAGTATTATTCACCTTATTATTGAGAAAATTAAAAAAATTTCGCGCCCTCGCCGTCATTTGTCGTATACTGAGCCATAATAAATTTCAATCGTCCTCTACCCCCGAAATGAAAAGTTATGGATCATATACAATTACGATTAACTGATGTTGAAATTGATTTAGTATACGTGAAATTATCTCGGTAATTATAGGTCTTTTTAAAAAAAATACACTAATTAAGATCATGGTTTATTATGTACTTTTGTATAAAAAAAAAAAAATTTTAGATGACCGATACTTAGGAGGTATAATATATACGACAAAAGAATCGAGGACAAACAGCTCCTGGTTCTGTTGAAATTATTGTTTAAACGTTTTTAGGTGGAATAAAAATAATTAAGAAACATTTATTAATTCGCACACAATACAATGAGAGATAAAAATTAATATAGAAAAAAAAAGTGTTTGACGCAGTGTCGACCTCACTCACTAGGCTTGCCGTTGACACTCTTTCCTTGTGACAGCACTGATGATCAGTGAATCAGATGCAGAATATGCGTGTGCATTTGCGTGTACCACGAGAATGTAAGTGCGTGCTCCTATTTCACCATGCCTCCTAGATAGAGGACAAATCTTTGTTTTTAATTTATTTTATTATTATTTATTACTTAAGATGTCATGTGGAACATGGAGTAATAGTTGCAGTCTTACAAACGTTGTGTAAAACAAAAAGTTTGGCGATTAAATAGAGTGGCGGAGATTGCCAGTTCTTCTCTTCCGTTCTACGCCCTTGATTTGAGAACTGGTAGTAAATGTAAAATAAGAAGCAGATCATATATTCTTTTTTGACGTTCATAAGTGTACATTGTGTTACCTACGTGAAAAATGATTTTTGACTTGACTATGCCCATTGGGCTAGGGGTTTCAATCACACTCATATATACAGTGAAGAAAAACTTCGTGAGAAAATCGGCAAATCCACAGTCTTTATTCATGGTGTAAGGGTTTCATGGTATCAGCTGGCAGCATAACTCTAGTTGATACTTCAATTAATAAGAGGAAAATCTCTTTAATTATAATCTTAATATAATGTTCAAAGTGATGACACGTTTAAATCACTTGGAAAATTTTGATTATACCGTGAACTGTAAGAAAGTTGTTTACGGCTTTAATGCTGCAAATAATATATACATTTCAGCCGTATTATCTTACGCCCGCACCCAATAACCTATCTCAATCCATTTTTGACCATGAGATACTAATCTTATGTTGTAATAAGTGTGCCAATACCCAATCGACGGATTGTAATAGCCATCTGTCGATAGAAGCTTTCCATGGGAGGTCGGATCGGTGTCTGTGGATCTATCCTTTGTATGAAAATGACAATAATTGACGAAAGCTCGATTCCAACAGTTAATTATTTTAACAGATATTAACTTACACCAGTTTTTTAAATAATTAAAAAAACTGTTTGTTATGTTTTAAACATACACATGTATATTTTAATGTTATTTGCACGGTTTTATTTAGGTACTTTATTTGGTTAACATTGATTAATTATCAAATATGAGTGAAAACTCGGTAAAATGGAACGACAAAGAGCATTTTATCCGTCGCCAAAAATGGATTGTCTTCGTAGGGTTTGGTTATTGGGATGCAGATAGGAGATCGATCGACTGTCACGGTCTGATCACAGATTGTTTTCAATCTGATATTATGGATTAATTACTGGGTTTGGGCGTTAGTGGTGAGATGTGTGGCTCTGTATTCTTATGTAGAGCGTTCGAACTTGGGCGGCTTGCACCCTGTGGGTTTCCTTTTGGCTACTGCGCAATTTAATCAAGAAAACATCGTGACGAAAAAATCAAATGTTTAAACAGATGCAGTAATCTGCTCCATGTCAAATACAGTAAAACCCGTTTCTCAGGGACCCTACCAAAAACGCGTCTTAAGCGAGAAAGCGTATTATGAGGCGAAACGTATTACATATTATTATTTGTATAACGTCATTTTGCCATGTGTATCATTTATAATAAAAAATAGGGGTTGATCGTAGAGGGTTGAAAGTTAGGGGTTGTATGTATTTTTTTATGTTGTATCATAAAAAAATAAAAAATAAGTAATTTATCTAAAAATTAAAAAAAATAATTTAGGGGTGGACTACCCTTAACATTTAGGGGGATGAAAAATAGATGTTGTCCGATTCTCAGACATACACAATAAGCACACAAAATTTCATGAGAATCGGTCAAGCCGTTTCGGAGGAGTATGGCAACGAAAACTGTGACACAAGAATTTTATATATTAGATGTATTATGTTCTAATTTTGGTATATATATAGGTATTAAATATACATTTATAAATTACATTAAGCACGTAGTCTAATTACAATTACATTATTTAAAATAAACACTTATTTTGGTTTGGCATAAAGATTTTGATGCATTAACAATTAAAAGGTTTTCAACATAATTCATGTTTTCCAGTGCGTCTTCGCTTTTATCCAAAGAAACTACATAGAGTCTTAAATCATTAACAGCTGATGATGCCTGGGAGTTGACAAAACCGGAGTTGACTCATCTTCGAAGCGGTCGGTTAGACCTCTCGGCTCTGCGTATTAAACGGGATGACGAATCGTATTAAGCGTAAAGAAATGTATGACATATGTCTCAAGTTGCAGAGACTGGCGTAAAGTGGCGTATTATTCGAGAAATCGTATTAAGCGTGATTGTCTTAAATGGGTTCTACTGTACTTCATACATATATGAAATTGTAAGACGACTTATTCCAGAATTATTTCTTTATTTCGTAATCCTACAGCTAACATAAATTATATATAATAACAAACAGTTACACTGAAAATATAGCCAGAGATGGAATACATAATACATTTTACTACAAAAAGGTTCAAAAATTTACAAAATCAAACAAACAAAAAAAAAATTATTCAATACTGAATTTATTATATATTTATTTATGCTCCACTAATCGTACCATTTAAAAAAAACTATTAGGTATATTACATTGCATGCAAAACAATACAACTAATTTTATGCCACAATATCCCTGAGTAACTAAATTAATTTCTTAAATATTTTATAGAAAAGTCCAGCCAGACAAAGCTAAAACAAAACAAGAAACAGTGAAGTTTTCATTTACATCAATAAACGCATAACGATAACTCTAAAACTTGTAAATAAAACACAAATGTAAAAACATTTACATGATACAATATACATAATAATAACTCACCATTTAATGAATAGGCGACTTAGTATATTTTACGTAATTGAATTTACAGCTACGCTAAATATTACGGGCGACGCGTGTGTACCCGTAACGCTACCGTAAGCTACTGAAATTACCGTCATGCTTTGCTAAGGGCTTTAATCCTAAAGTTTAAATAACCATTGACGTCAGAAACACTTACTGAAAGATTCTACAAGATTGAGACATTTTATTAGTTTAGATATGTGTATCTTAATATTAAACTCTTAAACAGTGGATTTAAAGAGCTAATAACCAGATTTTATTAACCTTTCTCTACCTACTCCGATACCAGTGTGACCAGAAGTCCAAGTTCCATGGCAAAAATACTGTTGGGCCAGGCTGATTGTGTTTTTAAAAAAAAAACAATGAAGTATTATAGAATTGGGTCTGAAAAGTTTCATTCTTCTGTGCCTTCGTGTATAGCTAATAATTTCATTAAATTTTATATATTTATTAGTAAATCGTTACTGTACACGCGATCAGACTGTGTCGCATTTTCTGATTGTAGGGCGCGCATAAAAAGCGCGGAAAAGGTACGAAGTAATTTAATTAAGTCTGGCATTATAGGTGAGAAAGATTGATTATTCGAATCCAATCATTATGAAAAATGGCAAAATGCTATCAAAGTTTGAATATGCATCTGGAATTGCAGGATATGGCAACGGGAACTGGGAGCTGTTCACGCGTGCACTTACCAGAGTTGACACCTGTGCAAGTAAGAGCTCTCGTACGCCGCAAACCAAAGCGCTTGGTGGGCCCAGATGCGACCAGCATATATCATGCGTGATTGCTGATCTGTACTAGCTGAACCGCTGGCTTATTCAGCGGCTGATTCAGTCGTGCAAGATCTTTGATGCCTGTAAAGTATCAGGGGTAACAACAAGGAAATATCTATGAGAGATCTTGGAGAACAAATGAATGCACAACTAACGTTCCGGAACATATAACACATATGTAAAAAGCATATAAGTGATTAGGATTAGTCCTTTGGAGGGGATCAACGTACAGGAACATCAAAGCTATTTCAAGCCTGTATAATGCATTGATCGGAAGAATACTTGAGTTTAATTCGTCAGCCTGGTCTCCGCATGAGATGAATGTCTCATGGAGCGTATTGAGAATAAATTTACACTATGTTTAAACAAATGGCATTATGGATTGTTTAAAAATAGTCATTTTTGTCCATTCAGGTACACAACTTTGTTTGAAGGATGGTAGGATACAAGCTAGAGACCAGAAACCAGTTCATATGTAACAAATGGCTATTTATGACGGCGGAAACAAATCTTATTTGCGATTCCTGGGTAAAGAATATTAACTGCTTAATACTATTGGAAGGTCGTGATGCTGTCCACGTATACTTGTCTATGATGCACTGCATTTGAATTTGTATTATGTTCTTTTACTTTTGATGTGCGGTGTCATTATGTATTATATTTTCTCCTATACACGTAAGCACATTGTCTTCAACTATTAGTTACGTTTTAATTAATTGCTATAGCCGCTAGCCCACCCTATTACATAATTGAAAAAATTATTAATTATTTTCTTATCAATATATCTTTCAATGCGCAGAGGCGATGAGAACTAAAAGATCACGTGGCCGTTCAGGAATGGACTGATCAAGTGACCTATCGTCCTCAACACTGTACACTGTCATAAGAGAGGCGCTGAATAGAAACTGGTCCACTCCAGATGCTTATTTGCTGACCACGACGATGAGCTGCCAATCAAAGAGAGAGATAAATATCAATAAAATATTTAATTTAAGTCAACAATTATTTTCTTTTTAAACATTACTGCACTTTTTCGTATTCGTAAATTTTATAATAAAACTGAGCTAGATTATAACTTTATGACCTAATTGTGGGTACAATGATCTTATCAGGTGTACTGTCCCACGTATAGCCAAAGCAGTTTCGCGTGGCACTTCATCGTACTAAATAAATCGAATCAGGGTCAGCTGTAATTAGAACTGCATATTTTATAGTAAGTCGCGACGACATATATGTAATACTTTTTATCGAGAAGCAAAAATAAACACGTTACAAAAATATACTTTATCGTGACTATTTGATGTTACATTTTTTTGAAGGAAAACTTCTTTAGGCGCATGAGGGTAAAATTTTTACGGAACGTCTTACGTCACGAACATGTGCAGCGTTTTTGTCCAAGAAAAGGGAGAGAGCGATTGAACCTTACAGAATTTATATTTTTAAAATTAAAATTTCGTAAAAAGGATTTATGAATTAGTATTTTATATTTTATGCCAAACAATTTATTGAAATCTTAAATGACGAATTAATGTAAATTAAAATGTAATGTAATTGTAAATTGTATTAGTTTTCGACACTTTTAATATTTTAATGACAATTAATTTTATTAAATTCCTAACATATCTTCCTTTTCCCCTCCCTCTAAGTCTCGGAAATCTAAAGTTTTAGATTTGTATAAATATGAACAAGACTTAAAAATTAGTTTGCCAAAGAAATTTCACTTCTGACATATGTACTTTGTACGCACCGTAGATAGAGTATAGAACTAGATGAGCTTCTAAAATAACAATAATAACTAAAGAGAGAAGGCATTAACGTGAAATACTTAAGTGCGAGCGAAATAGAGTATCAGTTTTTCTGTCTCTATTTGCGTATCGGGTTTTATTTGTTTACCACCAAGGGCTTGGTGGTAAACAAGTTTTCACCGCTAACTGATAAATCGGTGAAACCCAAGTCAAACCCATATTTTAAGACTTTATCCTTATAAGAGGTGTATTTAAAGTGTCAGTCATGGTGAATTGTTGCATAATTGGCTGTAAAAGCTATAGTGAACGTAAAGAAATAAACATAACCTTATCCTCATCGGTAAGTAGCTTATTTTGTCACGACTCAGTAACTTTGTTCAAGAATTATTCATTCGAATGTGTATTTTTGTCAATATTAAGCAATCTTCAGTGAATTAAAACTGTAAATATGACATATGGCGATCATTCGCTATCTCATACGCTGTACGCTGATGCCTGGTCAATACCATAGTCCGTCTACGGTACGCACGCACTTTTTTTCTTCTAGTAGTAGTATTATGTGAGTGTGGCAATGACGTTGGGGATTGTAATCATATATTGATGTACATAGAATTTTAGCCAGTTTCATTTTTCATAACAATATAAAATGATAACCATTTATGTACTTATATACTAAATTTGGCTGATCCTTTTTCAAATTCCGCTCCAATTTCTAATCCAATAAAATAAATCTAATAACGCACTTCCTAACTTTTTTGCATGGCTGACGCACAAACCGTGCAGGCCAAGAAAGGGGGGAAAAAATCATGCATATTTTGTATTGCATTACCGCGAAGCTAACATTGGACATGTAAGATGTTTGACCCTTTATTACTTTAAATTTAAGTAGTAGTTAAATTGTCTTCTTCGTAAACTTCGTAAACTCTTCTTAAACTTCATTACTGAAGGACGTGTCTTGAAAACTCTATGCTTAAATTGTAATAGTACACATATATTCCGTATTGTGTAAGTCTTTATTATATAAGGTCTCTTAAACATGTGTTAACATGAATTTTTGTTGCCTATTTATATTATTGTTACGTCAATGACTATTATTGTTACGATACGGCCTGGCCAGACAGTTAGCGTTATCTCCTGTTTTAAATCTTAATATATATATTTCTTCTGTGCGTGTGTATGTGACTGAACTTCTCTCAAACGACTGGACCGATTTTGATGAAATTTTTTGTGTGTGTTCAAGGGGATCTGGGAATGGTTTAGATTCACAAATCAGCGCGGCAGATGGCACTGCAGTCGGTACTTTCATACTTTGCTTAATATCCTAATCGCTTTAAATATCATGCAGGACAACGTCTGTGGGGTCCACTAGTATAATGATAAAAAAGTAATTTACCTATTGTACGGTCTACAAACAATTAAACTTGGTACAGGAAACTAATTTAGTTTTTGAAGTTATACTTCTTTCTGAAGTTGCCCACGGAAGATGCTACGGCATTGGACATAATTTAAAAACAACATTCGAATAATAATATAATTTATGTTACACTTAATGTAAGAGAATAATAATAAATATTTATTTATTTAATTTTTCAAATGTAAACTGAACTTTATTGGCTCCTTTTCCAGTCTTTGATTATTTAATTGTAATTAATTATTTGCATGCAATCAAAAACTATTTTTAATAATGCCAAAGAAGTATAACTTCTTACGCGCGTACATAAGTACACGCACCCTTTTTTTATTTATACCTCATTTCAATTACTTATAATTATTATAAAAGGTTCTTTAATATTTGCAAATGTATATTTAAATAGGAAATTGTATGAAAATAAATGCGTCAATAGGGAGATAGGTACTACGCAGCGCTACAATCAGATCTTCCTCAAATTCGTTTTGTTTTTATTAAGTAATTTATATTTGGATTCTATTTCATATAAGGATAAACTTATAGATTATATTCGGCCATTCAAAATGGTCGCCATGACACTATTGCCGATATTTCATTAAAATTTATGGCTTCCGTTATTTATGTCCGCGTCGTTATTTTAATAACAGATAAGGATTTTCCACCCTAATTGATATAAAACATTGAAAATACGCCAAATATCTACGAACTTTATTGAAATAATTGTAATTTGACCAATTAAATTATAAGTAAACCAATCGAAACTTCAAGAGCTAAACATAAAATATTGTTAAGAGGGATAATAAAACTGAAATGGACTAAAATGGTTTCAAAGTCGTGATTCGCCGTGCGTGCCATACTTTGACAAAAGAAAAATGTTTATTAGCTTACTAGATCTTAAATGAATATTTTGTTTGCGCCATATTGTAGCAAATGAATTTTATCAGCTTCGCGATATTTTAACGAGATCACTGAATCGTTACTAATATTTAAGGAGACAGCCTAATGCAATTTGCATAATTTGTTCATCCACTTAATTTAAAAGACAACAATCTCTCTCAATCTCTTGTGTATGTAAAATTGAGATTATATTAGGTAGACTCACGTTAATCGAATTAATTCTATGGTATTTATCACGTATATTTATAAACCAGGTGTGAAGTCTATACAATTTTTAAGCACGGGTTTTTTATTAATGTGTATGTTGCAGCTGACTAGCTTAAGTAGCCGTTTAACTAGCGGCCTGAAAGATGTTCAGCCGTAGCGTTTGTTACAACATTTCAGAAACTGGCTGTCTTGCTTAGGCCATTCGTAAGATAGAGTCATTATTTGGCAGAAATAAAAAAGATGAAAGATATCACATAAAAAAAAATTGTTTTAAAACTAAATTCCTTGAATAATTTTATATAAAACTAAGACTTTTTCTTTACTGTATGTGACAAGTGTTGCCTGCCATTATTTACATATTCAAACTCCAACAATATATAAAAATAACAATAGGAGATATCGAACTATTGGCAAAAATCTATCGTTTGTTTTTTATTATCTAATATATAAAATTCTCGTGTCACAATGTTCGTTCCCATACTCCTCCGAAACGGCTGGACCGATTCTTATGAAATTTTTTATGCATATTTAGTAAGTCTGAGAATCGGCTACTATCTATTTTTCAAACCCCTAAGTGATAAGGAGTGTCCACCCCAAAAAAAATATTTTTATTTTTTAAGAAAAAACTTTTGTTTTTATTTTTTTATGAAACAGCATACAAAAACACATAAAAGCCTTAATTGTCACTCCTCTACAATCAACCCCTATTTTTTTGAACTAAAAAATGTTTCCTAGAAATAATGTACATGGCAAAACAACGTTATTATATTATTATTATATTTTATTTTTTATTATATTCAAAGATTTGAGAATGGAAAACCAGAACTGCTCTGTAGTAAAATACGTTATTTTAATAACACAAATTTAAAAAAAATGGCGTTTCAATGCCATAACTGGCAAACTTATTAAAAACAACGGTGCTTTTCACCCTCTAGACAGCCAGCACCCGAGAGGACTTCGTAGAACGTATATAGGCAGCGACACGTAATGGTGGCCATTCACGGGCGATCTATATGGCTTTCGCGCACGGGCTCGATACTCGACGTCGCGACGAGCCAAATTCATGCCATTCACGAACCGCCAGCGAAGCCGTTCCATTTGATCAGTTTGAGTGTAGGCGTCGATAGCACCGGACGTGTTCATAATGAACTTCGATTCAGAAGATGAGTTTTTTTTTTTTTTTTTTTTTTTTTTTTATAGACGGGGGCAAACGGGCAGAGGCTCACCTGATGTTAAGTGACACCGCCGCCCATGGACACTCTCAATGCCAGAGGGCTCGCGAGTGCGTTGCCGGCCTTTTAAGAATTGGTAGCTCTTTTCTTGAAGGACCCTAAGTCGAATTGGTTCGGAAATACTTCAGTGGGCAGCTGATTCCACATAGTGGTGGTGCGCGGCAAAAACTGCCTTGAAAAACGCTCAGTTGTGGAACGGCGACGTCGAGGTGAACGGGTGGAATTTCGTATTCTGTCTCGACGTCCGATGATGAAAACTCAGCTGCAGGTATTAATCCGAACAACTCCTCTGAAACTCTCCATGGAATGCGGTAGAAGATGCAGAGTGACCCCACATCTCTACGCAACGCCAAAGGACAAGCCGCTCGGAGAGGGATTGGTCGTCGACGATTCGAACCGCTCTGCGTTGTATACGGTCAAGTGGAAGGACTGGTACTGGGAGCCCCCGCCAGAGGTAGAGCGTACTCCATGTGGGGCCTTGCGCTTTATATAGTTGCATCGGTGGCCCGGAGTAAGTACCGCCTCGCCTTGCTGAGCACACCAAGCTTTTGGAGGCTAATTTAGCCTTTCCCTCCATGACCGCGAAACTGAACGTCGTTCGATATGTCAACGCCAAGTATTCCAATGCTGGCTTGGCTTTAAGAAGAGTGTTTTCGAAAAGAGGAGTAGCGACAAAGGGTGATTTTTAGCGGAAAACGCGCAAACTTGTGTCTTCTTGGGGTTAAATTGGACTAGGTTTTGTCTGCCCCAGTCTGAGACTCCACGTAGTAGAGTTTCGACTTCAGACAAGTTTGTTCCGGTACTCATCAACAACTGCCCGAGAAATACCTGCCCGGCCAGTGTAAAAAGTATCCCAGTGCTGTCATCCGCATAGCAATGAATTTGCTAAGTTGCGACATATATTGATATGCAAAAGAAATAGGGTTGGGGATAGAACAGCCTTGTGGGACCCCAGCGTTCACAGGTTTAAGGTCGGAACATGCTCGTCGATACGACCTTGATGCTCCGATCGGCCAGAAAGCTGGAGATCCAATCGCATAATTTCTCGGGAAGCCCATAGGCTGGAAGCTTCGAGACAGTGCTCTTGCCACACCCGATCGAAGGCTTTCGCTATTCTAAACTTACCGCCAGCGCCTCCCCTTGGACTCAATTGCCTCTGCCCACCTATGGGTAAGGTATACAAGGAGGTCACCACTAGCGACCACGACAAGCCGTACTGAGAATCGCTAATCAACTGGTGGCCCTCTAGATACCACAAGAGCTGGCAATTAATAATGGTTTCCTTATTTTGGAGAACAAGGAGGTTATAGCTATAGCTTGGGCGATAGTTGGACGGATCAGAGCGATCGCCTTTTTAGGGATCGGATGTATCGAAGCGGCTCTTCCAGCACTTCGGGACAGTGCCGAGCGAGTACAGGTACCGGAAAAGGCGCGTTAAGACCGGAGCCAACAGACACAAGTACGCACACTGGGGGATACCATCCGGCCCGCCACTTATGAATGTCCAAGGAAGATAGTGCTTTGCGGACAGCACGTTGCCGGAATGTGATTTCCGGCTCGAAGAATCACACCGCGAAATGGTCGGTGGTGATCTTCCTTGGTCATCCAAAGTCGAGTTGGACGCGAAGAGACAGCCCAAAAGGTCGGCCTTCTCCTTCGCAGTGTGGGCCTGAGAGTCATCCTCCCTTGCAGTGGCGGATGGCGGGCTGACAAAAATTCCCTTGGACAGCTTTGGCGAGAGACCAGAAGGCTCGAGTCCCTAAGAGAGCTGGGCCAATCTCTCGCCAAATCTGGCAATGTGCTCTGACTTTGCCTTAGTGATTTCCCGTTTGAAGACCTGGAGGCTGAGTTATATGCTGTTTTAAGTTCCCTGGTATTGGCATCACGAGATTTCGCCGCTTCCGCCCATGCCTTAAACATTCTCGCTTTCGACGCGAGGCCGCCTTGCAAGACGTTTAAACCAGGGCTGAGACTTGCCACCGATCGGCACCGCAGAAAATGGAATAAAGAGTTCCATGCCCTGCAGAACCACTTCGGCGACAAGGCGGCGACGGAATCTGGAGCTTCCGGCGAAAAGCACATAGGCCCCCAAGGGTAGGACGCAAAGAAAGACCCATCCCGTCCCAATCTGCTGACTTATAGTGCCAAATACGGCGACAACCCACAAAGCGGGGCCGTGAAGGGCGCGTATGCACAGTACTCCGGACCACAAATGATCCGATGAACCCAATGGCGGGTCAACAGAGACCTGATAGTTCTCCGGATGTGAAGTCAGCAGAAGGTCCAACAAAGAGGGGTTTATGACCATCCACATCTGGTATTCGCGTAATCGCAGGGACCATTTGTGTCAGGTCGTAGGCTAAAGCAAAGTCGTGAAAGGATCTTCCCGCGTGATCGGTGGTCTCAGAGCCGAGCCAATCGGCATGGTGGGCGTTAAAATCGCCAAGTATCACGATTTCAGCGGTAGGAACCCTTTCGAGCAGGGAATCTGTAGCCATTTGGATGTGCTCAATGAGTCGGTCAGTTTCGGTATTTCCGCTATGGGACCTATACAGGCATGCGTAGAATCGCGGATGGTCATCGCAGTCAACGCGCAGCCAGAGGTTAGATAGGTCCCTTCCTTCAAGCGTCCCGAGGCGACGAGAACAGATATCCTCTCTGACGTACACGCAAACTCCCGCCCGCGGCACAAATGAATGTTCCAATTTGTACCCCGGGTAGGAGAGGTAGGAAGTATCAGCCGGGGAGGAAATCTGAGTCTCGGTAAGAAAAGCAAGGCCGACCATATTTATCGACCATAGCGATTCGTCTAAGCCAAAAATAAAGTGGTGTAAGGATTGGTTGCTGAAAAGATCGTAACTCACTCACAAAATTTAATGAAGGAATTGACTTTGGAGCCAACTGACTGGAAAATAATGCGATGATGAACCTACCTATTTTAAACTTTTGGAACTGGTGACTCCCTGATTCAGAAAAAAAAACTAAAGGGGAAGCTATAAGTCCTCATGTACACACACACATGTAGTGCCACTCTTCGATTCTTAGCTTCGGGCATGTCATATGAGGAGTTGAAATTTCCTACACTTACCTCTCCACAACGTTGGGAGTGATAATTTCCGATACATGTAAAGCTATTCTGCTCTTAAGGATTTATGAAATTAAGTAAAAATAACTGTTATATTTATGAATATTCTTATTATAAAAATCAAGTTACAATTATTTATTTATTTATTTACACTTTGTTGCTTTATGATATAAAAATTTAACAAAATTACAAGTAAAGGAAAGGCAACTGTCGGCCTTATCGCTTTCGAGCGATCTCATCCAGGCAACCACTGTGAGAAAAGAAAAAAGTAAATGTATTAAATTACATAAGGTAGGCAAAAAGTGCAAAAATACATGTATTACATATACTTGTAAAGAAAAAGAAACTAAACAGGAACAAAAAAAAACAAACTTAACTAATAAAGGATACATTAAAAAAAATTATACTAATAATAATAAAAAAGTGCACATGAACCATTTTAACGATGTCGACAGGTAATGATTGTTATTCAGTGAAATCATCGGCCTGATTTTTTGGTCTCTTGTTCTAATTGTATTAATTCGTCATAGTACCATAATTTTGGAACATGGATGTCATCTGTACCAGCTCCTGATTGCATTGATGCTTTAACGGTTAACCTGAAATAAATAAATAAATAATGTATTTATTGTTTTCTTTTTAACCCTATTGTGACGGTATTTACGACGAGAAGTCAATCAGTGTATGAATAAATTCCAACCTGTATATTAAATTATATTATATATACAAAGTATATATGTATATATTATATTATATACGAAGGATTAATTTAATATCGTTTGTTTATTAATAATTGGATTATTTTTTTATCCCACTCTCGGTCCGATAAACTACGACTCATTGGTCTAGTGGTTAGTACCCCTGACTGCGAATCCATGGGTCCCGGTTTCGATCCCCGGCTGAGACGACCATCGATGTGATGAGCATTTGGTGTTGTGCTTAGGTCTGGGTGCTTAAATATGTACTTTATATGTCTATCATAATATGTTTATATCCGTTGCCTAGTACCCATACCACAAGCTTCACCAGCTGGCATGGGACTAGATCAATTGGTGTGAATTGTCTAAAAAAATTGCGTACGCGTATTCAACAACGTAGTAGGTATGTCTAACGAATATGAACAGAAAACACGCAAAAATATTTAACCCCTCAACATTATTACACTACACACAACATTAAATAATAAACAGCTAGGTTATAAGTATAAGTACTTACTTTATTAAACTCTTTCCTGATGGGCTCTTAGTGCCTGAAGTTTCTTTTTACTGTGTCAATAGTGGCGTTAGGCGATTTGGTTTATAAAAACTTACAAACCTCTAAAAGCCCATTACATTCCGTACGAGTCGCGAGGCGAGGGACGAGGCGAGGGGCGAGGTGCGAGTGTGAACAGACGCTCGTGGCTCGCCTCGTCCTCCGGCGCTCGCGTCGGAGCGGTTTTGGGGCACGAGTCAAAGGACCTCGCGTCGCACGCGAGTGGGTATTCGCCCTCCGCTTTATTCTGGCTTCTACATCGTGCCGCGCAGGTTGTGTTTAGTTTTAAATACGCAAAAAAAAAAGCAGTAATCGTATAATGGATTGGTCGCAAGACGAAACATTTAAGTTCATAGACTTTCAAAAAGAACGAATAATTTGGGACCCTATACATAAAATTCTGAAACTCGCCAGACTTCATTCAGCTTTCTTGAAACATTTGTTCCATACTTTGCCTGAAATTAAAAGAGAAGCATTAAAAATAACTATACTACATATTGCAAATGCGATTCAGGGAGAACAGAAGCTCCGTAGGATTAACACACTTACAGGGTTCTATTGCGATGAATCGATATCATCCACCATCTTCTTGGGCGCCACCGCCGTTTCTTTACTACTTTCCTTTATTTAAATTAGTGACGTACAGTAAAGCCCAGTACGCACAAACTTGTTGCTGCTAAAACTTCGACGTCCTCGTTGCTAGCTCAAAGACGACTGAACTCGGCCGCGAGTGTAAACAGGCAACTCATTTACCATTTACATTTACGCTAGCCCCCCTCAGGTACCTTATTTTTTACTTTTGCGCAATAACGGTCAGCGCTAGAGTTTCGTGCCGCTACTTGTACCTATATTCTTGTCATTCTTCTTATCAGTGTTCACAACCTGAAGCCAGGCTTATCGTACCAGGGCCGTAAAATTATCGATATGTGATCCAACGATAAATTATGTACAGTCAGGAAAATGGCTAAAAATACTTTAAAAATCATATGAAACGTGAAAATAAAATGTTGCAAACGATATAGTTTAAATCTTGTAAACTTGTGTTTTTCAAATTGATCTCCGTCAAGAGGAACAAAAATATTTTCCTGAACATGGTGTTCGCTCTAAGTGATATACCTATTGTCCGTAAACATCGATATTATTTTTATCACTTAAAATTGTTAGGAAAAATGTTATCGAAGACTCAAATCGCGTCACCATACAAATCGTGAATTTGGCTGTTTCTGATGCGTTTTGTGTTTGTACATTAACGCTTTGTTCATCTCTGTAGTTGCCTTGTGACAGCATAAGTTCCTAATAGAAAAATAAGCCAATAGATGGCACTGACACAAAAAGTAATTGTTATTGGGCTATCTGTGAATCATCAAATTTTATAGACTGGAAATTATCGTACAATCTGCGTACATAGTCATGTACCATCGTACATCGTACGTAGTTATGAAATTATCGCAAATGTACGATAATTATCGTACGGTTGTGAACCCTGCTTCTTATATGTAATAAATATACTATGGTTGTATATATTATATACTATGGTTTACCTATTATCTGTATGAGGTATGCCCAATGTTAATTGTCATACTAATTTATGTCAGATAGACTGCTGAGTGCTGACTGATGACTGATCATTAATAAGTCATAGATGTCATGATTGACGATACCCCGCACTCCGCAGTCCGCAGTCCCCGTCCCTGTCACCGGTGCCGTAGTAACTATTTTTATTTTTGCAAAAGTCTAAACTTATATTTGTATTTATCTATACTTTACACTAAAATGAGTCCTGAAGAAACAATAGAAAATTTTAAAAAGATTGGTTTAAGTGAATTAAAAGCAAAAGAAACCCTTAAAAATGCCAATGTAACAAAATTTCTTCTACAAGTAATAAATGAGGTTAGAAAAACACCGCAACAGCAAATAAAAAAGAAGTATTTTTAATTTTATAAGTTATATAATTCTTAACACATATATTGGTTTAATTCTAGGTCGACGTAGATAAGTTGCAACCAGGTGTGGGTTTACTTTTGTACCATCTGGCTACTAAAATCAAACCACAAATTGCTGGTAAAATTTCCTTTATTTCTAAATACATAGTAGACGGAAAACTAGATTCAACATTAAGAATTGATGCTGCATTAGAATACGCTTTGAGCCATGTTAATGAAAAGAGTTTGAACAACAAGGAGTTTGAAGAGGCGTGTGGTGTTGGAATTGTAGTGACACCAGAACAAGTTGAACAATTTGTTGAGAAACATATGGCCAAATACAAAAATGAATTGATTGAGAAAAGATACAGATTCAACTCTGGGATTGTTATGCAAGCTGTCAGAGCTGACTTAAAATGGGCAGATGGGAAAGCAATTAAGAATGAAGTTGATGTTCAGGTAATTAAAGCTATATAAAAGATAACTCAAATTAAAAGTCTGATATTTAATATAGTTAATATTAAATGTAGGACATGCATAGAATGGTATATCATAGTTATATCAAAGAAATTTTTATGGTCATAAAATACTGAAAATCAATTTGACAACAGAATCACTAAGAATAAAAATAAAATTCCAGATATTGGATCTCTTGGGGCCTAAAACAGAGGCTGACCTAGCACCTCTACCTAAAGTGAAAAAAGAGGCAAAACCTAGTAATGAAGGTAATAAGAAGCCAAAAAAGGAAGAATCTCAGGGTGAGTTATGATTTTATTTAAAATAAATAAATCAGTATAACATGAAACAAAGTCAACTTCCATAGATAGAAAACCATGGTCTAGTCAGTGTATTTTTTTTATTATTCATGGTATTTCATACCTTGTACTATATAGTAGGTAATGCATAACCAGGCAGTTCTGGATTTGATTCCTAGTAAGTGTACATTAAAGAGAGATTTTATGATATTAAAAAGAGAAATTATATGATATTAAAAAAATAATTAATAAATCTCATTTATTATGAATTATTACAGGTACTAAAGTGACAACAGATGCAACTGATATTGGAGGAGCTGCCTCAATATCTGAATTAATGAAAAAATTACCATTCCATGCTCCTGGTGATAACTTTAAAACCGACGGCTATGTTGTTACTCCAAACACTAAGAAACTATTAGAGGAACATCTGAAAATAACTGGAGGGAAAGTACGTACGAGATTTCCACCTGAACCAAATGGTATTTTGCATATTGGCCATGCTAAGGCAATAAATATAAATTTTGGTTATGCTGCAGCACATGACGGTGTCTGCTTCTTAAGATACGATGATACAAATCCTGAGAAGGAAGAAGAAAAATTCTTTGTTGGTATCAAAGATATGGTTGAATGGCTAGGTAAGATATCTTTTCTATACTAAGGTGATAAACATTAGATGTTCTAATCTCAATAACTGGTTCTAATTGATTCTGTTAGTTACAGAATAATACAGTTGAAACCGCAGCACTGATATTTATAAATTCTGTTTTTTTGTTGTTCCATGAAGATGTTGTCTATCTTAAAATAATATGAATTTAAAATATTTACTATCACTAATATTTAATATTATATATTGCTTTGTAAACAACATGGGTTCTGGCTATGTACCCCAACACAGCTTCCCAAAAGATTGAATATTATATCCTCATTTCAGATTTAAAAAATAACTGAATATTATAATTTTAATATTATATATATTTATTCTTTTTAATATTTTTTTTTTATAATCACTTAATTTTATACTAACATTGCTAATTAAATTTTCAGGATACAAACCGTATAAAATAACACATTCGTCAGATTATTTCGACCAGTTGTATGAGTGGGCAGTGAAATTGATTAATAAGGATATGGCGTATGTCTGCCACCAAAAAGCAGAGGAAATAAAAGGCTTCAACCCACCTCCGTCGCCGTGGCGCAACCGACCTATTGAAGAGAGTCTCCAATTATTTGAGGTTATTATTTTTAAAGCTGATTATTTTAAATTTCCAAAGCTTTAGATAAGTGTTTCTATGAAATATAAAATCCGTTTTAAAAATGCCATCGTACGATCGTTTACACCACTTTGCAATATTCACAGAATTTACAATATTCCTAACCTACATAGTAATAATAATAAATAGAAAATTAAAAAAAAAAAAGTTTGGTCCCTGTGGCAGTGTACCTTTAAAACTGGCAGCATTTCCTTGCTGTATTGCGATACTGATTCGTTGAGTGATGAAAGTAGCAGCTCTAGGGTAACCAGTACTATCGACCAGGCGCCAACTTAAATCTTTAATTAGCGTCTGTGCACTTGAACCCCAGAATCTCTACTCCAAAGGGAACAAAATCGAAGTTGGAGGAAAGACTCTTCCGCCTGCTTTGCGGTAGCGCCAGCTTTGCTTGTTCGAGGGAGTTGAGACGGGGTTAAACATAACTTTAACATTGTTGTATTATTCTCAATATTTCCATTCTCATTACAGGATATGAAAAATGGAAAAATAGATGAGGGTGATGCGACTTTAAGAATGAAAATAACGTTGGAAGAGGGTAAACAGGATCCCGTGGCTTATAGAATAAAATTCTTGCCACATCATCGTACGGGCAACAAATGGTGTATTTATCCAACATATGATTATACACATTGTTTGTGTGACAGTATTGAGCATATAACACATTCTCTGTGTACCAAGGAGTTCCAGTCTAGAAGGTAAGAAGTAATTTTCAATTTATATAGATTATTATTTTTTCTGAATCAAGTCAGTTATTTTACATTATATAATTTGATTTTTGAATAGTTTATATTTTTGACTGCCATTTTTTGGGTTTATTTACAAATTAAAAAATTACTCGTTTTTTTGTAATTTTACCAGCAGACCCGGCCAAGCGTTGCTGTGGCTAAGGTTTTTGTTATATTACATACTAGTATATTCAAGGGAAACGGTAGGAGAACACAAGTCATGGGGACCACCATGCTTTTTTGGTGGTTATGCCATTAAATTGTAGCTTATGTGAAACGTTGGTACTTACAACTCAGCGCCATCTGTTAGAATTGTGACTGTCAAATAATAAACAAATAATTTGCAATAAAATAATTTTGCGGGTATTAATTGAGATGTAAGCTATCCTACCTTAGATCAAACTGCGGGCAAATTTGATTGAAATCGGTTTAGTAGTTTAATAGTCCATAGCGGACAAACAACGTGACGCGTAATTTAAATATATTAATATTTCATATACAGTACAGTAGGTGATCTTCTGTCTGTGATATTTTCCTTCAGCGAGCAGGTGTTAAATGAGCACATAGAAAGTCCATTGGTACACTGTTTGGACGCAACTTACGAGTAACACGTACGAGCGAGTTGGAAAGTAGCATCAGAGTTTCTTTTTGTTGTCACTTATTTTTTTCTGTCACTTCTTTTTTTTGTTGTCACTTCTTTTTTTTTGTTGTCACTTCTTTTTTTTGTTGTCACTTCTTTTTTTGTTGTCACTTGTCTGCTCACCAATCAGTTGAAACTGCAGCAGGTCGCCAGTATCAGTTCGACTGTTTTAAGCGCTACTTATGTTTCAATAGGCATTTTCCAATTTCTGACCATAATATTGTTGTCATATCACCTTTAACTTTGGTTTGTACTTCTTGCAGTCTCCGCTTAGAATTTTTTTTCCTAACTAGGTTTGCGACAAATGTTGCCTCTTCCATTGTACTCTTAATGCTAATCTAAAAATAATAATTAATTTACAATATTTCAGGTCATCCTACTACTGGTTATGTAATGCGTTGGATATCTATTGTCCTGTTCAATGGGAATATGGACGGCTCAATGTGAATTATACAGTTGTGTCCAAGAGGAAAATTGCAAAGTTGATTGACGAAGGATTTGTCAATGGTATGTTGTACCTACAATTATTAGTAGTTACTACATCTAGTTAGATGACACCGTGAACTTAATGACACCAACATAATATATTTGTGTCG
Organism: Pieris macdunnoughi; assembly: GCA_905332375.1. Taxonomy (NCBI): domain Eukaryota; kingdom Metazoa; phylum Arthropoda; class Insecta; order Lepidoptera; family Pieridae; genus Pieris; species Pieris macdunnoughi. The sequence goes on from CAJOBZ010000064.1 coordinate 2,097,584, forward strand.
AAACTTTTAAAACAGACCAAATAACTGAATAACATATACGGTAGAGATTTCTCTACACACTACTATATATACTATTGACATAATTTTATGATAAACATGATATTCTTAAGACATGTTTTTTAAGAATCTTTTTACCGACTTCTTTCACGTTTCACAATCTTTATTTGTGCAACCATCCTATACTCTGTGGTTCATGATTCTATAGTATATTAACTGTTATAGTCTGTGACTATGACCATCGAAAGTAATAAAAAAATGAACGAAATCAACCCCATAAATTTTTGATAAAAAATCTAATTGCTATGTCATCTGAATTTTCTAAATTTGACGTGTTACATATATCGACTTTTATTATTTTTAAAAAGAACTTTCGTAAAACTTAAATTCGCAGACCTGTGTAATCTATTGTACATGTACGTAAAATTTCGTAAGTGTTATATATATGTTTGCATGTATGTTCACAAAATTCTCGCATACTAAAAATCATATCATATTTTTTTATTTTAATAAAGTATGGAGATATGGGTCCACGCATTTCTTCAGACATGTTTTTATTGGTACTTATGTAAAGAGTGTTATAAGGTATTTAGATACATTTTCCAATAAAAAAAAAAATGCAAGTATTTTGTTTTCTCCTTTTCACACTTGAAATCGAACCCAATACAAACTTGGCTATAAATTAATCAGAAATTTTGAATTTCAGACTGGGACGACCCTCGTCTATTCACATTAACCGCGTTACGTCGCCGCGGGGTGCCATCAGCCGCTGTTAACGCGTTCTGTGCGGGTTTGGGTGTAACTGGCGCTGTGGGGGCCGTTGACCCGGCATTGTTGGATGCGGCTGTGAGGGACCATCTTAATACTTCTGCACCTAGGTATTTATTTTATTTATATACAAACATTTAGAAATTGGTGCCCTTATCGCTACTAAGCTATTTTTAAGCCAATTAGGGTTAATACGGACAGGAAAACAAAATAATTGTATGGTGCAAGAGTTCGAAACTGATTTTATAATACAAAAAATTATAATTACTTAGGCTTAGGTTGTCAAACATGTCAAACCTTATGCCTATGAAAGAAAACTTGGTTGTCAAATATGTCAAACCTAATGCTTTTAAAAGAAAACTTGGTTGTCAAATATGTCAAACCTTATGCGTTTGAAAGAAAAATTTGTTGCCAATTATGTCAAACCTTATGCTTTTAATAGAAAACTTGGATGTCAAATATGTCAAACCTTATGCTTTTAAAAGAAAACTTGGTTGTCAAATATGTCAAACCTTATGCATTTGAAAAAGAACTTGGTGGTCAAATATGTCAAACTCTACGCTTTTCAAATTAAACTTAGGTTGTAAAACTTCATGATTTTAAAAGTAATCTGAGTTGATCAAATATGTCCAAAGTCATATAACAAAAATTCTCTTTCACTTGAAACAAGATATTACTTTGGGGTTCTCAATTACCTAAATTAAAAGAATAATTTTTTGGCATCACTTATTTTTTTTTTCAGAACAATGGTAGTTCTAGACCCGCTAAAGATCACAATAACAAACTTCCCAAATGAAGCTATATCGGTGAAAGTACCCGACTTCCCAAACGAACCAGACAAGAGCTTCCATAACGTTGTCTTAGATAAAACATTATATATTGAAGCAAACGACTTCAAAGAACAACCAGAGAAGGGTTATAGAAGATTGACACCAAATCAAACAGTTGGCTTGCGACATGCTGGATTCATTATTAAGGTAAGATTTGTACTTAAGCAGATTCGGCCTGTCGGAGGCTGTGCACCCGTGGACGTAGAAACGTGCGCATATAACACGGTGAAGGAAAACATCGTGAGGAATGACTTTGGTCTTTACTGGATGGCAGGCACAGAAGAGTGATCACACTTGCTTATTAGAAGTCAAAGTCAAAAACATTTATTCATTTAACACAATGTACACTTAAGAACGTCAAAAAAAAACGAAGGGTTGCACTCCGGGAGTGCCGGCAGAAGTGAAAACTTGAATATTAACGTTGTGCATTTTTGATATTATGGAATGGTTAGGGAATAATTTTGAACGAATTGCTTTAATTATCAGTTTAAAAGTACTATCATTTATGTGGTAGAATAAAATATTTATTTATTGCGCTAACGTACACAAATATGAAAATTTATATTACATTAAATACGCCGCGCCAGCTGTCTACTCTCCATCCGTCTTACGAATTTTCGATCAGGTCACGTGTCCTGACGCGAGTTTAAAAATTTTTACCCATTCCAAAACAAGTGTACAACGCCGCTAAAGAAGTTTTCACTTCAAAAATAAACGAAAAAGACCTAAAAGGTTTTACCTTAAAGGCGCCACTAGTTTTTTTTTAATTTTATCTGAATTAAATAAAATGCACGGCAAATTGGTTCGGTTTTTTATAAGTCAATTTTTAGTTTTACGTGAAGGGACGACATTGGATATTGAACGGTCTATTTAGATTATGTGTGCCCACAAATTTTCCGAAAGGAGAAGTTTTGGTTTGAATCAGGTGAATACAAACTTAGGGAACAGTTCAAGTTTCATTAAAATTGGTGTAGTAGGTTCTGGATGGGATTTGGGGAAATGACAGGTATTTGGAGTTACATTAAATTTTTCTCATTTTCATGATACTATCTAGTCGTATCATACTTTCCGTATGATCCAAATCCAATAGATTTTTCTTGGGGTTTTTTACCATTAAATGTTGATTCTTAATTAAATAAATTATTATATTAGTCATGAATCGAAGTAAGACTGTACAAACTTAACATTGTAAACCAATCATAATAAATTATTGTAATGAATATCGACGCTTCGGTGTACGGAGAAATTGTATTTGTGTCGCACCGTCACATAATTATTTGTATTCTACTTTATTTTTTAATAAATAATATAAAAGTATTCATCACATACGTCGGGGGCCTTTAGGCCAGTCTTTGAGACTCTTAATCTTTTCTTTCACAAATAAAATACCCAAAGTATTGAATTTTTAATGTGTAACAGCTCTGATCAAAACCATTTTATTGGAAAAAAATCTTTCGAATTTCTTTAGGTGTCCAAAGTGATTAAAGACAACGGAAAAGTGATAGAAGTTGAATGTACTGCGGAGTCGACTGAGTCGGCAGAAAAACCGAAAGCTTTTATTCATTGGGTCTCACAACCGATAGCTGTTGAAGTCCGATTGTATGAACCTCTGTAAGTATTTTTTTAGATTTAAATACTTGTTGCTTCATCTAAATAATCAATTTTTTCCTGTGTAAAATCTATGTAGTGTTTGATCTTGTATGAGTTCTTGTGCTGTTCCCATCCTGCTATATATATTTGCTGTAATGTTTTACTTAGAGAGACACATTTTTCGTTTTGAGATTTGATACGTAAAACTCCTTAAATAAAAAAGCTTACCAATTCTTAAAAAGCCGGCAACGCACTTGCGAGGCTTCTGACAATGTGAGTAAACATTAGATGAGCCTCCTGTTTGCCCCCTGTTATATAAAAAACATAGAGATACTACTATTAATTATGTAAAAATGGTCTCAATAAATGTATTTTGATATACATCATATTATCTTTAAATGATAAAAAGGAAAACAAACAAACATATGAATAAAAATTAATAATATATTTTAGATTCAAGCATAAAAATCCAGAAGATCCCGTAGAAGTACCGGGAGGTTTCTTGTCCGACTGTCGCACGGATACGTTGAGTGTCGTACGCGCGTACGCAGACGCGTACTTAAAATGCGCTAAACCCCACGACAAGTTCCAGTTTGAGAGAATTGGATTCTTCTCTGTCGATTCGGACACTAATGCTTCAAATGTAAGTTTTCTTTAGGCATTTAATTTTAAATTAAAAATACATAGAATTTAATAATTGTCGTAATAGTGGTCGATAAAAATACTTTAATAAAATTTCTCTTATGACTAAGTAGTTTATAAATAAGAATATTTGTTTATATTCAAAAAAGATTTTTATAGAATTACAAAGTTAAAGTTAAGCTTTAAACTTAATTTTTTTTTTTTCCCAGATCGTTTTCAACAGAACCGTGTCGCTGAAAGAGGATAGTGGAAAGTAATAATGTTAATGGATGTACAATAAAGTTTTATTATATTTATACGAAATAAATTATTTGTTAAATAATAGTTTTTTTTATACCCGTAATAAATATTAAATGACATTTAATCGAGGTGTATTTTTAAATGAGCCTTCAGTTATACACTCGTAAAAATTTTAAATTCTAAACTTAATCAATTTATGTATATTAAAATTAGGAGGGGAAAATATTTTACCAATTGCCGTCTCTGGAATAATAATATATATTTAATTGGCAAACGTCCAATTAAACGCTATATATATATGAGTAACTGAAATTTAATAGGCGACAGAAACGCTTCGTAGCATTTACAACAGATATTTTACTTGGGAACTTCGAAATACCTAGTGGTGGGTTCCATATCTCGGCAAAAAATACCTTAAAGTCGCTTAGTTATGGAATAACCAACCAGGTGATGCGAGAATTAAGAAGAAATCGTATGTTGTCTAGGAGCGATACAACTCATTTTCTAATAATAATCTTTATAACTTGCCTTGAAGTGTAAGTCTTCTAACAAAATCGACCACTTCAACCTTTAATTAAAAATTTTAGCGTATTATAACAATGTTCAAACTCAAACTCGAAATAACTTTATTCATATAGGTAACCAAGTACACTTATGAATGTCAACAGAAAAGATGTTAAATTAATTTATTATTCCTATAGAGATTATTAAACAACTATAAGTGGGCTTATTTAACTAATTGTAACCTGAAGTTATGGTAGGCTGTACATTGTAGATCCTCAATAAATAAATACTGGTACGACTTAGTACGGTGTATTTCACATAGAGGGCGCCACATTACGGCCCTCAGGGCGCAAGGGCGGGCTTATCGAGCGTGGGCGGCGCGCAAGTCATTTCATAAACTACATTTGCACTACGCGGCATCTAAAATTCTAACCGCACGCGAGCGTAATGCCGCTAGTTAACTTGTAGGTAAGTCTTTAGCGATTAAGTTTATTTATACGTGCCATTTTTCTACAAATTTGACTTTCTATTTCCGTAATTGTCGATATGACATAGAACATTTAGATAATTCTAAAATTAATGCGATATATAGTTCGTGCGTAGACACTTATTGAAGTGTAAATCAAAAATATGTATACCTAAAACCATGACCTTGGTGTGCTAGCCGTATGCCGCTCATCTTTGATCTTCTCTAAGCATTTTATTTGCTTGTCAAATTGAGTTAAATACAGTCACGTCGTACATATCGCAACATTTATTTGTTCAAAGAATTAAAACTATTTTGAGAAAATTTACATAAATTGTTTGTAGTTCGATGTATACTTAATATAGCTTAAGAATATATCAATCTGCTTGTTACTTATATATATATATATAGCGTATATACTTGGTTATAAATATTATCTAATAACACAAAAGACATAAAAAACGTGATATTGTCTACAAAGTTGCCAAAAATTTCGGGTAAATCAATAACGCTTCTAACGAAATTGCTCTCATCTATTCCGCAAGGAATGAACGCCTAATTGATAAATTAATTGGCTTTCTTCGTCCACTTAATAAGAAATTGAAATATATACTTAGTATGAAAGGGGCTAAATTTGGGGCTAAAATTGGGGACTTTTTACCGGATTATTTTATTTATTATTAATAATTCAACAAACATTTCTGTTCATCAAATCACAAATTTATATACATTAAAATTATATTTTAATCAAAACAAAGCATTGATGAATTTCCGCCCATTATAAATACCATACCTAATTATATAACAAAATTCCACAGCACTAACTTATTTAGGTACAATAAATTCTGAAAAATTTGCTTATTATTCTTCTCTTGTAATGCGACTATAATAAATGTATTGAGTTTATTTGATTTTATAATGCTTTCTCACAAACACTAAACACAGACGTTTTTTTACGTCAGCGACACTTGGAGCTGCTTATCTTAGACTTACAGAACTTTTACTTTAAAAAGAAAGAAATTGGTTTATATAGTCCAATCAAGTCTTTGATACCACTTAATAGGGCCCTGATCAATTAAAACCGAAAAACATTTTTTATTGACGCATATTAAAACACAGATAAAACCATCCGGTAGCAAGTATATCTCTTATCTGCGTGCTTTGAAACCACAATTGCGATTACTCAAGTAGGGCAAAATTTGCATAGCATTTATATTTAGTTTAGGCAACTTTTCTACTATGAAGGACGTATATTTTTAGCTGATCTGAAATTTGTGATATGTAATCGACGGGGTATAACCAAAAGCAATGTTTCTAGTATAACTTACACCATATGTTTGACAAATGTTTATAATAATGTCTACTTCGAGGGAGTTGTTTCAAACCATTTGCTATCGTAACTTACGTTCGTTAAAATTTGACAGACACGTATGAACTTTAACGTCTGTTAACTTGTTAGCGTTGCTTCATTGTTAAAAAATGAGTTCGTCATTGTTAATGGGGTTGCCTGTTTGCGTAACGCTATTTTGACCCTAATGTTTTATGGGAATATTTTTAGTAATAACAACATTGATAAAAACAATGTCATTTGATACATTCTGTCAAGTTTGACATCAATGTTTATTGTTGTGTACGAAAGGATAATTTTAAAAAGTGTTTAATTTTAATATAAATAATGGGAACCTTTTCGCCAAAGTAAGTATAAACTATTATTTTATTATTATATTGCATGAATTGTATATGCGCAAAGTATATATATTATATTGAAGGATATAGTTAGAAGTGTATTTATTTACGTTACTCATTGACTTTCAGAGAACGTTCGGTAAATTTTGGAAAAGAAGAGAAGGAAGATTTAAATTTAATAGAAAAACATAAAATCTTATTTAATAAAAAGACAGACATTTCTAACAATTTGCAAAAAAAGAGGGCATGGAGTCGATTCATGCAGAATTTAATGCCCTTTCAGATAATAAATATGAAAAAGAAAATTTTTGAGTTGCGTGTTCAACATCTAAATGAGAAGAGGAAAACATGAAATCATTTTTAAACTACAAGAAAAAAAATTACTTACTATTAATTATACTAAAAGGATGTAAGATTGTTGAAACGCCATTCTAATGTAAAATGTATGAAAAGTGCACTTATTTACCTTTACAATAAAAAATAAACTTACTATAACTTGATTAGAATTACTTGAAACTTAGTATAAAATGCTCTTCAAAATAATTAAGCAGTTGTGTGTATCAATGTTATAAAATTAGTGTAAAAAATAATAAAAACTGTAAAAAAATAGATTTTTAAGATGAATTAATTCTTATGTGCATAGGCAGGCATAACTATGTAATGTTTTAATTCGGTAATAAAAAGCATATTATTTTTGTCAAACATTTTATTTCTCCACCAAAAGCATGCAATAGCAATATATTATGTTAATCCTTCACCATATTTCACATGCATACCATAAAATAGTTATAATCTGAAAATAAGACAGCTTTAAAATTATAATTTGAGATTTGTTTTCTTTGAAGTTAAAAATAATCTAAATATTAACATACCTTGCAAAATAATAATAATTAAACTATGTATATCACATATTAGTATTAAATTAAATTAAGAGAAAACTAGTTTTCTGTTTGTTGTCAATGAAGTTAACTTTTGGTCTAAATTAATAAAATCTGTAGCTGTATTCAGTTAGTAAAGGCTATTTTTTTGACAAATATTTTATTTCTTTACCAAAGCTGCAATAACATTAAACATATATATATCTTAGTCCTTCACCATACCACCCATACACCCATGCCATAAAAAGATATAATCTGAAATATAGGACATCTTTAATATTAAATTTGCAATTTATTTTTTTAAGTCAAAAATAATCGTAGTATTAACATACCTTGCAAAATAATTATTAATCAAACCTCTCTAATATTAAATTCAAGGAAACAGAGTTTAGGAAGTACGAACTACGAAGTTACAAACCAAAATTTGACGATTACCAATGGTTCAAGCACTGGTTAACGTAAGCGTAACTTTTTAACGAACGTAAGCTGTCATGGATGGTGAATCAACACTTTTTTTGTCTAACGTTCGTTAGCGCCATATTTAACGGTTACGTGTCCGTCAAAATTTGTTGATGCAACCCACCCTTAGAGGGAGTTGTTTAATTTTTATATTAAAACTAGCTGACCCGGCAAACGTTTGTTTTGCCATGTATATTATTTCTAGGAAACATTATTTTAGTTCAATAAAATAACTATCTACAATAATAAAATATAGGGGTTGATCGTAGAGGGATGAAAATTAAAGGTTGTATGTATTTTTTTATGCTGTATCATAAAAATATAAAAACCAAAAAAACTAAAAAATAAATTAAAAGTTTTTTGGGACACCCCTTATCACATAGGGGTTTGAAAGAGAGATAGTAGCTGATTCTCGGACTTACTCAATATGCATAAAAAATTTCATAAAAATCGGTCGAGCCGTTTCGGCGGAGTATGAGAACGAACATTGTGACACGAGAATTTTATATATTAGATACGTTTTCTAAAAGATCCGTAGGAAGCAAAGTATTTTTCTGTTCAACTTGACTTGACTTACTGTCCCGTAACCCCTAGATGGGGCTGAGGGCGTCCACAGTGAGTCTCCATCGCGTTCGGTCTTGAGTCTCGTATTTCACATCGCTCCAAGTCTCCGGCTTAGCCTCATCTGCAACTGTACGACGCTATGTTTGCTTGGGACGGCTTCCACTTTCCTTGCGGGTTCCAATCAAGCGCCTGATTGGGGATATAATTGGAATCTCTTCGGAGTTTGTCGCCTATTTCCACTTGCGTTGTTCTGCTGTTTTTGTACCAGACAACTCCTTACTATAACGAATATGTTCGATATAGAACCCAGCGGAGTTGAAGTAACAAACGTTCACGTTTATTACAATTTCAGATGGAATAAGTTAGCAATTAAAATTGCCTTTATTTTTTAGTTCAATACTCCAGAACGTCTAGCTGATTGGAGTAGTAGCATGAAGCATGCGCCTCTCAACAACAACGTTCTTAGAAGAAATACTCCTTAATGAATATATTTTATTTATTATCCACAATCGACTGTTATTTCTGTGTTGCTCTTGCGGCAAACATTGTGAGGAAACCGATAATTCTTAGACCCAAATTGAGTAAGTAGTCTGATTACCTACTTATCAATAAAATGACCACAAAACATCCAATCAGATGCTAAGGGTTCTCTTTATTATTGCGTTGTGTAGAGATGTGGAGTGGGTTCTCTCTTCTACCTTATTTAGAATGGAGAGTGTTCAGGGGAGTTGTTCGAAAACCTGTAGCTGGATTTCATCATCGGACGACAAGGGAGGATACGAAATTCCACCCGTATCACTTCGACGTCTGTCGTTTCAGAACTGAGCGTTTTTTAAAGCTGTTTTTGCCATGCACCACCACTATGTGGAACCATCTTCGGGTTCAAGAAAGAGCATACAAATTCTTAAAAGACCCGCATCGCATTTGCGAGCCTTCTGGCAATATGAGTGTCCATGGGCGGTTAACATCAGGTTAGCCTTTTGCCTGTTTGTGCCTGTTATATATAAAAACATTGATATAACGTATTAGTACTAAAAGTACGTTGATTTTTGGCCTTAAAATGCTCGAACCAAGTGTGTTTTTAAAGATGCTTTTGATTAAAACTTTCGTTGTAAATTTAGCTCGACCGAATCGATGAATTAACTTATTACACCCACATTGGCAGACGTCACAGTTATACACAGCGTGCCTAATCGTGTGGAAACAATGTTTTTACTTCACAATCTCTCCTATTGACGTATAAATACTATGGATTGACGTCAATCGATGCATATAGGCTTTATGATGCCCCTACATATACATGATATATGTACAATATATGTAGTTAGTGTATGTATCTTTAGTTCTAAACGTCTGAAGATGATGGAACTGTACTGTCAGCGATAGAATTGGTGCAGCTATCATATCATGGTATTAGTTCCCAAGGCATGTTTACTCTTTATGTTTTGTCCTAATACTGTTAATACCTAATATGTATAATGTTTGGGGACGAGCCATCAAAACCATAACTTGTAAAAAACCAACTCTCGCAACGCAGTTCTTCTACCGTAATAAACTACTAGTTCAAATTTAATGAAATTTGAACCATATCGTGTTTATACAAGGAATCCCGCAACCTGTAGACTTGAAGAGCATATGAATCTTTACCGTTTCGCAAGCCTTATCTCTTCATTTTCGCAAATGGCTGCAATCGTCCTATCAATCACACCAAATTAAATTCACATATCCAGACAGTGCGTACATAAATAAAACAAAACATTATCAAATTAATTTCAGGTGAAAACTTCGTAGGTATATTAAAAAAATATTTTTATGATAGAATTTGGTTTGATTATTCAACATGCCTTCGAGAGCAATACAACGATTTTAGCGGTACAATTTTGCGATCCGTACCATTTTTATAGTACAATTGTCTTTAGCTTCAAAACTTTCGGCTCTGAACGCATTTTATTTATCACCAAAAAACAATTTGGAAAATTAACCTCTGAAGTAAGAATAGGGTTCAAGTTGAATGAACGCGTGGCTTATAACTCACAGGATATCTTCATTAAAAATGGTATAATCTTGTTGACTGCCACATAAAACCTTTATTGAAATATCTTAACTTTAATAACACGGTTTATGGCACGTTAACTGCCACTGCGGGAGAGTGATCGTAAAGTATCTAATAAACTCGATATCGACCTGCGATGTTAAATTATTGATATAGTCTTCTATCAGGCGAAAGTATAAAGCGTTTCGTCCCAATCGCTATTACGAATTTATTCCACGTATTGATGTTTTTATTATAAATTTATATGTTTAAATACTGTATATTAAAATAAATCAGTGGCGCTACAACCTATTTAAGTCTGGGCCTCAAATTTCTGTATCTGTCACATGATCATTTGTCAATCTAACAGGCAAGTAGGTTTTCCTCACGATATTTTCCTTCACCGTTCGAGCGAATGTTAAATGGGCACATAGAAAAAAGCTTATTAGTGCACAGCCGGGGAGTGAACATCCTACCTCAGGGTTGAGAGTCGCAAGCTGAAGCCACTAGGCCAAAACTGCTCATCAAATAAAAAAAATGAATACTGTATATAGGCGTACGTAAAAGGGGATTCGAAACATATTCCTTAGGGAGGTTAAAAGTTACTGGGAACTAGCGGAATTTCCAAATTTAGGTATTAATTTTTTCAAATATAGAACGACCAATGATCTATAAATTTTTGATCAAAATACCAAGCTGTAATCTGTTTAGATTTATAAAATAAATTTTTAATTGTAGTATTAATATCACGTAACTAGCGATTTTAATTTTTTGGTATAAGTACATCCTATTAAAACCTGCGCTATAAAGAGAAAACGAAATTGACTTCCGTGTTCGTCTTTTTATTCTAGCTATATATATTAACAAATTACATCCTCCATATATTATAAAAACACGAATTTATTAAATCATAATATAGACGTAACTCGACCTTTCATGCTTTTCAGAATTAAAATAAATGAAAAAAACAGTGGCGCAGCAACCTTTTTAGGACTGGGCCTCAGATTTCTGTATCTGTTTCATGATCATTTGAAAGATGGTCAGCCTGTGCCTGACACACGCCGTCGATTGTTTAGGTCTAAGACAAGCCGGTTTCCTCACGATTCCTTCACCGTTCGAGCGAATGTTAAATGCGCACATAGAAAGTCCATTGGTGCACAGCCGAGAATCGAACCTACGACCTCAGGGATGAGAGTAGCACGCTGAAGCCACCAATACGGCTCCATTATCCAGAATTAATGTAATTAATTCACGTAAATAAGACTTTAATTGGGTATAATGAAAATGCATAATTGCAAGTATTGCTGCACTTAACCAAGCGTAATGCGTTTATATGTTACTAGTATTATTCGATTTTAGCTCCCGCACACTGGTAGGGGACGTAATTGGGTCAGGGAAATTGGGCCAAGGGCAGGTTGCCGTTCAATGTTATAAGGGTCGTATTTCGAAGAAATACTGAGTAGATTTATTAGTTTAAACTTTGCCAACAAACTGTAAAATATTATATGTAGAAATAAACAAAAATATCAATAAAGATTACTACAAGTAAAAATCTTAATAACTTTTACTAAATAATACTTAAATCTTTTTAAATTTGTTTTGATTTTCATTTTATTTATTTTTAATTATTTTTATTATTACTTTATAGGTTAAGAAAATTATTGTAAATACTGTATTTGTGTAAATAAAAATAAATGTCAATTTAAAAAAAAAATTCTTTAAAAAAAAAACTTATTGAACCATTTTGGTAGATATTATGATTTAATGGAGATTCGGTCTTTGTATGGTATTAAGACTTTGTTCAATGCGTTAAAGAATCTAGGTTTAGTTTATAACCGTCCATATCACCTCAACATCTGTCCGTTTTCACAACTGAACGTTTCTTAAGCGTTACGCCGTTTTTTCCAATTTTTACCACCACTATGTGGAACCAGCTGCCCACTGAAGTATTTCCGAACCAATTAGACTTAGGGTCCAAGAAAAGAGGGAACCAATTCATAAAAAGCCGGCAGAGTGCTTGCGAGCCTTCTGGGAGTGTGATTGACCATGGGCGGCGATATCCTATGCCCGTTTACCACCTGTTACATAAAAAAAATGGTCACCTATTTGATATTCATAAGAGTCGCTGGGTGGTCTGTACCCGGAAGATGTTTTTTTTGTTTAATTTATTTATTTATTTTATAGAATAATGTTATCTAAAGCTATATTACACTTGAAAACCAATGTGGTTTGTATAAATGTAATACTAGCAGTCTTGTTTTGGAGCATGACAAATGCATATAAAAATAGTTTTCCAGGCTTTTCCAGGTATCCAAATACTAGGCTGACGCTAAAAATTGCCATACACACCCCAAATTATAGAGGATGAGAAAAAATACAGTTAATAACAAAACTCAATTTGTACAGCAAATAACAGTTCTTCCCATGAACAAATTTATTATTAATAAAGTTACGAAACAGCTATTTAATCTTACAAAAGACTCTTGACGTGACGTCTTTGCCTCAAAATGGATTCCAAAAACAATTTCTTTTCAATATGTCAAGAAGGCTTAAGAGGAGAAAAAACTCAATTTATGTTATAACGAGTTTACTTTGAAATTATTGAGAGTTTTTTATATAAAATAAGTGAAATGGGAAATATCCATTTGCTTGTGATCGTCATATATTTATGTTTAAATCTAGAACTTAGACTTTAGAATTATTATATATTTTTTATTGGATTTATAGTATTCCCACTGTTACAATCATATCTAAACCATTACACAATACATTCAGCCAAAAAGGAATACAAATTTAAAACAAAAACAATAATTCAAAAGAAAAAAATTGTCCAGAATGCATTGCTTAATAATAATTAAAAATGAGAGATAACAAAAGAAAATAGATTTTCTTAATTTTAACAATAACTAATATTAATTTTATCATTGTCACTTTTATGCCAGTAGATTAAAACATACTTCTTTAACAGCTTAAACGCAATTATACGTATATGCACACCCCACATACACCTTTTACACTATCACACAGCACAGCCGAATTAGGTACATATTTAATAGTTTTTATTTATCTTTTCCTTTCGTAAATGTTTGAACCTTTATGTATATATTATGTAATCCATCTTTGGCTATATGTTTAGTATAATTGATTTTTGTTGTATTTGATTTATGTTAGCTGTTAATAAATAAGTATTTTTACACTCGACTGTACTGTACGGTACTGTAAAGCATTCCAAAGATTTGACAATTCGTTTATCTATACTAATATTACAAAGAGGAAAGGTTTGATTTTTTGTCTGTTTGAAATGAATAGGCTCCGAAACTACTGGACTAATTTCAAAAATTATTTCACCGTTGGCAAGCTACACTATTCCCGAGTGACATAGGCTATGTTTCATTCTCAAAAAAATTAGGGATGCTTACTAAAACTTGAATAATCTAACCCAAGGTGTAAAAAAATAAACAAAATACTTCCTTCAATCGTGTGCACTGCGAAAACTATTAATGATAGAACAAAATGATGTATTAAAATTTTTCAGGACACATCTATAAAAAATGTCGCGACAGCATGTCTTTATCTTTTATAGTTACGTCACAATAAGCGTCCTTTTATTATTATTTTTTTATTAAAATACCACCGCTAGAAAAGGCTCTTTATTCGTACCTAGGTATTGATCCTTATCAAAATAATTACCAACGTTTCACATAAGCGACAATTTAATGGCATAACCACCAAAAAAGCATGGTGGATTGGTGTTCTCCTGCCGTTTCTCTTTAATAGTTTACTACTATGTAATATAACAAAAATCTTAGCCACAGCAACGCTTGGCCGAGTCTACTAGTATCCGATAAAGAAGTATTATTTCATACACGTGTATTAAAATTGTCCACATCGTGTCCCAAACTTTCGTTACTGAACCAACTAAAATTGTGATTCGTCATCGTCGACAAAAGTTTTAATTGGTTTGTTTTGTTCCATTCTTTATGTCTAGGTAATTTCATATCTTATGTAGTTCACTTCTTGCGCTCACCTTATTTAATTATTTCCACCTTTTTACCTTGGAACGAAGTGTATTTAAATAACTTTGATGTTACGTTAATTATATATTTTATTTTTTTCCTAATTTACCTATATACCAATCCAGTAATGGTATGTTTCTTCTAGGTATTCTAAGACAATCATGAAAAGCAATAATTAAGTTATGAGTGCAGTAGCTAGACGGAAAACACATCAAGATGGACGTCCAGAAGCAACAATTATGCCCTCGGCTTGTGGACTACTTGACTATCGTCGGGGCACGACCATATACCACTGGGAAGGGCATGGCTCCAGTTCAGGTAATGAAGGTCACGTCGGCCCACACGACACTGGCACTGGTATTAGCAACAATAAATACTTTTAAATAGCTGACTCCAAAATGGACTAAACAGTATTGATCAACAATACTTCTTATTTGTATGGATTTACTAAGAAAATTAAATGTATACTGTAAATGTATGTATACAACTACTTTATTTAAATACGAGCTATATATTATAAGGCCTTTTGGAAGTCGGGAACACTGGACCAATTCGCTGTAAATACGAATCATTTGGTCTTGGCCATTTAGCCTCTTGGTCCACGCACGGAGCTATACTGGAACTTAAGCACATACGTCAACTAGCGAATCCGACAGACGTTGTCCTGCATGATATTTCAAGCGATTAGGATATTAAACAAAGTATGAAAGTACCGACAGCAGCGCAATCTGCCGGGCTGATTTGTGAATCTAAACCATCCAGGGCTCCACCCAAACGCATACAAAACAAATCATTCCCGTTTAAGAGGAGTTCAGCGACATACACTCGTACAGTAGAATTATATATATATGTAAGCTATTCTATCTTTTAAGTTAGATCAAACTGCACACGGTGTGCATATTGATTGAAATCGGTTAAGTAGACAAACAACGTGACGCGCAATTTATAAATATATATATATTAAGATTAGTAAACCTCTTTTTGAAGTCGCTTAGTAATTTAACCTTAATTCTCTAATAAATAAAGCTCGTTATATTTGTTTACCCTAAGCCTCGTACTATAGTTTTCTAGTAAATACTATTTTCTACAGAAATCGCTTGTGAAGAATTAATGTAGTAGCGTAAGAATTCCTAACAATAGAATTGCGAAGTCTGATCTTGACATTATTGATAAGCTATGCAATTTCTTTTATATAATTTCCATTAACGTATTTAAAGTAGTAACTATTTTAAACTATTTCTTTGCTTTCAACGAACTATCGACACTAATAATAATACTTTTTAATTTTTTTCTGCAGACTGTCGAATATTTACGTAATAAAACGCTGTTTAAAAATATGGGACTAAAGCTTCAATTACGCTATTTTGCTGGTAGCGGTGGCCATTACCTTATTGGATAAAATAACTAACTAACTTAATTTATCGATTCGAAGAAACAAATTAAAAATTTATACAATTAGTAGTACATGTTAATTTATACATATAAAATAACTATCTGACCCAGCAAACGTCGTTTTGCCATGTATATTTTTTTAGTTCAATAAAAATAACTATCTACTATAATAAAAAAAAAAAAATTGACGCAGATGTAGGGGTCTTAGATGGTCTAGAGGGGTGAAAATTAAGGGTTGTATGTATTTTTGTATTTTGTAAAAAAAAAAACAAAAACAATTATCTAAAAAATAAAAATTTTGGGGGTTTAAAGATAGATAGTAGCCGATTCTCAGACTTAAAGAATATGTATAAAAAATTTCATAAGAATCGTTCGAGCGTTTCGGAGGAGTATGGGAACGAACGAATTAGATAGATTTTTTTTTGTCTAACGGTTCCAGTAACATTTAGTTGTTTATAATTTTTTTGTATCACTTTTGCGTTCACTGTACTTTGCATATAGTTGGATAGAATTGATTTTGTATATGTGCTTTTGCGTGATGTTCTGTACTACATTCAAATAAAAAATTGGAGATTGGACCATTGGACCATTGGCCTCTGGAATTTTTATCGTTATATAAAAACTATATTTTTAACAGTGTTAGGCAAATAAAGATGAATTCTTACAAGTACAATTTCACAGGCCCCAGAGCTGTTACGTCGCTATCCGCTAACAAACCACGACGACTTTCCACTTCCGCTGGACATGGTGTACTTCTGTCAACCCGAAGGTTGTGTTTCCGTAGCTCAGCGAAGGCAGTTGGCCCATTTGTCGGCTAGAGATACCACTTCCTTCGTCTTCACGCTGACTGATAAAGATTCAGGTAACTTTAAAAAGTATTAATAACTAGTAACTTCAATGATAAGGAGGGTAAAGAGTGGCTGGCAATAGAAAACTCACTAGGAAAGAAGGAAAATTCTCAATAGTTTCGATTAAAATAATTACTTACTTAGTTTACTTACTTACTAGTTTTTCTTACTTCTGTGTTTGGCTAAAGTGAACAACTAGATGGTTGGGTTGAATGACTACCAGAGCCATTACTCTGCTACTTCCGATAGCGATACCGATTTCAAGAATAAGTTTGTACCACGCTATCGCAAGATTTCAGAACAGTGTTGATCGCAGCGTGCGACTCTCATCCCTGAGGTCGTAGTATCGATCCCCGGCTATGCACCAATAATCTTTCGGTAATTGCGCATTCAACACTCGCTCGTACGGGGAAGGAAAACATCGTGAGGAAACCGGCATTCTTTAAAAAAAGTGTGGGCACAGAAGACTGACTTACTAGTTTATTAAGAAAAATAAATGAGAACGGATACAGATATCTCAGGCCCTGACTTTGAAGGTTGTAGCGCAACTGGTTTTTATTTCCCCAAGGTTGCGTCATCAGCGCTATCAGGCTAATCGGGATCGTTATCGCTGTTGTCATTGGACTCTTCCTCTTCTACGGGCGTTGTCCTCATTACAATAGAATATCAACCGTATGAAAAGTGTTCTTGTCTTATAGGAAGAACGCGTTACGGCATATGTGTGAATTTCTACCGAGCTGTGGAGCGGGCGCCCGTCCCAGGACCACGAGATCGTGGTCTTCTGAGACGGGAGTCCTGGCGGAAGTCAATGGAGAAAAGTTCAGACTCTGCGTTTTCCAGGTGATCATTTATTTCTACCATATTATTTACTATAAACACATTCCTCAATTTGGGATAATTACCAACATTATTTCGGTACGATTGCTTTTTTGATTTGACTTGTACTCTTTAACCAAAAGAATTATTAAAATATAATCAAAATTTAATTTTATAGCGTATTTCCTATAACACTAAAACTTTGTTGTAAGTTGTTTGATTTAACTTTAAAGTATATATTCGTTCGAATTCTATTATAATATTAGAGATGTTATGGATATGATATTTCGGATACGGTTACGGATATGTAATTATTTCGGATTATCCGTTAGTTTCGGATAGTTTCGGTTACGGTTATTAGTTTGAAGTAAAATATAAACACAAATAGTATATAATTTAGTTATTAAATGTTTCTTTTTAATATTTTTGTGAGAAATGAAACCATGAACAAGACCCTGTCAAAACATGTAGTTTTATCTAGATTTTTGGACTCTGCCCTTATCCGAAACTATCCGAAAGTTGTGAAACGGATACGGTTAAGGTTACGGATATATATTTTTTCGGATATCCGATTATTGGTTCGTACGAAGCTCCATAACATCCCTATTATAATATATATAATATTCATCAGAATACCACAGTAAATAGGCCTGCTAATTCGATTGTTATAGCTTTGTTCCAAATATTTATGTTGTAAGAAATTTACAAAAAAGTTAATACTTTTAGAATAATTTTCAGCAAAATTTATCTTACTGATATTTTATAAGAAGAATTTTAAGCAATGGTTTAGTCTAAGCACCAAGTCATTGTTCAGAAGCGTGGCATACAAAATTAAAGTATCCATGATAATCGCCAACCTTCGAGAGAAGATTGCTCTATAAAAAGAAGAAACCCTCTAAATTTACCGAATCTGTGCCATACAAAGACAGGGATATGACCGAAGTGGTCTCGCCTCTAAAATCAAACCTAAGGCAAGAACTTGTTCCAGTGACTATAGGAGCAGCAATTTAGCGCCGAGTGATTCGGAGAGAGAATGCAGTGCACCGCGTTTCGCACCAGCTCCAGATTCTGAAAGCGGTGGGGAACATACCCCAAGCCCTAGAGCTACTAGGAAACGACAGGTATGTTAATCTGCTTTTGTTTCTTCTTACGACGGTTCAGACCAGTGGTTATAGAAGATTTTTATTGAACTACAACGTTCTGCCTTGCGATTCTTTTACTCACTTTTCGAACTCACATAGCGGTTTTCACTACGGCGGTCGCGCTCAAATCAGTCATTTTACGATTTGGCATTCTGATAAACAATAAACTACAAGCTCCCTCCTTAGGTATCACTAAGTTAAATGTATTGAATAGTTTTTGTTTGTACCCTTTTGTAAATTTTTGAACCTTTTTTGTTGTTAAATATTATGTGTTCCATCTCTGGCTATATTTGTTACGGTTTGTTATGATATATAATTTTTGTTAGCTGTAGGAATACGAAATAAATAAACAAAATCTATTCTCTAAGCAATAAAATCTTACCGCATAAAATCAAAAGCGTTGTTTGTTTAAACATTTACATAACCTAGGTCAACCTCTAAAAGTCCTGAATGATGTCCCATATGACAACACGCGATTTGGCATGACGCAAAAATTACGTGATTCGAAAACATAATAGTATAATCGAAATTGCTATTTAAGCTTGGTTTCTAATGGAGTTCTTTTTTTGAATATCATAAAGGTAAAGGCTAAAAAGACGACCTGGTATTTTATTTTAATGTTGTTCCTAGACAGTTAAATAGTTTTGAAATGTGTGTGTAAAATTAAAATAAATCAGTGGTGGTTTTAGATCTGGGCCTAAGATTTCTGTATCTGTTTCATGATCATTTGTAAATCTAATAGACAAGTAGGTGATCCGCCTCCTGTGACTTACACACGCCGTCGAATTTTTGGGTCAAAGGCAAGCCGGTTTCCTCACGATGTTTTCCTTCAGCGTTCGAGCGAATGTTCAACGCGCACATAGACTAGCTGGGGATCGAACCTAAGACCTCAGGGATGAGAGTCGCACGTTGAAGCCAACACTGCTAAAATGCAATGTAAACACAAAATAAACTGCGGTCGGAATAGCACAGATTATTGTCGGCTTTTCTACATAAAACTAAAACTGTCTTTTGTTTCAGCGTATACGCAACCATTCCTTAACCTCCCTCTGCCTCCTGTCCCATCATCCCTTTTTTTCCACGTTCCGCGAGTGCCTCTTCATCCTCAAGAAATTGATCGATGCCTGCAACGAGTCTTCCAGTCCACGGCGCGTTGGTGCGTCCAGACAAATATTTAGGTAAGGTGATATTGGCTGTTGTATTTTTCGCAGTAGTCAAAGGTTCCCTGATACCTTAAAAAATAAAAATAGTACCGCTTTTTTTTTTTTGGTTTTTTTTAATTCTTTCCTTTCTTATGTTCTAATTAGAGATGTTTTTGTTTTTTTTTTTTTTTTTTCCTGGATACGTAATTTTTGAAAAAATAATGTTCCTAGGTCCGGTTACGAATATGTTCGTTATCCATTTGAAGCAAGCTTCTTAAATTTTTGTTTTTTATTTAATTTTTATTTTGTGGTTGTTTGTTTAATTCTTTCCTTTCTTATGTTTCAATGTAATTGATGTGTATGTGTGTTAAGCTTGTGATGTCATTTTTTCTTGTATTTTTAGGCATGCACATTGTTTTAGAATGTATAAAAAATAAATAAATGGTAGCCGTAGAGTTTTGATGACTGCCATAGAGTTTGACACGCTGCTATCTTGCGTATTTCCTGTTAACTGTCCTGTTAATTGCGCAACTGTTAATTGTCCTGCGTACAAAGTCCACGTAATAGTAGCTTCATTATAAAGATCATTACTAACCTTTGGCTGTCGGTATAAACAGCCTATGATCTTTTCCGCGGATAGGATTGCCTTAAAGTTCCTCGGAGTTGGAGACAGCCGTCCGAGACATCAGATTGTTTTTTCGATTCCGGATCATAATCGTGAAGCCACGTTTTGTCTATGAATCGAGCCAAAATCGGTCATGTAATAAATTCAAACATGTTTGTGAAATTCTGGGCACTGGCTCACTTTCTACATAGTCATGTCAAGTCAAAATCATTTATTCATATAGGTAACACAATGTACACTTATAATTGTCAAAAAAAAATATATATATTGCTTCTAATTTTACATTTACTGCCAGTTCTCAAATCAAGGGCGTAGAACAGAAGAGAAGAACTGACAATAATGTAGGATTTAAATTTATTTATTGACAACACCAGTATCTCACTTTGCCTTGTATCTTGCAACATTTTTATCTTGCCTTCGAAAGAATTACTCATTTTATGCAGCCGTGTGGTTGGTGCGCTAATTTTGTCTTTATTACGAGTAGGTACTATTATTATGGAAGCTACTATTCTTTTTAAAGATATCTATGCCAGTATTTATTCTTTTTCTTTCCAAGGAGAATGTATCGCATTATCGCTGTTTATAGAACACCATGTATGGAACATAAACACGAATTGTACGGTACTTTCCTCAATACGATAGTGCCATGTTAACAGCTCAAGCGTAGAATTTTACAATGCACTTAGACACGAACTGTATTCGTACAATGTATCTTTATGCTTTCAACAACACGCACGTAGCACTGTGTCTAGTACTCCATTCATATAAAGTTATGGCGATAATAAATATTTATATTAAGATTATAAAAAGTTCGCAACCCAAATGAATGAGAAATTTCATTTAGAAACTTGATCTTTGTCTCCAACGCTAATTAATTGGGAATTTTTTTATAATGCCCGTCTTTTATTTTAGAAATAACACATGGTTCATATCACATACGTATTGGTTTGAACGAAAGGAAAAAAAATCAATACATTTAACTAAGTAATTCCTTATTCGGCTGCGTTGTGTGAACGTGATGGTATGTTCGTGAGTGTATGTATGGTTGTTTGTTGTTATATTAAACCGTTTATTAAAACCTAAAAATACGGGATTACAATTTTCTTAACCTACAAATAATTTATAAAAAAAAATTAAAACAAATTTATAGTGTTTGGTCCCTGTGGCAGTGTACTTTTTACGCTGGCAGTATTTCCTCGCTTATTCGTTCAGCGAGGAAAACACCAGCTCTGGGGTCATCGGTACTATCTACCAGGCGCCAACTTAAATCTTTAATAAGCGCCTGTGCACTTGAACCCCACGGCCCAAGAGTCTCTACTCTAAAGGGAACAAAATCGAAGTCAGTTTTCCGCCTACTGGGCGGCCGCCCCAGCAATTTTGCTTCCGCGGCCGGTAAAAGCCTAAAGAATTGAACATCACAATTAGAATTTAATTCTTTCAGAGATACAGTATGGTCAGTATTAACGGGCCAAGCGTACGACAATACACCTACAATAGTGTTACACGATGTAAAAGAGATAGAGACGTGGATTTTGCGTCTTCTCTCCGCACCGGTACCAGTTCCGGGAAAAACAAGAGTGGAGCTAGAGGTTTTATCGCCGACTGCGCATGCGCCGCTAGTATTTGCCCTGCCCGATCACACCAGATTCACCCTTGTGGACTTTCCTTTGCATTTGCCGTTGGAATTACTGGGTACGTACTAGAAATTAAAATTTTATGTAAGTAGCAAGCAAAGTAATTATTAGATTGCGGACCATAACCCCCGCGAACTTCGTTTCTCCTTAATGTGATTTTACTTAGCCTACCTTTTTAGTACATACCAACATGAAACATTTTGCTAGGCTACCCCAGTGAATGTTCAGTTTCCCGGAATGAAAACTTTTTAGGTTTAACTGTGAATTTTTCTCTATATAAACATCAGAGTTCAAATCATAAGATTTAAATTAACAAATAAAAAATAGTGGTTGATCGTAGAGAGGTGAAAATTAAGGGTTGTATGTTGTATCATAAAAAAATAAAAACATTTTTTTTATCTTAAAATAAAAATTTAGGGGTGGACCACTCTGTACATGTAGGGGGTTGAAAGATAGATAGTAGCCGATTCTTAAACTTACTGAATGTACATTAAAAAAATTTCAGAAGAATCGGTCGAGCCGTTTCGAAGGAGTATGGGAACGAACATTGTGACACGAGAATTTTATATATAAGATATTTGGTTAAAATATTAAATAATATGTTTAATTTAATCTGAACCAATGTATAGATATATATCAGTTATAAAAATAAACGAATAACTTTTAAAATGTTTATCTCTAGGTGTGGACACCTGCTTGAAGGTCCTCACGCTGATAATCCTGGAGAACAAAGTGGTTGTTCAGTCGCGTGACTACAACGCTTTATCAATGTCTGTGATGGCGTTAGTCTCTATGTTGTACCCACTTGAATATATGTTCCCTGCAATACCATTGTTACCGAGTTGTATGAGCTTCGCGGAACAGTTGCTATTGGCGCCTACGCCCTTTTTGATCGGAATACCAGCGACATTTCTCACTTATAAAAAGAATTTTAAGTAAGTATTAAAATATATTAAGATGTTCGATAGTATCAAGACTGGACACTAAGTTACATAAATAGAAAAGAAAAAATATAAAATAAATCACGCGCTACAACCTTTTTAGGTCTGGGCCTAAGATTTCTGTATCTGTTTTATGATTATTTATCAATCTAATAAGCAAGTAGGTGATCGATCAGCCGTTGACGTTTTGGGTCTAAAGCAAGCCGGTTTCCTTACGATGTGTTCCTTCACCGTTTGATCGAATTTTAAATACGCACATAGATGAAAGTCCTTTGGTGCACAGCCGGGGATCGAACCTACGACCTCCAAGCCAACACTGTCCATATAGAGAAGATACAAACGACAATAAATAAGACTAACAGAATTCCAAAGATTTTTGTATATCTGTATTTTTACCACAGTCCAAAACTTACTTGATTTTAATGCAGCTTTCACGGAACGATAGCAATCTAAAATCTAATTTGATAATGATCCTAATATAAATTTCCTTTAACAAGATTACCTGACGATATCTGGCTCGTGGATTTGGACGCGACAAAACTCACCAGTCCCACGGGGGCTGATCAAGAATTGCCACCTCTACCGGAACCAGAAAGCTCAGTTCTAAAAAGCCATTTGAAACAGGTATGACTTTATAATCAGCCCATATCAATAACCATAGTTTAAGCTAATACAGTTGCAATGACATCCTAATGTCAAGTTCCGGTCAATTGTCAATTGTCAATCTTGAAAAATTTGACATACATTAAAACTAAGAAGTAGAATAAGTCTTTGGGTCACATTTAACATCGTTATAACTAACGTTATTTCAATCAAAACTTTATACTACTTTTTTATGTAGAACTCTTTTGTATGTAATCATTGTCTCTGTCACTCTATTTCCAACAATTCAACACTGTATCCTCGGTATGCTGTGTTTATGTATAAAGCATTTATAACCTCTTTTCCTCAAGTATTTTTCTTATTCAATAATTAATAATATTTTACTGGGCATCCTATTTGCCGAAGCCACGCACTAATTATTTGTAGATGTCTATGTATAAGGATATTCAATTATTTAATAAATTACCGTCTAAAATCAGACATATTAGCGTGTTATAAGGTCAAAGAACTTTAAAATTTTCTATATGCAGTGCTCATATTAATCTGTGTAAATCTTTTAATTAGAAGCTAAATTAATAAAAATGTTCGTGATTATAAATTGTTAACATGTCTTCTCAGTGTAAACGTTCTATTTTTGAATTAGACTGAAAATATAAAATTCATCTAAATTGACAGTGACAGTTGACCTATTTTCCTAATTTAAATTTGGAATATCTTTCGAATTAATGGTATTGATGTATAAGTTTCTCAGAGGCGTCATTGACGTATCCAAAAATCATTGACAAAGACGCTGATTACAGCGTCTAAACTCTAAAGAGACCTGTCATTTTCAAATACGAAACACATGTGTCATAGTTATAAAAAATAAAAGATTATTCTATTTTTGAATTTAAATTAACACAGAACTAATAGTCGGTAAGAAAAATAACTTGAGGTATCTTTTCTTTCATTCTCTTTCTTGACTCACTAACCAAACACTTTCCTATCGCACTAGGGTATGCAACTCATGGGGACAGCTGGAACCGGAGTAAATATCTCTATTTTTACATGCACACTCACTTTACCTAGTATACACTTGCATTGTATGCCAGTTAATATAACAAAAATCAACTAAAACTAAACTGAAATTGATGTCTTTTGAGACTTTCTTGTACAAAGTGAACATTATATGCATTATAGCTTGATTGATACCTTAAACGACCGACAAATTTAAAAGAATTATAAAATTTCGAAAACTGGCAATGTATTACACAATTAAATGTAGGTACTCCGTATTAGCCCAATATTAAATGTTGTACCACGTAAATCCTAGTTTGAGACATCAGTTCTAATGTATAATTTTGGGTCAATAACGCGACTTCCGACTAATCTTCTAACTTCTGTCTAACCAACTTTGACCAAGCCCAAATTTCGTTTGAAGACTAAAAGACATCGATTTCAGTATAAAATAATACATGAGCATGTAAATAAATATAATAAAACGCGGTAAAGTATATTTTATTAAGTTTAATATGTAGTCCTACTTTTATAACGTAGGTAAGTAGAGTAGCATACATAGCTATATAAACTACAAGATTGTGCTTAGTTTGTCCCATGCCCCACTGGGGACAAGGGATTTAAACACCTAATGTTTTTCATAGAATGCTAGGTTACAGATTATGATACTGCGGTATTCTAATTTAGGTATATTTTTATTTTAAACGAAATAGAGTTTTTATGCAAACTGTTTACGTGACAGATTACAGCGTAAATTGTAGTTTTTTTTTTATTCCCTTTGTGGCCAGGCTAAAGTTTTTAGACCAAAAAAATGCCACAACTCGTGAGTATAAAATATTTATAAAATACTGATTTAATTAAGAATCTACTTAGTGCGCCATTATTTAATATCGTTGACAAATGAATTACGAAATTAGCGCCTATTCGCCAACGTCAAGACGATAATGTCAATCTGACAGTTCGAAGACGAACTCCATTTGAACAATATTCCAGTTCCAGTCCATTTAGTTTTATATACTTTTCGATTTGTCATGTTATATCCGAAAACTGTATTTCGTTTATTAATATCATACGTATAAATACTTATATAATTTTTAATATATAGCATACAATGTTTGCGCTTAGTATGCAAGACTGAAGTTTTAAAGTAGGCTTTATGAGCTTGTTTGAGCTATTTTCAGTCTGAATTTTAAATACAATAGCGATGACGTTATCCCTCGTGTTCGTAAACTGGACGAGTGCGCAATAATTACACGGCCCCAAGTCTACTATACAGTCTGGTAACATTTAATATCAACAAAATCAATGATTCGTTATTAACGACGGTTAAAGAATGGGCATTTTCCTTTTGTTCGTATAATAAGCGTAAGATTGAGCAGGTCAATTGTCATAGTGATAATTGCGTATCAATTATGATCTGGGTGACATTTGACCAATCAAATTTTTCTATGACAATAACTTTTTCTTTTTTTAATTGCGTGTATTTTCACTTGTTCAAATATTAAAATAATAACTAAACAGACAAAATACACAAGTATCCTTACCAAAAGATGTTAAAAACAAAAATATTGGCATTTGACTTATTTTATGATTTTTATAAATTCAATAGCTATTTAACAAGTACCTATTTTAAATAAGTCTAGAAGTTAGCCATTTAGGACTGAAATAGCAGACGCTGGGGCCATGGTTAAGACTCAAACTCGGGACTTAGCTCGTGTGTCAAAATCCAATACTTTTTGACAGATGGAAGACATCGCTCAGTCTCGACTTCGAATCAGAATTGTTTACAGACACGAGTACAAAAAACGAAGCGTTAATTGTTTATAAAAACTCTGATATTCGACGTTTATTATACTTATAACTATTATAATTCCTAGGCTTTAAGCAGTCTTACGAGCTCATCAGCAGAACAGGCTACTGCTCCAATAATGCCATCTAGACGAGATAGTGTTGGTGGTGCAACGCTCAAGTAAGTTTAAATACGTAATTTAAATAGACAAGTCAATGTATTTAATATTGATAATATGGTCATTATATGTTGTTTTTTTTTATGTAACCGGAGGCAAACGAGCAGGACGCTCACCTGATGCTAAGTGATACCGCCACCCATGGACACTTGCCAGGAGGCTCGCAAGTGCGTTGCAGGCCTTTTAAGTCATGGTACGCTCTTTTTTTGAAGGACCCTAAGTCAAATTGGTTCTGTAATACTTCAGTGGGCAGCTGGTTCCACATAGTGGTGGTACGCGGCAAAGAACGCTCAGTTGTGGAACGACGGACGTCGAGGTGATACGGATGGTATTTTGTATCTTGCCTTGACGTCCGATGATGTTAGGTTAACTGATTAAGTATTAACTTATGGCAGAAGGTCTCTCAATTTGGGACTGAATATATTAACCGACCTGGTATTGATGATGATGAAGATGAGATGGTTCTCACAACTTTTTACGGTAGGAGAACTGCGTTGCGAGACTTGTTTTTTTTTGCAGGCTATGTTTTTGATTGCATATTACTTTATATAAACTTAAAAGTGTACGGTAGAAAAATCAACTTACAGGTGCTACAGCCCATCGAGCCTTAGGGTGAGATCTATAGTGCGCACTTGGACTTTGCTCAGACTTACCTTACGAAAAACTTTGCTTAGTGTACACTAAGGTTAAACTATGATTTCGTATTTATAGACATTTTAACGGTGAGATTAAGCTAAGCCCAAGCTAAGACAGAAAATGTCAAAATACAAATTGATGTTTCATTTCATGCAATACTTTGTTTATTATCCTTTAAAAAAGTAAACAATAACAAATATTTAAACATCTAAAACGGTACACATATATCTTCAATTTATTGTTATTTATGTATTCATTTATTTTATTATTGCAATAACTAGAAATTTACGAGTAACCTTTAGAAAATGTATTAATTATTTAAAGATGACAATAATTTTATTACGTAGAACGGATCGCAATGTTTTGACAACAGCAACAGAGCACTTGTATGATGTATCAACTATCAACAATTGAAAATTTTAAACCACTTTTTCTCTTTTCTGTTTCTGTTTGTATGAGCTTATAAATATTAAATTGATCTTTCTTCAAAACAACGACTGGCTTTGTGACTTGGACCTGGACCAATCTGGATCGTATACCTACTTAAGACCTACGCATTCCCGAAGCACTGTGACGTTTTGTGATTTGGCTTTGTTACATGGACCGCTTGGAAATATCAATATCGAAAGTGACATGATGGAGAGAGAGAGTTCTATCTTCAATAGAAAACATTGAAAGGGTAGGAACTGCAGCCGATATGAATCCACGAATGCCTAAAGTGTTGTATATGTTCGGAACTAATAAAACCAAAATCCTTCCATCCTGTACGGTGAGAATGAATTCAAAAGAAGGAACCGTATTTTGAAACACACGGTATTAAATGTGATCCTGACGCTGATCATTACAAACTTGCAACCTTATAACAACAGAGGATCGCCAAACCTACCGCAATTGCAAAAACTTATTGCATTAAGGCATAAAAATGAAACTGGATGTTTTCAGGTAATATTGTGTTCATAAATATGTATGGTTTTTCAATTTGATATATTATACCTCTTCTCAAATGATTTTAAATAGTACATATGTTGAAGACTTTTGTCTTCTGACTTTCAGAAACATAACATATATGTGACTAATAATACTTTATTGACGTTACAGATGGTGTGTGGTGATCTGAACAGCATAAGCCAATCTACAGTCTGTTTAATTATAAATAAAGTCTCTGCAGAGTTGAGTAAATTTCTTCCTAGATTTGTAAATTTTCCAAGAAATATGAACACAGCCAAAACGAAGTTTGAAGAATTAGGAAGATCTAATACTCACCATGGCCTAAACAGTATAATCGGAGCTATTGACTGCACCCATATAAAAATTAATAGACCCAAAGGTATCGCTCACTCTGAAGCATACAGAAATAAAAAAGGGTATTTTTCTGTAAATGTGCAAGCAATAATAGGGCCTGATATGGAAATATTTGCTATAGTGACTAGGTGGCCTGGCAGTTCACACGACAGCAGGATATTTAGAAAATGCCTGTTTTAGTAGGTGACAGCGGTTATCCAGCACTTAACTTCATGTTAACAACACTTTTAAATCCAATGACAAGAGCTGACAATATTTATAATTATTCTCAAATAAGAACTAGGCATATTTTTTAAAGGTTTTTCGGAGTGTGAAAAAGGAAATTTCCATGTTTACAGCTAGGACTACAGTCAAAATTGACAAATACTAGTTATATATAATTATAGCTTGTGCTGTATTGCATAATATAGGTATACAGAGAGGCGATGCTTATGATGATGGTGATCTTGCTGACAGCAGAAGTTGAGTAACACAGAAACAATGAAAGAATTCCTACAGGTCTAGCATTCCGGCAATCTGTGATTGCACAATTTAACTAGGTAATTTGTTTGTAATAAAGAATATCAAAACAAAACTTGTTTCATTTTAATCATTTATTTTCTGATTCTTTTTTTAAGTGTAATACATATTTCTAATACTAATTTATATTTTTGTTGAAGAAATTCTATTTCTAACAGATTTTTTAATTTCATATGTTCCACTCCTATCTCAAATTTTTTAGGGTAGTCAGGTAATAAATGGTAGAAGATTCAGGGAAACGAAAATAAGGGCTGCCAGGTGACATACAAAATCACACCAGTTATTTTTAAGATTTCTCAAAAATGGGGTTTGAACAATTACATAAATAATATAAATAAACAACAATAAATACCATAATAATGTGTAATTATTTTATTTCATGCATTTCATAGGTATTTATCAAGATCATTTATAATTTCTTTGAATTCAAATTCTATTTTTCCCAAAGTCTATGGAACTCCGATACAAAATGGCAACACCGTTCATTAAAAACCGACAAAAATAAAAAGTCCAGTAAAAGATATGATGGTAAAGCAAATTTTGGGCCATTATTTTTGTTAGGCTTATAGTCAAAGTTTTTGGTAAGTCGTCGATTTCGTGGACTTGAGATTAAGCTAAGCCAACACTAGGGAGAGATTCGCAGTTTGCTCTATAAATACCGACTGTGTCTTAGCTCGATAGTTAAGTCAGAGCAAAGTCTAAGTGCGCACTATAGATCTCACCCTAAGGGTGAGATCTATAGTGCGCTCAACTTCTGCTGTCAGCAAGATCACCATCATCATAAGCATCGCCTCTCTGTATACCTATATTATGCAATACAGCACAAGCTATAATTATATATAACTAGTATTTGTCAATTTAGACTGTAGTCCTAGCTGTAAACATGGAAATTTCCTTTTTCACACTCCGAAAAACCTTTAAAAAATATGCCTAGTTCTTATTTGAGAATAATTATAAATATTGTCAGCTCTTGTCATTTGATTTAAAAGTGTTGTTAACATGAAGTTAAGTGCTGGATAACCGTTGTCACCTACTAAAACAGGCATTTTCTAAATATCCTGCTGTCGTGTGAACTGCCAGGCCACCTAGTCACTATAGCAAATATTTCCATATCAGGCCCTATTATTGCTTGCACATTTACAGAAAAATACCCTTTTTTATTTCTGTATGCTTCAGAGTGAGCGATACCTTTGGGTCTATTAATTTTTATATGGGTGCAGTCAATAGCTCCGATTATACTGTTTAGGCCATGGGGAGTATTAGATCTTCCTAATTCTTCAAACTTCGTTTTGGCTGTGTTCATATTTCTTGGAAAATTTACAAATCTAGGAAGTAATTTACTCAACTCTGCAGAGACTTTATTTATAATTAAACAGACTGTAGATTGGCTTATGCTGTTCAGATCACCACACACCATCTGTAATGTCAATAAAGTATTATTAGTCACATATATGTTATGTTTGAAAGTCAGAAGACAAAAGTCTTCAACATATGTACTATTTAAAATCATTTG
Source organism: Pieris macdunnoughi (assembly GCA_905332375.1). Classification (NCBI taxonomy): domain Eukaryota; kingdom Metazoa; phylum Arthropoda; class Insecta; order Lepidoptera; family Pieridae; genus Pieris; species Pieris macdunnoughi. The sequence continues at coordinate 2,128,332 of CAJOBZ010000064.1, forward strand.
AGAAGAGGTATAATATATCAAATTGAAAAACCATACATATTTATGAACACAATATTACCTGAAAACATCCAGTTGCATTTTTATGCCTTAATGCAATAAGTATTTGCAATTGCGGTAGGTTTGGCGATCCTCTGTTGTTATAAGGTTGCAAGTTTGTAATGATCAGCGTCAGGATCACATTTAATACCGTGTGTTTCAAAATACGGTTCCTTCTTTTGAATTCATTCTCACCGTACAGGATGGAAGGATTTTGTTTTTATTAGTTCCGAACATATACAACACTTTAGGCATTCGTGGATTCATATCGGCTGCAGTTCCTACCCTTTCAATGTTTTCTATTGAAGATAGAACTCTCTCTCTCCATCATGTCACTTTCGATATTGATATTTCCAAGCGGTCCATGTAACAAAGCCAAATCACAAAACGTCACAGTGTTTCGGGAATGCGTAGGTCTTAAGTAGGTATACGATCCAGATTGGTCCAGGTCCAAGTCACAAAGCCAGTCGTTGTTTTGAAGAAAGATCAATTTAATAAATTGTCTTGTAAGTGGTTTAAAATTTTCAATTATTGATAGTTGATACAAGTGCTCTGTTGCTGTTGTCAAAACATTGCGATCCGTTCTACGTAATAAAATTATTGTCATCTTTAAATAATTAATACATTTTCTAAAGGTTACTCGTGAATTTCTAGTTATTGCAATAATAAAATAAATGAATACATAAATAACAATAAATTGAAGATATATGTGTACCGTTTTAGATTTTTAAATATTTGTTATCGTTAACTTTTTTAAAGGATAATAAACAAAGTATTGCATGAAATGAAACATCAATTTGTATTTTGACATTTTCTGTCTTAGCTTGGGCTTAGCTTAATCTCACCGTTAAAATGTCTATAAATACGAAATCATAGTTTAACCTTAGTGTACACTAAGCAAAGTTTTTCGTAAGGTAAGTCTGAGCAAAGTCCAAGTGCGCACTATAGATCTCACCCTAAGTCTGGCAATATCCTCGAAACGGATATACATATATATATATATATATGTGTATATAATAGAAATTAGACAGAACACTTTTTGTCCAAGCACATAATATTGTCTATTGTTTACGAAAACACTGTAAAATTAAATATATTATTTATTAGAAGAGATACAGATACTGAAATATCTGAAATCCCTGCACCAACATAAAGACACATTTTATCAGACTCTTATCAATTTTTAACATGTGTCAGCAAGGGACAGACTGCTGGAGCAAATTGTTTTTTTTATTATCACACCTTTTCCCCGAAGGGGTAGGCAGACGCCTCGGATCTCCACTTGCTACGGTTCTGAAATACCTCTCACTTCATCCACTTTCATGATATTCACCATGCATGTACATCTTACAGATTCAAAGAGATTTATAAAAAGAATAATTTCTTTATTTTCAGAGTCCACACACCGTCATTCAAAGACAACACACACGGCTCTCACAGCACACCGGAAAGCCGGCGTGTGTCCGTGGGGAGTGCCACGCATTCCCAGAGACATTCTTTTGCATCCGCCCATACCCCACAATCGCAACCACACTCTCCACAGCAGCCTTTCAACCCACTCATATATGGAAATGATGTGGACTCCGTTGATGTAGCTACCAGAGTTGCTATGGTTCGTATATGAATTACTGTTCGTACGTATCAAAAAATAATTCGACTAAAAATAAAAGTTGTTTAAACTGGATTTTGTTTATTTAACTTAATAATATTTTTAATATTCTTAATTTGAAAATATAGATAACAATTGACTCGGACTCATTTTTTTTCCAACATGCCATTCATTTTAACACTATAAAAAGAACAGCGTCTCAGCAGAACAAGAAAACATTCCATATTTAAACGTTTTCCAAACTGAATTTTGTTTGGTCTTTATAGAGAACTTAGCGATGATATTTTGAATATTCGTAATTAGAAAATATAGCTAAGTCGGGCAAGGATTTTTATTTTGCGACATGCCAATCATTTCAACACTATAATGAACCACAGCGTCGCGGCAACTTTCCATATTTAAAAAAAGAAATGAGTTTGAAACGGTCAAGGTTCTATATTTATAAAATTATGGTATAGTCCTTTTCACGAAAGAAGTCCCCCAGACGCGGCGCTGCAATCGCATGACGTAATGTTGCCATTTATGAGTAAAAAATTTACCTATTTTATTTACATTTAGCAGATGTAATTTATCAAATAATACTATTTTCTGCGTACTTCGATGAAACAATATATCTGTTATGTAAAAAGTATATTTTTATTTACTTATATTGCGGTGTTCTACCTACTTACAGGGAAAAGATAAGAAAATAGGGTAAAGAAAAGCAATACAATTGTTTATTCAGAGTTTTATTGCATAATTGTGATCAACGGCCATAGGGACATCACTGTCCGAAGAGTGTATTGAAACAGAATCAGATTCTGTTTCAGTATCACTAGCAGTTGATATAATTATTCGGTCCATCACTTCATCCATAAGGCCGTCATTTTTTAAATATTCCTCCTCTAAATGTTCGACATGCGAGCACTGAGCTGTCCAATCTTCAGCCGTAATAGACTCAAAGGCCTTTTTAGTTAATTTTAATATTTCTTTTGGATCTTGTGCCACGTTCTTATCCGCCACCTTTCTTTTTACAAGGCTCCAGATATTCTCAATCGGGTTGAGGTCACAATGGTAAGGCGGCAACCTTAATACTTCGTGTCCGTGAGCTGTTAATAATTCATCCACTGCAAATATCGGTGGACCTTTATTTTGTTTGATTAGCTCATACAGCACAACTTTTGTCCAGGTGTCTTCAAAATATATACCCTTTTGCCGGAGCCACTCTTGCATACTACTTTTTATATTTGACATAGAAGGGGCTTTGTTTAATTGAGTGCAATGGTAAGGAGCGTTATCCATTACCACAAGCGACCTTTCAGGTAGATTAGGTATTAGTTTTTCCGTCACCCATTTTAAGAAATTTGCTGAGTTCATGTCATCGTGGTAATCTGAGGACTTTGATTGGGATTTGAACATTAATAATGCACCATTTATGAATCCATCTTTTGTTCCCGCATGAGCGATTATCCAGCGACTCCCTGATGATTCTGAGACGAACATTCCTGGCTCCTCCTCACTCTGCCAACAACGTTTTGTATGATAAGTATTGTGTATATAGGTCTCATCTAAGTATACAACTGGTCGTTTTTCCACAGTGCGATTTATTCGTATTTTATTCAAATATCTTGCACGCCATGCGGTAATGTCGTGGCGTTCCATAAGTAGTTTTCGTCTGGATTGACATCGCTTGTACTTGAAACCAATTCTATTTAATATCCTGTGCAATGTTGTGATGCTTCCCTGATAATTGATGTCCTCTCGCAGAGCTGCCCGTAATTTAACCAATGTTATGTACGACGTAAAAACTGTAAATTTTTTGCCGGATAGCGCACAAATCGAACCCGTCTAAGTCGAACTTTTTCGGATGCGGGCGACTCTTCCCCGGGGTTACAATTTTTTTTGAAGTACACGCCGCTGTTACACCTTCGTTTGTAATTCTTGATACAGTTTTCTCTGACACACCTGCAATTAAATTATGAACAATTAAAAATAATAGTAACTTTAAGTTTATAATGCTTATGTAATATATGTTTTAATTTCAGTTACCTAGTTTCATCACGTTATGTATTTGTTCAATTTTGTCGTAAAAACGAATTTATATTATCATAAAACTCCCATCAATACAGCAAAAAATTATTAAATGGCAACTCTAAAAAGTACCTGTTATGGCGGCAACTCTCTTCCGAACATTGTTTAGTGGTATTAAAACACCTTTATTCTTTTGTTCCGCTTCACAGAACTCTTTCACCTTTAATATCAATTCTCGAGCCGAACTTTTTACAACTTTTGGCATTGTAATCAATATTTAAAATGCACTAAGATAGTTAAAAATTCACAAAAATCTACCACAACAAACGAACTTGATAACATCGACGAATGACAACATTGCCGACCTGTCAAATTTAGTTCCAAAAATATCCGCGGGACTTCTTTCATGAAAAGCACTATAACACAATGCTTGTAAACAACTTCACAGATTTTTTATCTCTTAGTTAGTTCTGATAATAGATCAAAAACAATTGTTTATACATAACTTTTTTGGAAAACAGATAAAAATACATATTACATTATACTTTTTCAACCTGTCACCACCAACACCGACAGTAGTAGTGACTGGAAGAGACTGCTTATAGCAGTAAGACCGCCCCCTTTGTCATTTATTAATTTTATTTTTCTCCTGTTTTGTCCTATTGTCATGTAAATAAAGTGTTATTATTATTAGTACTGCAATAACATTTATATAGCAAAAGAAATTTTGCTGGGTCAACTGATTTCTATTGTTTTGGATAATTGCATGTGGATTTCCCCATACTGTGTGAGGATATTGATAGAAATATTCTTGACTATTTCCTGTAAAATCATGACCTTAAACTAAGAAAGTATCTAAAAGCGACACAAAGATGTTTGCGTGGGCGAGACTGGCTCTGGCGTGACGCAATAAGGGTGAAGGTCACGTCAACTAACTACGTAGAGAGTGTTTTTCGCGGGAAATATTGGAAATGCTCACCGTGTTTGTAGTTTTTGGTCATCTAGCTAAAAAGGTCTCTGAAAAAATAATATTTCACAGTGACGGAATACGTTTATACACTAAAACCCCCAAAACTCTTCTATTTATTCCACTTCATGAGTACTATTCCTCTGTGTAACTTGATGTCGCTAGCATCATTTTTATAATCATGTTTTTATCTTCACAATTGTTCTTTCTCTCTGTTTTGGTAGGTTTATAAGTTATAAGTTGCCACTATTAATATTATGATTTCATAGATTTTTTTGTATTATTAGGATTCTCACTCTTGCACTTCGTCTTAATCTTTTCTTTTTGACTGTTTTCTTTGTCGTAGGGTAGTCTGGAAAAGATCACTTAGTAGTGATAAGGTGGCCCGTTGTACCTTTTTATGTTTATTATTATTTCTGTGCAAAAAGTAGGCATGACCAAATATAAATGTTAAGAGAATCGCAATGATATTATTTTAACGTTTTTACGATTGTGAAGTGTTTCAAGCACTTTGATGATTTGGCACTTATATTAGGTCCTTATATATGAAATTGACGTTTTGTATGGGAGGAACAAAAAGTCGAATATTTTTAAATATAATATATTTAATTAATCAAAGTATGAACCATTGTTTTCTATGCACTTTTGCCATCTCATAGGTAGTTCATTGATCCCTTTTCTAAAAAAACCAGTCGGACGGGAATCAATAAAATCTGTGAAGGCGATTTGGACTGCCCCATCAGAGTTAAATTTTTTCCCATGGTAAGTAATCTGTTGGAGCAAGGTCCGGGGAGTACGGAGGATGTCTAAGACATTCCAATTGAAGCTCTTCTTATTTGGTAGCCGTCTGTTGTGCAGTGTGTGGTCTAGCGTTGTCGTGAAGTAGCAGTGGCGTGGAGCGATTGACCAGCCTAGGTTGTTTAGCCGCTAGCTTTTCCATCATGGTTTGCTGACAATTGACATCAGCCGTAATAGTCTGGCCAGATTTGACAAAACTGCAATGAACAATACCGGCACTAGTCCACCAAACGCTCACAAGTAACTTTTTTGGGGTTAATTTTCGCTTGGGGCAGGATTTGGCTGGCTGGCCAGGATCCAACCATTGCGCTGAGCGCTTTCGATTATCGTAAAGAATCCATTTTTCATCACAGGTAATGATTCGGTTTAAAATACCTTCATTATTGTGCCGGTTCAGTAATGTAACGCAGCAGTCGACGCGCGTTTGCCGGTTTGCTTCAGTCAATTCGTGAGGCACCCATCTTTCAAGCTTTTTAATCTTCCCAATTTGCTTCAAGTGAATTAAAACAGTTATATCACTAACACCGCAGCCTGCAGCTAACTCGGGCGTGGTTTGCGATGGATGCGCTTCCACAATAGCCTTCAATACTTCATTATCAACTTGGGTCTCAGGCCGTCCACGGGGCTTGTTCTGCAGGTCGAAATTTCCAGAACGAAAACGTTGGAACCAAAAACGAACTGTGTTTTCTTTTGCAACATGACCGCCATACACATCATTCACCCTTCGAGTCGTTTCCGCAGCACTAGTGCCACAGCGGAACTCGTACTCGTAAATAATGCGATACTTTAAGTTTTCCATTTTGTAAAATGAGTGACGCAAACAGAGAAAAAACAGAAGAAAAAAACAAATGAATGACGGTCATCGAAGCACAAATACATGAGTAAATAGCTGTACAAATTTGAATTTGGAATTCCTTACCAAAGAGGAGTACATCGTGATTAATGTGGCCAGTACGAAATACGCCAATTTCATATGTAAGGACCTAATATCTTCACAGATCTACTTTTAAACATTATTTAAATGTAGCTTTAAAATATAGAATAATCGTACGTTGTGTGGAGTGCAATTCTATACTTTTGTGAGACTATAGATAATACAAGATGAACGCGTTCCTCCACAGGTAACGTTTTTTTATTTAAGATATCCAGATTTTAAACTTAACTGTTAATTATATTCTTCTATTTGTCCAATCTTGTTTCCTTTATTTACTTTTGAATATTTAAGGAATCTCTCAGTGGTTTTTTGGTAACTAACAAAAGTAAGATTTTATTAAAAAATAAAGTATGATTTCTTGAGGCCTGGCAATGTGAGTATCCATAGGCGGTATCACTTAACATCACGTGAGTCTCTTGCCAGTTCCCATCTTTTTACATTAAAAAAATCGATAGATTTTTAAAGTACGTTTATATTTTGCGCACCATAATATTTATAAAAAAGCGTGTGTGTACTTATAAACACGCGCTAGAAGTGTACTTCTTTGGCGTAACAACATAAAAATCTTTTCAAAAATTTTATATTTCGCCTTATTACGTTTGTAGAAAAAAAAATACTCTTTTTTTTCCCTAACGCGCCAAAAGAAGTATAACTTCAAGAATTGCTTAATTTGCTTCCAGGTCCGGTTTTTCAACTCCCAGAATGTGTTGGCGAACTTTATGGAACACACACGAACACTGCGACTCTACCCTCGACCCGTGGTCGCCTTCCAAATCAACAGCTTCCTACGCTCCAGACCAAGAACTTCAGCTTTTCTTAATAAATTTGCTAGAACACAGGTAATTTTTTTTAAATCTTTATAATGTCATTGAATCTGAATAGTAAATACATCCACAAATACATATACTATAATTTGCTGAACTAAAACAAACTTTAACCCGCTTTAGCGTATTCGTGATTTGCTTTGGTAATTAATTTTTTTAAACTTAGATAATGAGCAAGGTGTTGTGAGGTGTTTAAGGGGGGGAGGGGGTCGAGTAAAATCTCATTTAATCTTATGTTGGAGAGAGGGGGGGTCTCGGCAAATATCACGCAATTTTTTTTCTGATTGAAAAAATTTTTTTTAGGAAAACGGTTGACCCTAAAGGCCATCTCTGCAACTTCCCGCTAACTCCATACCTAAACGCTCAATATATCCCTTATTTTGTTTTTGAGCTCTTCGAGCTCAATAGTACCAATTCTGTGTTATTTTGAGTTCTCCGAGCTCAAAAAGATAGCTTCTTACGCGTTTACATAATAATCCCACGTTTTGAAAAATCTCACGTGAGATTGGGGGTTGGGGGAGGGGGTTGAATAAAATCTCACAACATCTCACCAGGCGGGGAGGGAGGTACAAAAAAATTTAAAATAAATATAGTTTAAAAAATCTTTTTAGTTTGATGTGCTTTAAAAGCGTGTTTTTTAGTTTTTTTAAACTATATTTATTTTTTAGTTAAATTTTTTTTATTGTTTTCATTTTTTTTTTCGGATTATTGAATTGTCATCGATCTTTGACAGGTGCGCAAAGTTTGAATTAAATCTGTCCGTTAAAAGTGGGTCAAAATCGAGTCCGAAGGAGTCGGTTACATACATACATGCAGGTGAAGCGTGTAAAAAGACCTCACGTAATTGATGGACGCCCCCTAACGGGCTTCACTCCATCGGCGGTCGTCTCTCGAAGCTCTCGAAGCTCTCCTCTAAATTCGCCCATTTGTCTTTCATCTTCACTATTTCAAATCTATCCCCGCTATCTCCCTCTCTATCTCACTCTCTTTATTCTATATTTTGTGTATAGATTTTATTAATCTTCCATTTACTTAACAACTAAGCACAATAAACCGGTGAATAACCGTTTTTAAATAAATACGTTATCCTTACATTATCGATTTTTTTTTAAATTATAAATACATAAGATACACAATATCGCTACTGTGATCTCACTCTGCCAACATATAAATATGTCGATAGTAATATTTAGTATAATTTTAATATTTCAGGCAGTGGAATTCCTAGCAGAGTGGTCACTAACACCACACAATGTAGCTTTTCTACGGGTTCAAACGGGCGTATTTGACCCACGTCAAGTTGGAGACAAACCGAAGTGGTTCGCAGACACATTACAACCAGTACGATTTGCCGTTTGGGATGATGGGAGCTCACTAAATGGCGCTTTACGACAGTTGCAGCGTCAGGAAAATCAACCTACTGGTAACAACTAGTACTACTACTTGTGTATATAGTTCTATCTGTTGAATCACTTTTTTTTTTTAATAAATTTTCTTAGGTCTTTAGTTTTATATTGAATATTTATTATGTGACTCTTAAGGCGCCAAGTAGTTATCTATAGATTATTTATATATTTACACTTTGTTTACAAACAAATAAAAAAACACTAGTTACATAAGTTATTAGCCAACGGACGGTCCGTCAAGTGATTTCTTCACCTACTATTCAGTGTAAGAAGTGCATAAATAATAAACAATAAAACATAAAATTACATGTAACACTAGAATTATTATATTCCATATTAATAAATAAAAATGTTTTTTTTGTATTTTCGCGGACGCGGGCGGACCCGATACAAAAAGTCCCCTAAGAATTTGTGTGCCGTTATATCGCGCACTACTCGAGTGCAAGGAAGTTACACGGATCTTCTTAGCACTTTATATCTAATTAATTAGATAAGTTATAAGTGTTAAAAACATTCTTATTTAACTTTTACAACCTTAAATATCTAATATCTTAAGTTTACTTAACAACCATAGACAGACATAGACTATAAGTATAAATAATAAAACCTTTTTGTTTCCAGACGAAAGTGGTTCAGATTCTGACGGCGCTGAAAGTACCAGCTCGTCGTATTCGTCTCTAAGTGATTTCGTTTCTGAAATGGCATCATCGGATCTATCCCCAGGTTGTTTTTTTTTTCAATATTGTCTCGTGAAACAGTGTTAGCCCAGTGGATTCAGGATGCGACTCTCATTCGTGAGGTCGGTAATAGAAGAGGCCCAGACCTAAAAATAATTATAGCGGCACTGGTTTTACATAAAGCTTATAATATCAGTCTCAGGCGAAGTTAATGTTGCTAGCGTCCGGTCTTTAACCGTTAATCAAATTTAATTTATTGAATAATTTTTAGGAGGAGGTATGCAGCACGTTATAGGTGAAACATATAACGCAGTAGTCCAAGTGCCGATGACGCTTTCGTCGTCTTTGGATCCTAAAACAGTAAGTCTCTACATAATTTGTTTGTGCACCAAAAAGTTTAATATTAAGGAGGCCGTCTATAAGAAAAGCAATATTAATTATTAATTAATACTCTGCATCTTCTACCGCATTTACCATGTGAGAGGAGTTGTTCGGATTAATACTTGCAGCTGAGTTTCATCATCGGACGTCGAGGCAGAATACAAAATTCCACCCGTATCACCTCAACGTCCGTCCTTCCACAACTGAGCGTTACTTAAGGCAGTTTTTGCCCTATGTGGAACCAGCTGCCCACTGAAGTATTTCCAAACCAATTCGACTTCGGGTCCTTCAAGATAGGAGCGTAGCATTTTTAAAAGGCCGGCAACGCACCCGCGAGCCATCTGGCATTGAGAGTATCCAAGGGCGGTGGTATCACTTAACATCAGATGAGTGTCCGTTTGCCCCCTGTTCAATGAAAAAAAAAAATTTTTTTGAAAACCACTTTAAGTAGATAAATCACATTATACTCACATTTTACTACCTACCTGTACCTACAAGATATTCCTAGAAAGATAGATTATACATATAAAAGTTCGTTCGTTCGTTTTATAGGTGTACAGTCCACCCTCATCACTAATGTACGGTGAGGAAACTGAAGAACAAAAGGGTCAAGCGCGTGAGTCCACGTCTCCATCACCATCACCGTCCAGTTCAGAACACAGTGATCTCTCTGATGATGAAGTGCCAGCCAATACAGATATAGGGAAACCTACGCCTGTCAAGAAAAGTGTAAGTAATACTTTTATAATCTGTATTTTAATTTAGGCTTACGTGAAAATAATTACCTTAAAAATATCATTCACCGCTACCGAAAGCATTTTAAGATTCTTCTGTATTTTAAAAAGAGATACATATGTTTATTTTGTCAATAATATAGCGGAATATTGTAAGACCAGCTCTGCGGCAATAGATGGCGTTAATCTCCATTCATAATATTAAATTGTTATCTGTCAATTTGACGTGCCCTTTGACGTATCTGTGAAGTTAGCAGAGTACTTAACAGCAGAGCACACAAAAATTAGAGTTCTAGCAGCACACCCAACAGAGCAGAGCATTTCTTATCGATTTCGATAAATAAGGTCTCATTAAAACAACCATTACACTTGTAATAGTTCCCTATCATTAAAATCCAAAAATAAAAAGGTTTATTTAAAAAATAAAATAAAGAAGAGTGAGAGAATCGAAATAGTGAGCATTTTTCAAACATTTTACTAAATTAAAAAAAACATATTATCCAAACATGGGAACTCTACGTTTTCTATTAGCTCTATTACATATCTAACTAACTAACTCTCTAACTCTTCGCTTTCTCTCAGCAGAGCATACCTATATTAAGTACTCCTATATACTCCTTACGCTATATACGCGTTCTATATTACTCTTTTTTCATAAAGAATATTAATATGCTTGAAAGGATTCAAAGAAGAGCCACGAAAATGGTCAGAGAACTTAAGAACAAACCTTATAATGAGCCTCTGAAAGCACTTGATCTTACTGCTTCAGGAAGCAGGCGATTAAGAGGAGATCTCATTGAAACCTATAAAATCCTCACTGGCCACTAAAATGTTCCAAGAATTGAAAAGCTCTTTATGTTAAGTGAAAATACACACTTGAGGGGTAGTTCTTTAGAACTGAAGACCACTTAATATAATACAAATTCCCTAAAGAACTTTCTCCCAAAGCTAGTAGTGATAGGCTTCCGGAAAGTGTAATTAATGCATCCTCTTTGGACTCTTTTAAAAATATGTTAGAAAATTTCCCCAAATACACGCGCATAAGATTCATAAGCTGCTAGTCAATCAATCAATCAACTCAATCAAAATACCTTTATTCAGTTCAGATGCGTCTTAGGGCATGCTTATGAATGTCAAAATCAGTTACAAAATTTGCGAAAGAGCAAGACTACGCCAACCGTTCTCAAAACTACCAGGAGGTATTGTTCTGAGAAGAACGGGCAACAAACTCAACAAGTTTTACCGTCCCTCTACATTACAATTATTCATATACATAATAATAGTAATAAATATTAGTAACATTACTTACAACACATATTTAATCCTCGCTTATATCCGTTTAGGAGGTAGTATTTAAAGGTAGCGTAAAACTAATATAACCCTGTAATTATTTAATTCATTATCATAAATCTTATCATTCTTAATAATATATATAGGACACAGACAGTGGTAGTTTCGGTCGCGAATCCGACTCGAATTCAACAACAACCCCAGCGACGGTGGTGCGCGCGAGACGCGAGCCAAGCCCCGCCCACGACAATACGACTCATGCGCGTACGCAGTTTGCTAACCGCACTAAGGTAAGATTTTAAGTTCCAGTTTTTATAAATCCAGTTCTACAACCTTTATGGGTTTTGGCTGGAAATTGCAAATGTTTTTTTTTATATAGAACAGGGAGCAAACTGGCAGGAGGCTCATCTGATGGTAAGTTATACTGCCGCCCATGGACACTCTCAATGCCAGAGGGCTCGTGAGTGCGTTGCCGGCATTTTTAGAATTGGTACGCTCTAAATCATGTTTATTTTATAGGTTAAACTTAGATACTAACTAGATTAGGTATTTTGTATGCAATACACAAATCCTTTAGTGCACAACTGGGATATGAACGCACGACCTCACGGTTGAAAGCATTTATCTGCCCCACTTTTGAATTTGAGAGTGAGAGTCAGAGACCTCATCACCTCTTGACTCTCTTATGTCAAATCTAATATTCTGCTCACTGAGGCGTTCTAAGTTTTATAAGCTTCGGAGTAACGCCCCGAGAGTATAGCCAGACGTAGGCACTCTCTTCAACTGTTACATTGCATTCATTAGTTACATAGCAATTAACATTTCATTATTACGCTCATATTCTATTGTTGTACGCGAGTGGTTAATATAGAGTAAAACTAATATCCTCTATTATTTTAAGCACCCCGATGACCCAGTTACATTGAAAATTTCATCGTTAAATCTCTGCTGAATCTTAGCATTCATTTCAGAGTTCTGGTGGTGTATCTAGACAGGCGTCTCAAACTTCACTATTAGAACAATTTGCAGCTCAGGCCAAAGAGTTAGTAAGAGAGACAACGCGACAAAGTAGTCAGGAAGGTTTATTGGCCCACATGGATAAGGTTAGTCAAAAATATAGTACTAAAACCCCGTCAAATTCCCGTAAAAGACTGCGTAAACTTAACTATTATTTTTATACTAAATATTGAGTTGTATAGTCAACTAGCGGACCCGACAGACGTTGTCCTGCCTGATATTTCAAGCGATTAGGATATTAAATAAAGTATGAAAGTACTGACTGCAGCGCCATCTGTCGGGCTGATTTGTGTATCTAAACCATCCAGGGCTCCACCCAAACGCATACAAATAAATCATTCAAATCGGTCCAGCCGTTTAAAAGGAGCTCAGTGACATACACACGTACAGTTGAATTATGTACCTATACTAGCTTACACGGCAAGCGTTTGTTTTGCCATGTATATTATTTCTAGGATTTTTTTTTTAGCTCAATAAAAATAACTATCTACTATAATAAAAATAAGTGTTGATCGTAGTAGGGTGAAAATTAAGGGTTGTATGTATTTTTGTAAGTTGTATCATAAAAAAATAAAAACAAAAAAAATTGTCTAAAAAATTAAACAATACAAAACAACATTTTTAGGGGTGGACAGTGGACACCCCTTATCACTTAGGGGTTTGAAAGATAAATAGTAGCCGATTCTCAGACTTACTGAATATGCATAAAAAATTTCATAAGAATCGGACAAGCCATTTCGGAGGAGGAACGAACATTGTGACACGAAAATTTTATATATTTAATATAGAGATATGTAAGCTATCCTATCTTTTAAGTTATATCAAACTGCACACGGTGTGCAAATTTAATTGAAATCGGTTTAGTAGTTTAAGAGCCCATAATATACGTTGTTTGTGACATAATGAATTGTTTATTTGAATTTTTTGCTTTATCGAAAAGAAAGGACAGGAACACGGAGAAGATAAGAAAATATTCGCTCCTTTTGATAAGGTATCCGAATGGAAGTGATAGTCTAGTTGCCCATTTGTATTTAGTAGTTCGACACGTCTGGTCACAACACTGCATATTTTGTTAATGCCTGGTTTCGGTCGAAGAAAACTTAATTCACTAAACGCACTGAATTTTTAATGATTTTCATCGAACAGGACTATGTAAAACTATATTTAAAAATACCTAAAGTATTATATTACCAACTGTTAAATAGTTAATTGCCTCCTAGAATCTAGTATCTTTTAAAACTGTTTGGAAATAACAAATTTACCAATATTCTATTGTGAAACCGAAACCAGGAATCAAATTCACAAATCACACACAAAATCCTACATATATTGACAGTTTCATATATTACAAGCATTCTAAGTAATAGCACGTCTCGAACATTTTATGCACGTGTACATATACTTAAACTGTAGTATATTATATATAATAAATTCATTACATTTAGAAATCGCTACAATATTTGAATGATGTTAGCGCTTGGGAACGAATTAATAGCTACTAGTTATTTAGACAAAGTCCCAATGCGTCAAAGTCACACATAGCGCCATTCAAAATCATTATAAATTAAATTAAAACAACAATATTATTTTTATGGGAGTTATGCAAAATTTTAGTACACTTTGTTATAACTGGCTGTATACAAAAAAATAATAAATCAGTGGCGCTACAACCTCTTTGGGTCTTGGTCTCAGTTTTTGGAATCCGTTTCATGATCATTTTTAAATCTAAAAGGCAAGTAGGTGATCAGCCTGATACACGCCGTCGACTTTTTGGCTCTAAGACATGTCGGTTTCCTCACGATCTTTTCCTTCACCGTTCGAGCAAATGTTAAATGCGCACATAGTAAGAAAGTTCATTGGTGCACAGCCGGGGATCGAACCTACGAGTCGCACGCTGAAGCCACTAGGCCAACACTGCTCTGACAGGCTGTATACTGTAAAGTGTAAATTTGGTCTCTGTTGTAATTTTTATCTATGTAAACTTTTTAATTACATAATTCTGTGCACGCCCTTCGCACCTATTATCGAGCCCACATTTTTATACATCATTTAAGCTGTTTTGGCTACTTATATGCGCGTAAAGAGTGGCGAAGAGGTTATTGCGTTCTTCTTTTCCGCTCTATGCCATTGTATAATGTAAATTTAGAATCAATTTAACATTTTTTCTGTTGACGTTCATAAGTGTTCTTGGTTACTTATGAATAAAGTTATTTTGAGTTTGAGTTTGACCAACAATGGCCACGTACCGAGACAATTATTTGAACCAAACATTTTAAATCAAGCGTTTATATTTGACAGTTTTGCTAGAGCTACAGTTCACAATAAAAATAATAAAACCGAGTAAATATTAACTCTGGGCTTTATTGAATTTTCATTTAGACTTTGGATAAGATTCAGGGTCGAAAGTTGGACCTAAATCTCTTATTTAAGACCGTTTTGAATTCTTAGCGCGAAATCTAGATTCTGAATCTAATCCGAACATTAATAAAGTGACAAGATATTTGTCGTTTTCATAGAAAACTTATTTATTAGCAGTTTCAAGTCTTTACAAGTTGGGACGAGTAAATCATAATATATAATATTTTTCCTTAGCTGACTTCGCACGCTAAAAAGGCAGCAGAAGAAGCTTCGAAAAGTGTTCAGGAAGCTTCGAAATCTGCGCTGGAAGCGAGTAAAACAGCAACCGCGGTTAGCAAAAATACTTTTGAAGATCTTACGTATGTTGGAAAGTCGACTTTGGGCGATTTAACTAAAAGTGCAAAAGAAGTTGCGGCAAAGAAAGGTTTGCTTAAGGTATGTGATTGTTCGTTCCTTCAAAGTATCTTCTAACTATAGCAGGTCAGCATACTTATTTTAAAATTAATTTAAAATATATTGGAACGATTGGCTAATAGCTTTTTTTTAATAAAATTCCGCATCTTGTTACTAATGCTATGAACATTTGCTATTGTAAAGATTGATAAATATTATTAAAAATGGTATGAATTTAATAAATTTAAATATTAGTATCGTAGTATTGCATATTTAGACTTCAGACCATAAACCTTTTAGTTAGAAGGATCGACTTTTGAAGTACCTTTTAAATTAAGTTGGATTGTCTGGAAGAAACTGCTTTTAAAATGAAGCACTAATACCGCTCTTTACATCCTTTGTGTGTATATTGTTTGAGATCTAAATAAAGTATTATTATCTTTTTGTCATATGTCAAATATACCATATATATATAGCGTACTTTTGCATTAAATAAAAAAATCAATGGCGCTACAGAAATTTTGGGTCTGGGCCTCAGATTTCTGTATCTGTTTCATGATCATTTGTCAATCTAATAGGCAAGCAGGTGATCAGGCTCATGTGCCTGTCACACGCCATTTCAAGTGTCGCAAGCCAGTTTCCTCACGATGTTTCTATTCACCGTTCGAGCGAATTTTAACGCACATAGAAAGAAAGTCCATTGTTGCACAGCCGGGGATCGAACCTACGACCTCAGGGATAAGAGTCGCGCGTGAAGCCCCTAGGCCTATAGTGTAAATAATGTTTTTAGGGCGAAAGCCAGGACGGTTCTGGGCCAATGGGTCGGCGGGAGTCAGGTGCCCTTCAAACAACAACTCTCCTACAAACAACGCATAGAGATTTCTTCTCAAATATTAGTTCAGATTTAAACGGACTTGCCGCTTCCACGTCTAGCATGTTTAGTGATTTCTTTGGATCTAAAGGTATTTAAATTATTTTTTATCATACATTCGTAATTGGATTTCGACACAAAAACATTTATTACAATTTCATTATACCGTTGGCAGAGCGGGGTACTTTGTTGTACAGGTCTCCCTAGACTTAGTTCAGGGGCTCCAATATCTACTAAAACAATGTAACTAGTTATTGAATAAATACATTTAGAAATTTTGAATTTATTAGGAAATATTTTTTTTACTAAGACCTAAACATAACAATCAAATAAAATTTACAATTTTCTTAACCTACATAGTAATAATAATTATAATTAAAAATGAATAAATAGAAAATTAACGAATAAATATCGTAATACAGCGAGGAATTGCTGCCAGCGTTAAAGGTCACACTGCCACAGGGACCAAACTTTTTTAATTTGTTTAAATTTTATTTTTTTAATTCTTTATTTTTCTGAGATTATAAAAAAGGTTCTTCAGTCTGAATCGTTTTTAATTCTGTGAGTATTATGTGTATGTCGATTAAAGTATTATATGTTTCTGCTCGTGGTACCTTTTCTTAGTTTTATAAAATCAGATGTAGAAACTCTGTCTCCCTATCTTTATTTTAAGTTTTGTAGCATTTTACAAGTATATTAAAACTATTTTCCATTTAACTGAGTAATAAACAGCATTTTTTTATTTTTAATAATGGAAACCCCAGAAAGGTTCATTTTGGTCCTTCGAGCTGGATTTGGGAAAGGTTTTTACGTTTTTTAAATTATTCCTATAATTTAAACGTTCAAACCGTAATGTTTGTCAAAAACGAGTATCCAAGGTTTCTAAATGTTTTATTATTACAGGAAAACCAGTAAAGCCTCCCGAACCAACAGGCACGCATTTGTCAGCAAACTTTGGTCCGTTCTCGCAAGGTGCCAGGGGCTTAGTACAACGCTCGCCCTTAATTCGTCATTCTGCGCCAACTTCACCAGCGCAAGCGCAGCCCCCAAGGTCACCTAATACTGAGAACCAGGCTTTCCTTAATGACGTAAGTTTACTTAACAAATTTATATATTCAACAATATATAAATATACAATCTTAAATCGTATTCTTGTTTTAAGATCTAAATTTTATTTTATAATAAATTTTATAGTAAATACGAGTATATGTTTTTATCCGACTTCAAACAGGTTATGAGTTAAATTTATATTAATTACCTATTGATATGATAATAAATTAATAGATATTTGACTATGTTTGCTGGTATGTTTTTTTACAAACTCAGAAATTAAAAGCCAAATCGAGATAATTATTTTGATGTTTATTTCAACTTAGGACACAGTCCAATTTTCATCAAAATTGGTTCAGTAGTATATCAGATATCCATGGTAAATATTGTTGACAGGCATTTAGAGCCGATTTGATTTGTCTAAAATAATTTCTTTACATTTTTTACAGAAGTAAAAAACTACCAATTTTCAAATAACGAGATTTATTTACAGTTGATCCAACACGTCTTAGAAGGCGAAGGCGTTGGATGGCTGAAGTTAAATCGCCTAAAGAAACTGATGGAAGACGAGTCGTACAGAAATATGGTGCTGAGCAAACTCAATCGCAATATTAACAGGAAGACTACGCCCACGGATAAAGTGGAAGATGTGGTAAGATCATCAACTTCTAAGCATGTGTATTTATGATGTTTAATGTTCTTTGGAACCAGCACCAACTAAACTTAACATAATTTAAGAAAAGAGCGTACCAATTCTTAAAAGGCCGGAAACGCACTTGAAAACCTTCTGGCAATGCAAGTGTCAGTGTTCGGTATCACTTAACATCAGGTAACTCCTGCCCGTTTGCCTACTGTTACTTAAAAATGATATAAATAAGGTATTATTAAAATACATAGTAATATTAAAAATAATTAATAATTAATAAAAAGAAAATTAAAACAAATTTAAAATGTGTGGTCCCTGTGGAAGTGTACCTTTATTGCCGGCAGCATTTCCTCGCTGTATTGCGATACTTATTCGTTGAGCGAGGGACACACCAGCTCTAAGGTCACTGGTACTATCCACTAGGGAACAAAATCGTAGTTGGAGACAAATTTAAGACTTTAATTGGCTGCCTGCTCTGCGGGTTCCAGCTTTTTCTTTCCCAGGGGGGGGTGAGCGGGCTTTTTTGAATTTAGAATGTATAAGATCCCCTATACAACGACCTTCCGAGATGCTTATTTATGAACATATTTTATACAAATTTTTTTTTATTTTGTCTTCTTATAATAAAAATAAAATTTGCAAGATTACCCTGATTAAAAAAATTCACTTCCACGGTTTTGAATTTTTTCCATTGTTTTCATTGATTTCAAAATTCTCTGTTTACATTTATAGATTATAATTTGCATGTAGTAGGTAAATTTTTTTTTCAATCAATATTTTTAATCAGGGTATTATTATATATGAATCACTACAACCTTCTTTTTTACTAAAGATGTATATATACTTTAGTGTCACATAAAAATATACACATAAATAATTAATTGATTAAAAAAAAATTAAATAACTATTTCTCTATTTAAATAATAAACTGACTCCAAAATGTTGCATAATTTTACACCCCCCCCCGCTATCCTTTTCTTTTCCTATGCGCATTCTCATTCTTTAAGTGGGCGGACTCTGCTCTGCTGGGTCCTCTCCAATCGCATGGGATGGGTGGTTGGGACCTCTTATCCGCACACATTCACTTGGAGCAATATTTTACTTTTTAAAATTCGACAACCGCAATTCTGGACAGATTTTTCGCAGACAACCCTAGAGCACCGTGTTAAGAATAAAAATCTTTTTTCATTTAAATTTCATTCAATAAACAGACCGTTGCAAATGCATGCTAGTACAGATTTACTGTTTATTATCACCAGGCAATGTATTATAACCGGAAAAGAATGGGCCATAAAGTTTGCATATGTGGCTTTACTTTCGTTGGTATAGAATTTATCTAATAATCATACCGGTGAAATTTTATTTTAAAAATTACATACTCTGACTAAATTCCTAGACAACATTGTTTTTTTTTTTTAATATAAAATATGTTTCATTAACTAAGCCCAATTTAATATCGAAATTAAAATAAAATATAATGGCTTAGCAAAAATGGTCTATTGTTAACAGTTTGTAAGCAAACCAGTCTGGAAAGGGATGTTAAAAGTCCTTCAAGCCGTGATTCATGGGTTAGAATTCACGTACTCCAATTTCGGATTGGGCGGGATGGCTTCAGTGTTCCAGTTGACAGAAATGGCTCATACGCACTACTGGAGCAAGGAAGTGGCTGGATTGGAGCAAGGCGGGATGGGAGGGTCTTCTCTTACTGATTATCGACAGGATCTGGACACGCCCTCGACACCGTCTTCAAGAAAAAGCTCGCAATCTGGTAATTAGTTTTTATTAAAATAGCAATAAAAATTAGTCTACAGGACCATAGTATTATATGTAATATGTTAGTAGATATATGTAATAATAATATATCAATCATTTCTATGATCTGGTAGTTTTTCAATTACCTCAATGGGGCAGGGGCACATTTTTGTCTCACCTATTTTTTTTCGAAAGCGGTAAGTTTTATAAAAAAAAACTCAAATATTGATATGATAAAGGAAAAACTCTTATATATTATTAGTTATGTAACAATTTTTACATATATGCTATTCAGCGAGCGTGTAGGTATTTATTCCACGCTGGGTTCTAAGTTTTAATAACGTTACCATGTTTTTGTATCGCACAATTCCACGTGTTATAAGAACTAGAAAATAATATGAAGGTAGTGTACCTATATTGCATTTCAATGTATATATTCCAAATATTTTACCCAGATATGCCAGTGCTTAACTACCCAGAAATGGATCCAAATGACGCCCAGACTACAACAGAAATCTTTAAGGACATGTTGAATTCAAAAAGAAATCTACTATTCAGTAAATTAACAACGTACGATTCCGATGTAAGTATTAATTATATTATCGCATGATATGTGTGTTAAGTTAGCATGGCTTAATGTCTATTACCCATTATGTGTTAAATATCACTTAAATTTAGAAGTTTAAAGACATTTTGAAAAACAATTTTTGAATATTAAATATTTTGAAATAAGCTTCTAAATTTAAGTATTCGAGTCGGTAATTATCAAATATTAAACTCTTCTTCTAAAACTTAAATTTTCACATAACCGACTCATGAGTAAAATACAAATGTAGGATTGTATAGTTATAAAGATGGTAGAACATTTGCATGTCATTGTTGACTATGCACTGGATACCAGTGCGTATATAAAGGTGTTTAATTGGCGACAGGTGCAATCAGAGTGCTCGGTGGGCGAAGGCTCTATCACGACCAACAGAGTTCTTCACGAACATCAATATAAATCAAATCTCTCTGATACTGACGTCATGTATCTTGATGTAAGTCGTCACGCTGTCTTCGCTTTTGATGTGAGACATCTCTCAACAAGAAAAATATTAATGTAGGAAACACCGTACGAGTAAAAGATAGACGTCAGTGGTGCTAACTTTTGGGTTTTCACTCCGAATTTAGGGGGAATCAAGATGTTTAGGGGGATTTATAGGGGGTACTTTATTATGATTTTTCAAACACACGCAATTCATATAGCCTTGAACCAACAAATTAAACCAAATGTAAAATTCCAAGGTATAACTATCTAAGTTCCAATATTATATATATATATATAGATATTTAATATTGAATATATTTTCAATGCATATTTAAAATTACCTCATACCGAGTGTACAACAAAAACTTTAGGGGTATTTGAAGTTGGTCCTACGGGGTAACTTTTTGTCGGAGTTGGCATCACTGAAAGATGTCAGTGTTCACAGACAGCTGTCAGATGTGGGTTGTCAATTCGGTTTTAGTAATAGTGATTAGTTATTTTTTATACATACACACTGTTTTATCGTTTAATTAAATTGATTTATTAATTAACTGTGGTCACGGTACACGTTAATCATAATGCAAGCCTTCACACTGATTTTTAAATTGCCCCAAAAGTGATCATAATAAAACATTCAAATACGATTTGGGTAGCTATATTAAAATGATCAATAATTTGACATAATTTATGGACTCCAAGTGATCAACCAAACCACAGAATTGGACACTGGCCTACTTTTCCCTTGCGAACGTATAAGTAAAAATCTATTGCTACAAAGTTGAGAGATGTTATCTTCATAATCTTCTGCTTTAAGCGTACACTCACTTGTTTTCAAATGCGTGACATTTCATTATCACTGCCTTGCTTATTGTCTATGTACAGTCATTATCATTAAAATAATACTTCCTAAAATCAGTATATCATCGTAGGTTCGTTAAATATTAGCACATCTATTACGTCTTCATGCAATTTCAACAAATTTTAAATCTTTTTACGCATGTCTTTCTTTCATTAGTACAAGTTGTTTTAAATATCTTATTTTAAGATTTAGGTTCCAAGCGCAAAATGGTCTATGCACAGCTATTTAGTCATGATATATCACAAGAGGAGTCTAACTTAATTCATTAGCAATGTCGTCACATAGAACAAATTATTTTTACTGTCCAAAATGTACTTAAGTAATTTTTGGTGAATTTATGTGTATTGAAACCGATTTTTGTTACAAAACGAAAATTAAAGGAACCGAGATAGTGCTCTTAGCACTTGATAAGGTTAAAACTTTTTAAATAACCATTGTGACTAAAGGCAAAAATTATAGAAAAAACAGTTTACGCAGGCCGGTCGCGGTGGCAAACCAAGAGCAGCGAGCGTTTTCTCTTCGAAGTCTGGTACAACCTTTAAGGCACCTGTTGGAGTACCAACCACTTCTCCTCTTACCTCACCTGATACGGCTCGAACATATTTATACCAGGGGCTAATAGGTACGTCATCCTATTCTTTACAAATATTATTTCACTTAAACATTCTTTTGTTTTATTGTACAAATACGAGTATGTTTTGGACAACTGGAGTAGATTTTTTATAAAACTTGTAAGGTTTACTACACGAATACAATGCCAGCCAAGCCAGTGTTGCCAACAAAAAGATAATGCAGCACTGCAGTGACATCAAATTCATGGTTCTTTTTCGGCACAGACTATCAAAGCAAATATCTTTCATGATCATCAAATTACGTTTATGAATAAGACAATCAACTGTTGTACAGGTAAAGAAAGATCTAACCTATGGGACCAAATGCAATTTTGGGAGGACGCATTCCTGGACGCTGTGAGCCAAGAACGCGATATGATAGGAATGGACCAAGGAGCGAACGAAATGATGGAACGTTACAAATGTTTAAGTGAAACAGAAAGGAAGAGATTGGAACATGAAGAGGATAGATTGCTGTCAACGGCTCTATACAATTTGACAGCTGCTATGGTATTGTTTGGCGTTGAAGCAGATATTGTGAGGAACAAAGTGCGGAGGCTGTTGGCTAAAAGTCATATCGGTCTGGTTTATAGCCAGGAAGTCAACCATCTCCTGGATGTGGTGCATAATTTGGTAAGGGTTTTTGTTTATTCTTTATTCGCATGCATAGTTAAGTAATAATTTGTTGGGCCTCAATTTTTTTACAGTGGTAATCTATGAATAATTTTGATATTGTTGTTTTATAAATGGACTTTCAAACATTTCAGTTTTATAATATTAAATCACCTTTAACCATATAGCCATCAAAATACAATATATTATGCAAGAGAAGTGGCTCTACAACCGTTTCTTAGGTCTGGGCCGCGGATATCTGTTTCGTAATCATTTGTTTTTTTATAATAAGTAATTAGTCTTCTGTTCCTGACCTACGCTATCGATATGCCGCTCTCCGGTGTCTTTACCGTACGAGCGAGTGTCAAAAGCGCACATAAACACAAAGTCCATTGATGCACGAATTCGAATCTCCGACCTCAGGCCAACACTGCTCTCGCATGCAGGCGATCGCCTGGCATAATTGAACAACAAAAAATATAACATTTAAAATAAAATATCTAAATTTCAGCACGGCAATGACATAGAGCTAAAAGCTTTGGGCTCGCGTCAGGCTCGTCGTGCGTCGTTCACGGTGCACGAACGCGACGCCAGTGGTCCATTGCGTTTTATGGAGGTTCGCACAGATGGCCTTGTGTTACGCTCTACGCAAGGTAATGTCAATCTTAGTATATATCTTATCTACCGCGGTACTTTTATTATACATGTACGGTACGAACCATGGCTGTACATTTTGGTCATTCAGGTTTTCTTTTATAAGCGTGGCGATTTCATGAATCGTCGGAGTTACGCTCCGAGAGTAAGCCATACGAAGGTTCTCAGCATTATACATAACATAGCAATAATTAGCATTATTTTGTTAAACGTGAGTGGTATAGAGGAAAAATATATTCTATTTAAAGCATTTTAATATTACATCTTAATATAAAAAATATAAAAATGAATAAAGACATATTATATATAAATTACGTATCACGTTGTTTGTCCGCTATGCACTCCTTAACTACCGAACCAATATCCATCAAATTTGCACACCGTGTGTTGTTTGATCCAACTTAAAAGATATTATATATAGGATAGCTTACATCTCAATTTATATCCGCAATATTATTTTATTGCAAAATATTTCTTTATTATTTGATAGTCACAATTCCAACAGATGGCGCTATGGTGAAAGTACCAACGTTTCACATAAGCTACAATTTAATGCCATAACCACCAACAAAGCATGGTGGTCCCCATGACTGGTGTTCTCCTACCGTTTTCCTTGAATAGTTTGCTACTATGTAATATAACAAAAACCTTAGCCACAGCAATGCTTGGCCGGTCTACTAGTACATATATTAATATAACTTAATAACTACTTAACAGATTTAGATAAAACTTAGACAAATAACATATCTTGATTTATTTGTAGACAAACTTGCAATTCAAATATCGAATTCCACAACATCCGGTCTGATCAACTTCCATTTTAAAGTTGACTTAAAAATACTTGACAATTAGCTAGCAATATGTTTTCTTTATATGAAAAACCCGTCTCTCTGGGATGTTTAAAATTAAAATATTATTTCCAGGTACAATCATAGAAAGATGGTGGTACGAGCGACTAGTGAATATGACATATAGTCCAAAAATTCGCGTCTTATGTCTATGGAGGAAGAATGGTGGCCAAACACAGTTACATAAATATTATACGAAAAAGGTGGGTAGTACGGCAGTTTTTGCCGCACACCACTATGTGGAACCAGCTGCCCACTGAAGTATTTCCAAACCAATTCGACTAAGGGTCCTTCAAGAGCGTACCAATTCCTAAAAGGCCGGCAACGGACTTGCGAGCCTCCTGGCAATTTCAGTGTCTATGAGTATCACTTAATGTCAGGTGAACTTCCTGCCCGTTTGACCCCTATATTTAAAAATAAATAGCTGAGTAGCTTTTTAATGTTCGATGTTCGAAACTAAAAATGCCACGAAGTGTACAGTCCTATTTCCTGCAGAGAAAAATCTTTTTTTGGGGGCCTATCATGACGTCGAATACTCTAGCCAGTTTAAGTTTACGCGACCCTAGCAGACTTCGTTTATTAAATTTGCATGAAAAAATTTTCCATGGTTGTTCACAGTGCAAAGCACTGTACTACAGTATTAAGGAGGCAATGGAGAAGAGTGGGCGAAAACAGGAAGCAGCGGAACTGGGTGGAGAGTTTCCGGTCCAAGACTGCGCTTCAGGAGAGGGGGGACTCATACAGGTCTATCACAGTCATCTTTCATTCTCCTTTATACCAATTTTATATTGCAAAAATTCGTTTATGAAAAATAACCGTTATTAAAGACAAATTCTTAAAATTTATCAGCCATTTTCTTGGCTTTATTATGAAACTGCGATACAGGCCACAAGAGTCTTAACAAGATATACAACATTTGTTAGAGGCTCTAGTACATAGAAAATACATTTTCCTATCTAACGCAATATTGTTGACACATTCAAGGTTTGCATGGAAGGCGTCGGGCTACTGTTTCATCATAGCAAGGTATGTCGCTTTTTCACTTATATCTTAATCTGTTGTCTGCTTTTTAAATCAATACCTATATACAGTACATTGTAAGGTAAGGATCTATCCGTCAATGTTTTCGCTTTTGGGAATCTTTGAAATTTTTATAGAATATCGTCGACAAAATGCAATGGACTCAGCCCGCGCTGGCTTATCTGTTACTATATTCTACTAGCATTTTAAATCTGCTGAAATTAAGTAATTAGATGAACCCAGATTAGACGTTAGACCCATTGTATATCGAGACCATGCAAGGACCACTCAAACTTTCCTATTCTCATTTTCCTTAATTGATCCTACGAAACTTTGATGTCCAACAAAAGAACGACTAAATTTTTTTATATAACGCAGCTTTGCTAAATAATTTTTGTATTTTCTATTACTATTTCGATGTAATAGCTAGTCATTTGTTTATTTTATTTACATTTTAAGGTTAACCGTTGTCCGATTTACATATGATTTGTGCATGTGCTATCTGTCTGCATCATCCCGCTGCGGCGCTCCGCTAGGAACTTTTGAGATGGTCCTTGAGTAGCTCGGCCCTCAACTAATATACATTTTTTGTTCTCTCTGCGGACCCGCTGCCGGCGCCTGAAGGATTTCGAGGTACACAGTGGTTTAGAAGCCGGTCGGTAGCGATAGACCGTCCGAGCTCGTAGGGCTTTACTTGTAGTTTGAGGCTTTCGATTGTTTTAGCCGTTAGCGTTGTTTAGTTACCCGAGTGCGGCTGGCGCTCGCGCCGTCGTGCATGCACTTTCGCCCTTTTTGTTCATACGCACCCGATAGCTTGCATTCACGGAACGTCCGGCGTCCGTCAGATCCGTCATTCGCCCGAGGTTAGTCTCCGGAGGCCGTAGCGAAAGCCGTGACGAGGTCAGTCGTAGAGCATTGCCATCTCACAAGTTCTGAGTTCTGCCTTCAGCCCTGGCACCGCGCTCTCGCTCACCGCACCTCACACTTCGACACTTGGGTCCGTATTCCACCATTCGACTCGATCACTTCGATGTTTATGGAATACGGATCTTAGTTTCCGGTTCACCGATGTCACACTCGTGATATGGGTGAATCGTGTTCTTGCTGATGTTGCAGCTATTTATTTTCTGACAATATCTGTATGGCTAATTTTATATTTATTTATAGCTATTTAATGGTTTGTCAGCATGTTAGCATTGTAGATTTGTAGTGTTTTTGCATATTTTGTTCCCAGCTTTAGAGTTCAAACGGAAATTGTTTTTGGCTCCCACAGAGTCCTCTTGGCTTAACGCATGTTACATGTACGCTAAGAACAATTTTGTGTCAGAACTATATTGAAGTAGTGTTAAATGATAACAGTGGATCAAATTATTGATGTTATAAATTATCTTTCAGTTCTTTGTGAGGCTGGATCACATCCGAAAGTGCTTCACACAGAACGGAGGTATCTTCGTTTTAGAAGAATTCAGTAAGTATTAATACCACAAGTATTATTTTCAACTATTTTTTTATTACCGAAACAAACAAAGAAACAACTTTTAATTACCTATTTTAATGAATATATTTCTAATAAATCTACTTCGCCTAGCCAGATAAAATTATTCTTTACGTTTTATACAAGATTCTAAATCGAATAAATAAACGTTATAATAGAAATACCTTTACAGATCCCAAGACAAGGCAAATAACTCAAAGAAAGTACAAATCAGTAATGGTAAGCATTATTTAATTTATGATCATTGATCACAGTAAGATTAATTTTGTAATTTTATGTGGACTTTTCTTATTTAATTTTGGCTGTCCGTTGCTTTAGACTGTAATTTTCCTTTTTATCTATTTATTTAAAGAAATAAGTTCATTCAATATATATATGTCACAAACTAATAGTACGACAGTTGTCAAATGTATACACGTGTTATTTGAAGGTTAGGACTATTTCAAAATCATATTTATTTAATACTAGTAGCGCCATCTATGTGTCAGCCTACGAACTTTTCAACCCCTCTAATGTCAAAATTTTTAATTTAGACCTAATTACAAACTACATTCATTTTATATCTACATTATAGGAGGGACTGATTGTAGTAAATTTGTTTTCTATTTTGTATTTTCACGGGCATGATACGTTGCCTTAATTCAATTGTTTACATTCCAAATTCAGTTGTTTTTACTTTTTAAAACACTGGTAATATTCACTTTTCTCTCTAAGTATTTTAACTCAACCATTCCTCCAATGAACTCTTATTTCGTAAAGCTTTCATTCCGGGCTCTTGTAATACGAGGCAAGACTCGCCTCATCGTAGTATGACAGTTTATTTGTGTCTACGCACACACATGTATTATGAACACTCTTGTAAAAATCTACATTTCTTCTATAAAACTAACACTAACGACGATTGTATTGGCGGATCGTCGTTAGTGTTAGTTTAGATCTCAACTTTTTGAATCATTTCTTCAGTGACAACCGATTTAGGCCGTCCCGTGCGGGGGTCGTCAATGGAAGTTCTTACTCGCATGAATCTCTAATTACCAGCTATATAGTTAAATGTTCCAAACAGAGATATTTTATTACTGTGTGTTATGTTATGTTATAATTTTTATGAACACGTTCCAACACAATGCAAACGATTCCACTGAACAAAAAAAGAATTGATTGCTTCTTTTTATTATTATTATTATACCTAATGTTTGGGCTATGCCTGACAGTATTTATTGTTTTTCTTTCCAAGGACAATATATCGCATTATCACTATTTATTGAACAACCCTGGTATATGTATACCATTACCACGAATTTTACGGTACTTTCGTCAATACAACGGCATACTATACGTCATATATAATGTAGATCAAACTGGCATGTCTTCTATTTTAAAAAAAAAACAGAATTGATTGCTTCTTTTTATTTTTATTATATCCATCGTTGCCTAAGTATTTTGTGTTTGCATTATCAATGTTTATTGAACACTCCTTGTAGCACTTATCAATATCTTGTTGTAGGCAGAAAGAGTAGTGCTTGATCTTCATCGTATCTTCTCCATTTGGCTTTCTCGGTATTATCTGTATGTTCGCGAAACTGAATCGACATACGCACCCTATGTTTCATGATGTATG
This sequence comes from Pieris macdunnoughi, assembly GCA_905332375.1. Lineage (NCBI taxonomy): Eukaryota > Metazoa > Arthropoda > Insecta > Lepidoptera > Pieridae > Pieris > Pieris macdunnoughi. The sequence goes on from CAJOBZ010000064.1 coordinate 2,156,832, forward strand.
TAATTTTTTATATGTTTTTCGCTTTTAGTTTTTTACGCTTGTTGCTAACGGGTGTTGACAATTTAGATAGAATGACTCTTCGAGGGTAATTAAGTATTCTGTTAACATTTTCGAAAATATCATTTATTATCTTTTTAAACATATCAGATAATATTTAAAACACACATTTAAAAATTACTGTATTTTTTTTAAAGAATGTAACTTTTTAAAAATAATTTTATTGTTTTTAATTAGTGTAATTTTTTATTATTATTTAATTATTAACTTTTAACTAATTTCAGTATTATAAATCGTGTAGCATGCACTATTCACGTAGCTTGCCGTGTTTTGCTGTGGAAATCTATCTAAATTAGTCAATCCCATAACTCATTTTGCCTGCGCACACGCTTCAAAATGTTCCTTTAATTGCTTCAACTTTTTGTAATGTATCTTCTATCAAATTTTCAGGCGGACCAAATTTGTTACGCGGTTCTGTGCGTTTTCTCATACTTCGCAGCGGGGCAGGAACAGAAAAAGGCGATTCTGGAGCAAGCCACGAAGATACCGCCTTCACCACAGCATCTATCTGGTGCTACCTCGCAACAGGTAACATTACTGTCGTGATTATCGAATTTTAATCAAGATTTTTAGAAGTGACACTTCTTTAGACGCATGAGGGTAAAAATGTTACGGATGAAACGCAATAATAATTATATTAGGGACACGAAGATGTGCAGCAAAAAATAAACATATGATCACGAAACCGATATAGAAATCTGAGGCCCAGACCTTAAAAGGTTGCAGTGTCACTGTATTAGTTCTAAATGATTCTGATTCTCACCAATAAAATTCCAGGTGAAGTCTGAATCAGACAGAGACAGAGAAGAAACATTTTCAAGGGATTCAGAAGCAAGTCGTGATCGTCCACGTGTGCCTCCCGACAGGCAGACCTCACGGACTCTGCCTGAACGGCCTCATCAGGCTGAATTTAAGTCTGAAAGAACTGATAGGCCTCCAGACCGGAATTACCCTGAAAAGGCCTCTGATAAGTCTTACCAAACTCAAAGGACTCTACCAGAACGGCCTGATGCTAAAACTGTAAGTTTTGCTCATGACGCTATGTGTCTAGCTCAATGATTACCAACCCTTTTTGAGTCGTGTCGCCTTTCTAAAATTCTTATGTAACATACATTTTTTAAATATTAAAAAATTTAATTGTTCGATTAAGAAACTTAAATGATAGGTTTAACGAAACACAGTAAGTAAATTTTCCAAACATATAATGATAAACTGTAATTTACATTCCAAATGATTTTATTGAATTTTTCTAATAGCGCACCCTAAAGGCAAGGCTACACGGGCGGTTCTCCCGCCGCGGGAAACCGCTCGACAAAGCTGCCGCAGACCATCAAACTACACGGGACGCGGTTTATCGCTGCCTTTTGTTTATTTCAATTTCAATCCTTCGACTGCACATCATACAAAGCAGGTCGATCTTGTATTTCTACCATAAAACGCTCCGTATCGAACATTTTGACGCGACACTAGCCACGCAAGCGCACGAACGACGAGCGAGCGCCAAGGTCCCGCGCAGAATGACGGCGGGATAGCGGGAAACCGTCCGTGTAGTTTTAAGCGTCGGTTATCAGCGGCGGTTTGACGCTGCATGCGGCGGTCGTATTTCTCCCGCCTGTGAGCCGCGACGGGAAACCGCGCAGTGTAGTATGCAGCATACAACTTCATATTAAATTGTGTCCAGTGCGGTTCAGAAGCGGTTTTCCGCGGCGGGTGAACCGCCCGTGTATCCTTGGCCTAACAATCAAATAGGCAATATGGGGCGTGGGAAACACTTATCTATCTAATTCTAATATATGGCACAATTTGCTTAAGAAAATAATATTTTTTGTCAATAAACCACGTATTTAAGATGTTGACAACGCTTTTTGTATGACAGTTATTAATTTCTTATACAAATTGTGCCATATATTAGTATGTATTAGGGACCGTATTAAGTAACGAAGTTGGGGGTTCCTTTTGTAAAACGTTACGATGCGGGGCGGGGATTAAATTACGTGTTATAGTTAATATTGTTTTCGACTTTCCAGTTCTTTACACCAGATAATGGTAACTTTTAGGCATAGAGTCACTGGCAGGTCACGAAACGTTTTACTATTGGGTACAGAAACACGTTACGGCGCGTTGCATAGGGGGGGTGGGATCAATAGTCTCCAAAAATTGCGTGACGTAATACTTGAACGCTCCCAAAGTTGCTCGTTAAATGTCTTCTTAAGCCAGTAGATACCCAAAATACGGCGAAGGCAGAGGTTGACGAAGCCGGTGCGAGATGTCGTTCGTGACCTAAATTTTTTTTCTACTAATAATTTTTTTTCACATTTTCCAGGATTACGTGACATCCCGTGTGGGCCAGATTGAAAGTATAGAAAGGCGAAGTGAGGTTAGGGAAAGTCCCGAAAGAGACAGCAACAGTATTCGCAAGGAGAGTGAGCGAGATAGAGTGCATCGTACGGAGAGCCTTCCCCCTCGCCGCCCCCCACCTCCGGCGCCCCAACATCGACTAGCGAGAACTATGTCGCATTCATCGCCACCCAAAAATCATGATCCGCCGACGGTGAGAGAAAAAATAATTATTATGCAATCCGTAAGGGATAGAAATAGTTAGTAAAGTCAAAATCGGATTTAATTTCTAGATAACTTGAGGAATATGAGAAATGCGCTAGGATTCTGAACATTTGGTCAATAACTTCTTAATAGGCTATTTGACAAGTTTTAAAAACCATTTCAGTTAATTTCTATTCGGTTAAGTATTGGCTTTAAATTTGAAGAACCCGCTTATACCTTCCTCTATCCAAGATGGCGTCGCACCAGTTCCTATGACGTAACATACTTGTAAACACACAAACGTCAAGTTGTTTGAGAATTGTGTTAACTTCTACTACAACTTTAGAAATTTTAACACAGAAACGTTTATTTATAATTATTTGTTTGCATCGAATAACAGTTATAAAACACAAAAAAAGAAAACGTGATAAAAGAATACAAAGAACCAACAACAATGAATCATAAAAATAAGTAACAAATAACACACAAATCTATAACAATTAAATAATTGCGCTCCCTTTAAACGTCAGAATCAGCATACTCTTGCCGTAATTCTTGATTTCTGTGGTAGTAAATTTTAAAATTCATCTGTTAAAAGCCCCGAAAAAGCTATTGATATGTATTCCAAAGGATATCAAAATTCTTCGACGGTAGCAACTTTTGCTCACTACAAATCTAACAATATACAAAGACCCTATGTGTATGATTCTCTTGCTGGCTAACGAAGAGAAACCAATTATTATTAACACCACATTTGGTCAACATTAAACATCATCATGTTAGGTTAATTGGTACTTAATGAGAAACTACTACTTATATAATACTACAACCCCAACTTCTTGGCTAATTTTTATTACATAGTACAAACTTTAAAATAAACACCATCATGGGACACTATGCCTTTTTTGGTGTAATGCCATTAAATTGTAGCTTATGTGAAACTTATACTTTCAACACACCATCTTTAGAATTGTGACTATCAAATAATTTGCAATAAAATAATATTGCGGGTATAAATTGAGATTAAGCTATCCTATCTTTTAAGTTGATAAACTACACACGGTGTGCAAATTTGATTGAACTCGGTTAAGTAGTTTAGGAGTCCATAGCGGACAAACAACGTGACACGTAATTTATATATATTAAAATATGACCTTTGCGTAAATTAAAGCCGTTCTTAGCCTCTTCATATTAAGAGGCTCCTGACAATTAATACGCCAATTTTAGACAAAATACAGTATATTGTATGAAACCCCACCTTCACAAGAGAATTAGGATAAGACATTTACAAGCATTGTAGGCCAACGTCTTTTCCACTAATCCTGACAGTGTCACGTGATATAAAACAAATGTTTTCTTTTAAATTTTTGGATATTTTTTACTAGTTATTTTACTTCTAATAATAATATTTTATTTTAGATACTTTTACACTTAAACACATTTATCATCTCATTCTTTTCAAATATCTGTTTGCCCCTTTTTGGCAATGGTCTCCTCCAAATCTTTTGGCAATGGTCTACGTTTTTTTGTTTTTCTTTTGTTATTTAAAATGGTTATATAACATTGTTATAATGCATTGTTATTCTAATGTGTACAGTATTGTTTTATGTTATAATGTTGAATAACAAGGTTACATAATGTGGACGTGTTATAAAACACAAGTTATATAATATGTTACATAGTCTGTACGCACCCTTAGATTATTTTTAGAATCCAACAATTACGTTTCACGTCAAATAATTTTTGGGTTTGATTTTTGAGCACAGAACTATACAAACCATCCAGTTCACAGCCTCCCACCAGTAGTAGGACTGACTGATAGGTTGATAGGGGAAGAAGGAAATACACTTTCTGCAATTTCGCTATTTTCACTCTGATCTGAGGGCGTAGAGGTCGTTTACTGGTTAGGGGGTTGAGCAAAATTGTCCGGAAAAGTCGTCATGTAGAAATCTTTTTGATATCTATGTAGAAAAAGAAATAGGTTTCCAAATTGGCCGCCCTAGTCTCCTACTTAGCCTTCCGCCTACTTAGCCTGCTGGTAAATCCGCCACTGCTTTTTTCATACTGTCAACTAGCCTATTTGCCAACAAAACATTTTTATAGGATATTGAGAATCAATAGAAGTTAGAAGATTTTAGAATACATTGCGCGTCAACCAAAATGTACAGAAAAAAGCTAATTTTGAACTTATAGTACAATTTAGAATGCAGTCGATCTCTTGTGAATATTGCGTATATACGCAGATACCACCACGTGTTGGGGCCAGTGTGGTACCGAGTGCGGGCCGCGGTGTGCCGCCGGCGTTACCGCCCAGGCAAATGTCCGCCGTCGAATTCAACACCTCACCCAAGTATGACCGAATACTCACGCCACTTATATACATGCTTTATTGAGTCGGCTATGAGTATTTGTACATTAGATGGTGTATTTAGGGTCCAATGTTATGTTGCTATCCGCTTTTGTTTGCATTGTTTCTAGAACAAGCTTTTTGTCTGTTATAGCAAATTATTTTTTATTAGAGCGAAAATTTACTGCGGCAGACATGTTTCCTAAATTCCTTGTTTTTATCTCAGTGTCTTATAAAAGACTAAACGCCTTTGAAATAGTTATTGAATGTTAACCCATTACGCTACATATTTGTGTGAATGTTCTGTTTCTATCTAAAGCATTAATATAATATATATGAGTACTTTAGTTAATACGGTGCACTTAAAGAATATGTATGATTGTATATAAATGAATGTTTGGTATAAAATTATTTATTAAATCGCACTCAGCCGTGTATCATATATTTTCTTTTTTTCAATACTTAATTTCGGCTCTGAGTATGGTAAGAGTATGTCAAATATATATACGGTTCTCAGCATCTGTAGTATTTCCAGATCGTCACCACAGCGCCGGGCACCTGCCCCCCAGCGTCAAGCGTCAACGTCAGGCTTCGCTCAGAGCAACCCCTTCGCAGCTCCCCCCCACCACGAGTTCGTCATTCCCCCTCGCCCCACTCGTCGCCCCTCCACAGACCGCACTTAGGACATAATTATAAATAAGTATCTGTTCTTGTACGTACGCGTGACTCCATGGCAAATAGACCCCTTCCGATAACAGAATATTATTTAAATACAATACATATAATCATTATAATTTGCAGCGTAAAGTCTTAATAAAGATGTTTAAACTTGAAAATCATGTAATAACATTTTATGATGAATTTATTCGACTGCGAATTTGCGTACCCGTGCTTAAAAAATTTCAGAATAAATAAAAGACGATCGTTGCCTAGCAACGTATTAGGGGAAGCGGCAAACAAAGTTGGAAATATATTACACTCCAGTTATATTTTATTTGTATATATTTTAAACGATGAATAATCGGAATCGGTCTATTTACTAATTATAGACAATATTATTATTATATTTGACTTGAACATCCTTTGTCGTATGAGACTGACCATTCATAAAGCTTATAGCTTCAAAGCAGGACTGATTGTGGTGCATTGTAATATGCACTTTAATACTCAGCAATAAAGTCAACTTAAGGGTATCAATCAGTCCTGTCATATATGCCCTGTTCTGTTTTAGAGTCGAATTGAGACAGAAGCGTGAGTTGCTATAAAAATTATATAGAGTCTGGCTAATAAAAAGCGCGGCAATTTCAAAAAAAATTAGTATCCCTAAAAGTTTGATATATTTTGTGGATTAAACATACTTGTTACTATAGTTTATTTTATTATTTTTTACATTGATAGAAACGTATTTAGTCTTTTACTATTGAAACTTAAAATGACTAGCATTGCATGGAAAACTAAAACTATATTTATTATAAAACACAATTATTCGGAAAAATCAAAATCAGAATCCAAAATCTCAATAATAGAAATAAAAATGAGTAATTGCATGAAGTATCAAGACAATAAATCATACTAACCTAAGCAATTCAATGACATTCTGTGTTGCCATCCGAAAGTTTTCAAATAATTCCATTATCTTCTTTCATTAGCCAGACTCTAGTAACGTTCTTGTCTAGACCTACGATTCAAAAACTGGGCCCGTATTCCTGAATCAAACTTAAATGTAATCTCTTTATGGCATGCTCTTTTACAATTTGTCAGTTTGACAATGCACAAAAATTAAAACTTGGGCGCCGGTTGCCCATATAGGATGAAATTTTTATACTGGTATAAAATCACCTACAATATATTACAAACAGGACCGCTATTCTGTAAAGTGATCACGACTTCTTTGGGTCACTTGTGCTGTACCTCAAACTGGCTACAAAAGCAGTACCGTAAGGAATTAATGACTCACAAGAGGTAAGAGCATCGCCAAGAAGGTGCTGGAAGAAAAAAACTTGATCACAAAGTTAAATGTATTCTGATATCAAGCCGTGCTTACGCGATACGTGTATAATGTCTGTGCCATGGCAACGCTCTTGAAGTGTGTCTTACCTTACCGAATAGTTAATATACCTTACCGAAAAGTTACCTTACGGAAGAGATACCTTGCCGAAAAGATACCTTACCGAAAATATATATTACCGAAAAGATTCCTTACCGAATACGGGCTTAATATCTTGAATCAAAGTATCGACCATAAATATATAAAAATAAAAGTATCGAGCAATATGTAGTTCCTATTCACACGCTCATCACCCCTTTATTTGCCATCATTCTAAATATACAAATACAATATTTTCATAGAAAATTATAATAGATTTCAAAATATAGTATTTTAATAATTGAGAATTTGTGATTGCTGTTTTCGCTGATGTTAATAGATTGTAGACCTAATTACCACTTGACATACGAATTATAAAGCATTGTCCTGATAATAGATAATATAAAAAGTAATTTTGTTTCATTTTGAACCCTATAATATTTTGATTTTATTTCGGTAGCCAAGACTTTTTTAAAATTATAAAACCAAATGTATTATAATTAAAAAACAATGGCCTTGAACGGCCTAACCAAGTAAAATATAATACTTATATTGGCGTGTTTGTGCGTATGTGTGGAAATAGCCACATATACTGAAGGAGAAGTATATATTAATGAATAAATACATACTCCATTCGTTCTGCCTTGGCTAAAGATTTTTGTGGTGTTCTTAAATTATATAAAATAGTGTCAACTCATGTACAATTTTTTAGTTTATTCATGGTCCCAAAAATTACCACAGTTTCACAAAAAACAACAACTATCTGAACTGAACTGGACTACAAATGAATGAAATTAAATTAACGTGGCTTTTGAATAAAATTTATTTGAATATCGAATGGCCTGCAAATCCATAGATAATTAAATCTGTAAATGCTTGTATGGAATGCTCAATTATATAGACCTATTATTATTAATGAATACAAAGTTTAGTCAAGACATTCATTAAATTTTGCTCGTTATATTTTTTTTATTTGTACAAAAAATTCCTTTCCACTTAATTCCATTCAACGCTACAATGACGAGAAAAAATGGGTATTTAAATTGTCGTATAGTAGAGGCGAATCGGATCACTTTTTCTTTGAGGTTGAGCAAATCATACTAAAGTGTTATATAATGTTATTTTTATTGATAAAATCGTAAGAAGTAACAATGAGCTATGCAATAAACATTTAAAAACTTAAATCATACCTATATTCTCTTAATTACCTATTAAAAACTAAAAAATGGAAAATATCCGAATCGCCCCAACTTTCGGGGTGAATCGGATCGTATACTACATATAACAAAATTTTGAGGTATAGTGTTAAATAACTTTGGAATCAGTAAAAAGTTAATAATGAGATCAATTTTCACATATATATGGTCCTTTTTTTCTGTAAGCTCGTGAACGGTACTGAAAAAATCTTAGCAGCTTTACGTAAGGTCAACTCTTTGTTCTGGACTTTATTTACAGCCTCTTTCATTTTTTTTGAGACCATTCTCCGGCATCAGTCTTTCTCTTGTACGTGCGAACCATCTACAATGAAATAAATATGAATCAATAACCTCAAACATGTAATAAATCAGTTTAAAAGTATGATCCAATTCGCCCCTGAGGATATGATCCGATTAGCCCCATAATTAAGACTTTTGAAATAAATATTTTAGACGTTAACCTCTAAGATTATACTTAAAAGCGAATTGGTTCTTTAATATAAACACCTTGTTTAATAATATAAACCAATGTAGTTGAATTTTAAGACAAATCCGTCATATGACTCAAAGAAATCGTAAGTACGTACCTTAGATGAGCGCCAAATTGCGACACACACAAAAAAACGAGTGGCTAACGAGCGGCATTGCCACTGATCCACAAGCACGATTGAAATACTGCTTATGTCGGGAGGTGCTCAGTAAATGGAGATACACAAAACGCCGGTTGAGTGCGTTCTATGTGAATGTGATATTTAAATTATCAACCGATTCGCCCTGTGATCCGATTCGCCTCGGTCTACCTATACCATGCAAGTTTTTGCTTTTATAAAAGTCACAAATAAAACAAATATATTTCATAATAATGTATTATCACAGATAATTTGTTGATACAAACAACAGTCAAACATTAAACAAGATATTTACAACGCCTTTAAAACTAGGAACCTTAGTGTAACGTACTATTCGATAGGCGAGACCGACTATCGAATCTGTTTACACAATTAATATAACTCACGTTAATGTGAGCTAATTAATACGACAGCGGGTCAGGACTGTCGTATAGTCTCAACTAAATTAAAATCTGAACTCTTGTGAAGAATTTGTCAAGATCTTGACCTTGTATAAACATAAATAAGGTCAAAAAACGAAATATTTACACTTTAATCTCATGACAACAAAAATCCCGGCATAAATTCAAAAGCATTAAACATTCCCTTCAATTAAACAATAAAAAAGTTAACCAAACAAGAAAATTAGCTTTAAGATATAACACAAGTTTATAAAACATTTAGTTCAATTTGGGTTCACTTTCACAAAGGAATCAATGAGCAAAGAGCAATGTTTGAGATCAGTACCAGACACGTAATTAAAAATTAACAGTCTCAATTTCATCAGTCGATTTTTTAACCCGATAATACTGTATAAAGAACTCTCTGACTGCGTTGACTAAGTTCCGACGGTCTAAACTTTGTTGTCGCTGTTGGAACTTACAGATTTGTCTCCACAGTTCCAAATCTAGTATTTATGAACGGTTCTTTATTAATATAGGCAGAAGTAGGTACAGAGAATGGGAAACGTATGTTTTTTTTAAAGGAAACGAGAATATAAAGATGGTTTTGATTTTACAATAAATAAAACAGTACCTTAAAAGATATATATACTAGCAGACTCGGCCAAGCGTTGCTGTGGCTAAGATTTTTGTTATATTACATAGTAGTAAGCTACTCAAGGGGAACGGTAGGAGAACACCAGTCATGGGGACCACCATGGTTTTTTGATGGTTATGCCATTAAATTGTAGGTTATGTGAAACGTTGGTACTTTCAACACAGCTCCATCTGTTAGAATTGTGACTATCAAATAATAAACAAATATTTTGCAATAAAATAATATTACGGGTATAAATTGCGATGTAAGCTATCCTATCTTTTAAGTTGTATCAAACTACACACGGTGTGCAAATTTGATTGAAATCGGTTCGGTAGTTTAGTAGTCCATAGCGGACAAACAACGTGACACGTAATTTATATATATTAAGATAAGTGGCGTTACAACCTTTTTAAGTCTGGGCCTCAGATTACCTGTACTCATAATCATTTGTCAATCTAATAAGCAAGTAGCTGATCAGCCTCCTGTGCCTGACACACGCCTACTTTTGAGGTCAAAGTCTTATAATTCGATGGAGCCGGCTGCACGCACGAAAAACATGCCCAAGGGGGGCTTTCCCTCGGGGGGGGGGTTTAAATTTAGGGGTAAGAGGGGCGGCGGGCCGGGCCGAGGGCCGCAGAGGCCCCCCCCCCCCCCCCCCCCGGGCCCCCCCCCCCCCCTTTTTTTTTTTTTATTTTTTTTTTTTTTTTTTTTTTTTTTTTTTTACCCCCCCCCCCCCCCCCCCCCCCCCCCCCCCCCCCCCCCCCCCCCCCCCCCCCCTTTTTTTTTTTTTTTTTTACCCCCCCCCCCCCCCTTTTTTTTCTTTTTTTTTTCCCCTCCCCCCCCCCCCCCCCCCCCCCCCCCCCCCCCCCCCCCCTCTTTTTGAAGCCAGTTTCCTCACGATATTTTCCTTCACCGTTCGAGCGAATGTTAATTATGCATATAGAAAGAAAATCCATTCGTTCACAGCCGGGGGTCGAACCTACGATCTCAGGGATGAGAGTCTCATGCTGCCACCAGGCCAATACTGCTCAAGCTAACTAAGAACTAAAAAGATATACCAAACAATAAATTTTGAGAAATTAATAGGTAAAAAAGGTTTTGACTATTGCAGGGGGCAGCTGCCCCTACCTGCATCCCCCACGGAGACACCCTTGAATATATACACAGATCCGTAATAAGAAGACAGTTCAATTCAGTTATCCACCAGCAGACTTCTCTGGCATAGATTTAAATATCTAGCAGTATTCCTTCAGCACGTCTGAAATTTAAAACTTCTGAAGAAAACTCCCGTTTCTTGATTGCTATTAGAATGTCAACATATATTACATATATAAGTATTTAGTGTGATTCTGATTTAGATAGAATCAAACTCAACCTGTCAGTCATGTCTTGTCTCTCTTTTTCATCTGCTTTAGACAGAGCCAGCATTATATCTTCTTTCTTAGAAACCAAATTTTTTGTATACACCAAATGGTCGCTGTCAGGCTCAGCCTCTAACTTTGTTTTCTACAACAAAATTTATGGAATAAATGTGATTTATCTATTAACTTTATAATTAATAAATAAAACCTAACTATCGCTATTAGCTACTACTAATATATTAATTGTGACTCAATTAACCTTTGAACTAGCATTTTCGTTTATATAAATATAATTTTCCTTTATTTTACTTTAGTTATAGTTACCTACATGATATTTTGAGTTTTTTTTGTTAATTATCTATGCACTTCTTGTACTTTAGGTGTTTCTTTTTTATATTGTTCCATATTAGGGTTGCCTGGAAGAAATCGCTTGTTAGCGATAAGGCCGCCCGTTGCCTATTAACTATATAACCTGCTTATTTATATGTATGTTTTTGTAAAAGGTTACGAAGTGTTAATAAATAAAACCTCAAATTTTGTCGTAATAAAATTTGTTCTAACATAATTAGTTCCTCTTAGAAGTAACCCAACTGCTGAGGCCCAGTAGTGTGAGAGCGACCCGGTTCCTCTCAAACGCGTCCTTTTAGAGAAGTTCTCGAGGAAGTTTCGATGGGTATTACCCTCTCAGAATAGCAGAAATTCTGGTGTATGAACCTAAATATCCCTGACTATTTCGGGGGGGCAGGCGGAACCTCACTTCAAATTAAAAAAAAATTGAATAACGCTACTGAACCGTGACGTTGTATCAGATTATTTTTTGGTTATTTCAAAACGATTTACTAATACAAAGATGGAATACTTAATATATACAAAATGAAACATCAATAAAAAATATTAATTACATTGAACTAGGTACAAGTAGCGGCACGAAACTCTAGCGCTGACCGTTATTGCGCAGAAGTAAAAAATAAGGTACCTGAGGGGGGCTAGCGGAATGAAGAGCGTCGATTGGCTCTCCAGTCGCATTCCGTCCCCCGCACCGATACGACACATGCGCAGCAATCCCCTTCACGTATCGGCCAGCGCTAGGCTTACGTGCCGCTGCCTATAATACCTAATTCGGCTGTGTTGCGATGGTGTGTCTGTAGGTGTATTTAAATTAGTTATTGCTATAAATAATCGAAAAATAACTTAATAAGAAAACTTACCTTTTTTTTAATACATTTCTTACTAAAAGGGCCTTGTACTTTCTTTTTCATTTTAACTACCTTTATAATCTCAGCTCTTTTCTTGAGGCCTTGTTTTGTCAATATCTGAAATGTAATATTATTTAAAGACATTAAATAAAAAAAAAATATCTATTACAATATAAAATCCAAATAAAGAAATGAACAATATTATTGTCACGAATCCTTTTAATTAATTGTTTCTAGCGTAGCTAGGTTCAACAAACCTGTGGGTTGTTGCGACACTAAAAGAATTTTCATATAAATATATCCACCTGTAATACTTCATACTATATAGAAGGTTGCTATTAGCCGATAAAAAAAGGGTGCGTGTACTTATGTACGCGCGCAAGAAGTTATACTTCTTTGGCATTATTATTATTATTATTAAAAATAGTTTTTGATTGCATGCAAATAATTAATTACAATTAAATAATCAAAGACTGGAAAAGTAGTCATTAATAGTCAATAAAGTTCAGTTTACATTTGAAAAATTAAATAAATAAATATTTATTATTATTCTCTTACATTAAGTGTAACATAAATTCTATTATTATTCGAATGTTGTTTTTAAATTATGTCCAATTCCGTAGCATTTTCCGTGGGCAACTTCATTCTGTTAATTTCGTGTCACGGTGCGCGCGCATCGTAAAATTTCACTCTCATAAATTTTTCATAACGCGCCTAAAGAAGTATAACTTCAAAAATGACCAAGAAAACAAATACAGAAACCCTCACCGGGCTTAGTTAAATACATATTTTATTATGTCTGTGAAAAACACAACGCAATCCTACAATAAGCTACCCAAAAAACGCACTTTATTCGCGCAACGCTTTTTCTCCCTTTTTTCTTTAACTACATAATTAAAAACAAAATTATCACTATCATTTCAAAACTCACATTACATTCACAAAAAATCTCAACAATATCTTGTCAGGTCCTATGCTGACACAGAAAATATCCTTATTGGGCAAAAATAGTTTAATAATAAATTTTATGTTCTGTCGAAATCGTAAAGTTCACGTGTCAAAAGGTAGAGACTTAATGTGCTAAGTATAGTCCTTTTCACGAAAGAAGTCCCCCAGACGCGCGCTCAATCCATGACGTAATGTTGCCATTTATGAGTAAAAAATTTACCTATTTTATTTACATTTAGCAGATGTAATTTATCAAATAATACTATTTTCTGCGTACTTCGATGAAACAATATATCTGTTATGTAAAAAGTATATTTTTATTTACTTATATTGCGGTGTTCTACCTACTTACAGGGAAAAAGATAAGAAAATAGGGTAAAGAAAAGCAATACAATTGTTTATTCAGAGTTTTATTGCATAATTGTGATCAACGGCCATAGGGACATCACTGTCCGAAGAGTGTATTGAAACAGAATCAGATTCTGTTTCAGTATCCCTAGCAGTTGATATAATTATTCGGTCCATCACTTCATCCATAAGGCCGTCATTTTTTAAATATTCCTCTCTCTAAATGTTCGACATGCGAGCACTGAGCTGTCCAATCTTCAGCCGTAATAGACTCAAAGGCCTCTTTAGTTAATTTTAATATTTCTTTTTGGATCTTGTGCCCACGTTCTTATCCGCCACCTTTCTTTTTACAAGGGTCCAGATATTCTCAATCGGGTTGAGGTCACAATGGTAAGGCAGCAACTCTTAATACTTCGTGTCCGTGAGCTGTTAATAATTCATCCACTGCAAATATCGGTGGACCTTTATTTTGTTTGATTAGCTCATACAGCACAACTTTTGTCCAGGTGTCTTCAAAATATATACCCTTTTGCCGGAGCCACTCTTGCATACTACTTTTTATATTTGACATAGAAGGGGCTTTGTTTAATTGAGTGCAATGGTAAGGAGCGTTATCCATTACCACAAGCGACCTTTCAGGTAGATTAGGTATTAGTTTTTCCGTCACCCATTTTAAGAAATTTGCTGAGTTCATGTCATCGTGGTAATCTGAGGACTTTGATTGGGATTTGAACATTAATAATGCACCATTTATGAATCCATCTTTTGTTCCCGCATGAGCGATTATCCAGCGACTCCCTGATGATTCTGAGACGAACATTCCTGGCTCCTCCTCACTCTGCCAACAACGTTTTGTATGATAAGTATTTGTGTATATAGGTCTCATCTAAGTATACAACTGGTCGTTTTTCCACAGTGCGATTTATTCGTATTTTATTCAAATATCTTGCACGCCATGCCGGTAATGTCGTGGCGTTCCATAAGTAGTTTTCGTCTGGATTGACATCGCTTGCACTTGAAACCACATTCTCATTTAATATCCTGTGCAATGATCCTGTGCAATTTTGATGCTTCCTGATAATTGATGTCCTCTCGCAGAGCTGCCCGCCCTAATTTAACCAATGTTGGTAATTCTTTATGTACGACGTAAAAACTGTAAATTTTTTGCCGGATAGCCACAAATCGAACCCGTCTAAGTCGAACTTTTTCGGATGCGGGCGACTCTTCCCCGGGGTTACCATTTTTTTTGAAGTACACCCCTTTACACCTTCGTTTGTAATTCTTGATACAGTTTTCTCTGACACACCTGCAATTAAATTATGAACAATTAAAAATAATAGTAACTTTAAGTTTATAATGCTTATGTAATATATGTTTTAATTTCAGTTACCTAGTTTCATCACGTTATGTATTTGTTCAATTTTGTCGTAAAAACGAATTTATATTATCATAAAACTCCCATCAATACAGCAAAAAATTATTAAATGGCAACTCTAAAAAGTACCTGTTATGGCGGCAACTCTCTTCCGAACATTGTTTAGTGGTATTAAAACACCTTTTATTCTTTTTGTTTCCGCTTCACAGAACTCTTTCACCTTTAATATCCAATTCTCGAGCCGAACTCTTTTACAACTTTTGGCATTGTAATCAATATTTAAAATGCACTAAGATAGTTAAAAATTCACAAAAATCTACCACAACAAACGAACTTGATAACATCGACGAATGACAACATTGCCGACCTGTCAAATTTAGTTCCAAAAATATCCGCGGGACTTCTTTCATGAAAAGCACTATACACTTTATTTTACTTAAATATACTGTTATTGTGTATAATAAACTTTTTTTTTTTCTTTTTCTTTCTTTACAATTGTCATGTATAATTTCACTTGTCAAACTGTAACTACTTTTTTAATTAATTAAATAACAAACAAATGTCTCATGCCTATTCAATTTTTTTTAAACTTTTTTCATACATTGTGTGTTTTAACGTCCGAAGCAAAAAGAGAGATGTTATATGTATTTGTTAGTCTTTCTATGAGGACTTCGGCACCGTGTCTAAACGATTGTGATTGTGTGAGCCTTTTTTATCAAAATCTACTCATTAGATTTAATAAAAAAACCAGCGGCCCTACCACCTTTTTAGATCTCAGATTCCTGTATAACATGAGCATTAGTCAATCTTATAGGCAAGTAGGTGATCAGCCTCCTGTGCCTGACGCACGCCGTCGACTTTTTGTGTCTAAGGCAAGCCGGTTTCCTCACGATTTTTTCCTTCATTCGGGCGAATGTTAAAGGCGCACATAGAAAGTCCGTTCGCACAGCTGGGGATCGAACCTAGGCCAACACTGCTCAGTTGGAATTAAACGTAACGTATTATTTTTTAATGCATCACATCAGTCGCAGTGACTCTCAATGTGATTTCTAAAACCTTTTAAATTAATGACTTACCAAATCCGCATCCAAATCTCCTTTCTCTAATTTTTTTGTGGTATCGTCGATGTCTTCTACAATTTCCCATTCAATTTTCAGTTGTTTAGGAACATACACTTTTCTTGATAGTACACTAAAATATTAAAAATTGATGTTACTATAATACTATTGTACTAATAATTTAAGACTAAAGAGTATAAAGTGATTGTGTATAGATTATTTCGGTTTTAGAAGTGAAGACAAATAAGGCAATACTTAGGCGAAGGCTATAGAAGGTTCATCATCGGACGTCGAGACAGAATACGAAATTCCACCTGAGCGTATTTTAGGGCAGTTTTTGCCACTATGTGGAACCAGCTGCCCACCTATGTATTTCCGAACCAATATCCTTAGGAGTCGAATTGGTTCTTAAAAGTTACCAATTCTTAAGAGCCCGGCAACGCACTTGCGAGCCCTCTGGTTATGTGAGTGTCTATGGGCGGTGGTATCATTTAACATCAGATGAGCCTCCTGCCCGCATGTCCACATAATAATAAAATAAATATACTCTTAAAGTAACTTTAAAAGTGCAAAACGCTGAATAGTTTATCTTAAAAATACCACCCGAATTTCTATGAATACTTACAGATTTATTTTACGATAACCTTCTTCTTTAGGATAAAAGTCTGTGTATTTAAATCCAGGAAATTCAAAACTTATATGATTATCGCCGTTAATCTTTGCGGGTATACAACCGAGGGACGGAATATTTTTCGATTTTATCCACACATCCTTAACTTCATCAACGGTTTCTTCATCTGATATGATGTACACTTCTTCTTCATCACGAAGGGTGCATACGGATACCGTTGCCAAGAAATTCTCTATATCTTTATCCAGATTGTTATATAAACTGCCCAGTTCAATACTTGGGCCAGGCATTTTTTCCAATACACGTTTATTAATCTCTTCCGGTTTTAGAATACTCATTCCTCCTTCAAACTTTTGCGAGGTGGTGCTCTGCCCAGTTTTAATTTGGGGAGCAATTTCAGCAACGGGCTTTGTATTTTGAGGTTGAGAACGTATCGAAACTGCTCCTGGAGCTCCTGCTCCAAACTGTTGGATTGGATGTGAATTTGATAGACACGCTTTTGGTATAATTGCTAATCCAGGATTATTTGAAGAATGTACAAACTTTGGATAGACACAGTAAAATCCATCTGATTTCCGAATTTTTATAGGTTTCATGGGTTTGGTGACGTGTGGGGCTTTAATTTGGGTTTTTGGTTTAGTTATATCTTTTATTTCATCTTCATGGGATGTGGTTGGAATTGTGTTATCCGGGATAGATGGCATGGTATCATTTTCAGTATCGTTTGATACTCCACTTTGTAGTGGAATCATAGGTCGAGATTGAATTTGTGGTGGAATAAATGATAACGGATCGTCTATCAATTTATTGATATAATTTTTATTTATGGTTATACACAAACCTCTTGTTTGTTTTGCGTTACCTTCTGTTTCGGATTTCTTAACCACTTCAATACCTAGAGGTTCATCAAGTTCGTAAGGTCCAACAACTACGTTGCGATTATCATTAGGTATGGCATAGATTCCAAAATGTATCAAATCCTCGACATTTGAGTTTCGTTTCTGACAATATAATTTGACGGTTTTTTTAGATGTTTGTGACACGTTTATTGCTTGCACTACATGATCATACTGCACAAAGAAGCCTTTTTTGAAAAAATGTAGTTCATTAAAATCGTTTTCCACAGTCATCAAATACCATTTAGTCATACAGTCTACGTTTTCATTTATTTTAGATTCGTTTAATTTGGAATCGTCGTTCTCTAAAAATTTAACTTCTTCCACATCGGTAACTATATTGTCGTCATATCGTGCTAATATTGGCGAGTCGTTCTTTTCAACGTCTATGCAAATATTATTAGAATTACTTTCTTCTGTCTCGTCATCGGAAAATCCATAACATATACTCAATGGTCCCTTACCAAGATCTAATGGCTCTTGTTCATCACACTTTAAAGAACAAACAATGTCTTCGTCTTCCATGTCTTCATTTATTTTTTTCTTTACAACGCCATATAACTCCCAGCAATACGGCAAACCACGCAATATCCAAAACGTGTCTTCTTTGACAATTACATTTTTTCGAAGATTTTGAACCTCGTTAGGATAATTTTGGACGTCATCCAGACTTAAATCTTTTATGTTAATATAAGATTGAAGCTTAGAGTGCTTTTGGTTTATCGCTACAAATATTTTGTGTGGTTTATCTGGCGTAACCAAAAAAAAGTTTTTTGTCTCACGATATCTAGAGAGTATAAACTCCCAAGTATAAAATCCAATTCTCATAAAACGTGGAGGCCTTAGAAATTTTTCTATTTTTCCTTGAGTTTTACACTTTTTGCAGTGTTTGTAACATGCAATGATCCAGGCCACCATTTTTGGGTTATAAGGAAGTTGATCGAAAAATTCTTTAGAAAGTTTAGGAAAACACTCAGTTTCATTAAGAATGTTTTCGTCGGCCGTTATAAGTTGAACTTGTGTTTGGGTTGGTTTCGGGTTCTCACTTTCCATGTCGATGTTCATTAAACTTGCCATTTTTTTCAAAAGTCTGCGATCATTTTTTTCCATTTCAATAATTTTTTTATGTGTTTCCAAGTAATATTCATTACTATACTTTCTGCCGCTATACGGGATTGCCCTAGTACATCGAAAACTTTCACATTCAACAATTTCTTTTGGTTTTGCAACTTCATTTACAGGAGACACAATGTTTTTTATTGCAGAAATATCAGTTTTACTCTCGTTTATACGGAGGCTTGATCTTGTTTTTGGCGGATCATTTGTGGGCGTTTCAATCAACTCGGTATCGGTTGGTTGACAAACGTCTGTAACCTGATTAGAAGTTTCACTTTGTTCAGGTGTCGTTGATTTTAGTTCAGTGAATTTACCTTTGCAAAAACATTTATACAAATTGTGAACCATACACCAAGGTTCACAATTATCACAGGTTAATTTAGGTATAAGAACAAATAATTCTTTTTTTAATTCCGTCTCAGATTTAAGACACATATTACTATAAAATTCTGCATATCTTTTAGAAGATTTCCAATTTCTACGCTGTGGCTTTAACATAATCCTTTTTTCGCCGGATAGGATGACAGTTTGTCGAAATTTTTGTTCTTCTTTTGCCAGTCTTGAATTCAGTTTTTTATTTAAGTCTTCAAGACCAGAAAACGACTGCGAACCATGAGTAGACGGCGCATACCATCGTTTAGAATTCATGCACTTGCATACAAACATACAATCGACGCGGCCACAATGTGTTTTTAAGTTATACGAACATTCTAAAGAATTACAAATACAACCTAATGAGCAACAGTCTTTTGCGCATTTAGTCTTTTCTGTCTCTGCAGTCGATAATTTAATAACTGTAACGTCCAGACGATCTAGCTCACAAAATTTTCTTTTAATTTTATCTTTTGTTATTAAATCTGCTTTTCCGCCCAAATCAGATAAAACACATTCTTCCTTGGTATACAGTTTATCTTCCTCAAGTTTTATTTCTACATAATCTAATATTTTATTTAATACAATATCTATATCAGCCTCTGGTGACAAGGCTTTCTCATCCTCAAGCGATATTGTATTGCTTTTTTTGTAACTACTACCATTACGCATTAAGATACGATTTTGGTTACATTTGTATTCTAAATCAAATGATACACTCGCACCTTTTTCAGACTGTTGTGCACCACCCTTTTTATTCACGCCGAGTGTAGACAGTGAAAACTCTGCCCATTTTTCTGTTATTTCTCCATCAGTATTTCGCATAAAATTCTCACTTAGAAAATTAATCATAGATGGGCTTAGTTGTGTTCCATACAATGATTTGACATCTAAACCTGGTTTAGGTAACCTAACTATGGTAGAATCGCCATATTGAAACTTTTGGTATGAGGAATCTAGAAACTTTTTCTTTGAAAGTGGACCGGGTTTAAATTTGACGTGTAAGGAATTGTGGAGAATTTTATTTCTGTAAGAGATGCTAGGTGATTTCACGAAGGACTCATTCAAATTTTTGATGCTATCTTTGCCAATATCGAAACTGCAGATAAATTTGTTTTTACCGCCTCTACTGCCGTTTATTTGGATAGATTTGTGATTCCAAAGAACATATTGCGCTGAATGTGAATGGCCTTCTGGGTTTAAATTAGTTAACATTTGCCAAACATCTTTACATATAGGAGAGCTGCTACGAAGAATAGTTTTGGCAAATTTTTTCGTAGCTTCTTCTCTAGATGAACCAATCCTTATTTTACGTAATAAAATATTTTTGTGTCTCTCCATTTCTGAACTCATCATGGCGTAAACTGCCTTTTCCATTACTTCTCTGATATTTCGAACAGTTTTTACTTTTAATTTACTTTTTTTCTTTGGTACGTAGTATTTATCAGTTTTGGGGATAAAGTTACATGAGATTGGCGTATCAGAATCATCATTGGGTAACGGTTTTGCTGGTTTCACATTTAGGAGTTCATATAAATTATTATTTAATGTCTTGTTCTGTCTTATAATACCTGAACTAAACACTTTTGATACCTCCTCCATTATGCTGAAACAAAAAATAAAACTTTGTTATATGTTCATCTGTCTATAGCATCGGATTTATGAAAAAGTCTACTTTCTAATTACATTATGCCCACTATACACATACATTAAATATTTAGATTTCTTCAGAATAATAGGACGGCCTATCGTACTTGTGTTGTTTTGCATTTTAAATATACATTTTACTCAAGTTTTTAAAGTAAAAATAATATTTTGCTTTATCTTTATTCATTGGGTTTATTTTTACACTGTTAAGGCAGACAAAACAAATTTAAAAAAACGTTACCATATTTGATTATTTATTAAGAAACAACAAAAAAATTTAAATATAGTGAAATATAATATAAATTTTAGTGTGTCTGTGCGTATATAATATGTGTGTTAACTTCATTTTTATATTATGCATCATTCCATATTTTTGTTTTGTAAAAAACGATACATTTAAATGCTGAATAGGTCACGTGTTACGGTTGAACCTTTCGACCTTATATACAACTTCTATGGCTTACATGAAATGTTTGTTTAAAATGCGTCTATTTTATTTGTACACGTTCTGTTTGGTCCTCAATACGCCGACAGTTTTTTCTTTGAAGTTTTTAATTAAAAAATATATAGGTACGTAATGCAACCATTTGTGCTGTTGATCTTTGGAATGGCAAGCACTCATATATTTACGTAATTTTTTTATTGTCAAATAATTCGCGTGGTATTTTTTTATTCGTACCGTTACCAACCGAAGAAAGTCATGTACTTACACCTTTTTAGTAATTGCAAGTTGTAGGGATAATTAAATACGTACCAACTCTGGAGAATTTCTAGACTAATCTAAGTTGACTTTGTTTCGAATGGTTTAAATGAGTATAATTGATAATTATATATGTGTAATTGTAATTTAATATAATATGTGTAGGATTTCAAATACATATTAAAAGCGAATGTTTTTTCGTGGATAGAGTTGGCATTAGTCTAGACTCTAGACTAAGCAACTACCAACAGTTTGAAAAACGAAATAAACATTTATTTTTTTATTATCTGCAATCTTTTCATGTCAGTAAAATAAATTTTTATTCAGTCAATTATTTTCCATTACTAGTCTTCTTTCAGTTCCATGATTAGATTGACAAATGATCATGAAACAGATTCAGAAATCTAAGGCCCAGACCTAAAAACGTTATAGCGTCACTGATTTCTTTTTATTTATTACTACTTAAAAATTACAATTATTCTTTTTGGATCAAGTAAATGTAATAAACCATTACATTGATTTACCTTCATTCAAAAACGTAAATTACCACGTTGTCACAACATGTCTGCGTTGTCGGTGTTTAGCATATTTTACAATCACGCTCATGTCACAAAATGGCCGACAAAACAAAACTATTTTTTAACGCAGATTATCGTATTGTTGGTTAGAAAAAATACATTGTATTGATAATTTTTTAATTTAAATTAATTTTATTTTATAATTTCTTTTTACATGTCGGTAATCTAGTACAGATAAACAAACTACTAAAGTATGGAGAGTCCTTCTTTCGCTCTTCGGGAATACCAAATGTCAAAAGAAAATATACAATTTACGAATTTTAGTAGTAAATGGAAAAACAATTACAAATATTAAATGATCATTACGGATAATGAAATAAATAATAAAATGGAATATTTATGAATACTATTAAACAATTACTTTAATTTACTAACTTACAGCTATAGGTTTGGTGGTTTTTATTCGTTAGCTGCACAGACTAACAGTGTTAATGGTATACTGTCAAAATTCAAAACAATTTCAAAATGGTGGAAATCTTTTACCTTATCAGAACAACATTTAACATCTTCATTAAATATAAACCCAGCCCAGCTAAAGAAAATGTAAACGCAATATTTTTAATTTATTACTTCCAACTAAATATTGTAAAAACATAACTGCCTGTCAATTGTCACAATTGTATTTGTCGGCGCAGCGGATGTTATTAAAACGTTAATTAAATAATAATCTTAATATATTGCAAAAACAAAACTTACATTAATAGTTAAATTCGGCCCATTAAATCCTACTTTGATAGAAGAAATTCAAAAATATTCTAGAAAAATCACGTGACCCATTCTTTAATGGCCGACGTGCGACATGTTCAATGTCCAATGGTTAAGCTTGAAATCTCCTTGAATCTCTTGTAATGAAATACAAAATCATATTCACACTCAATATTCACTTGAATTCTTATACGGATATCTTTAAAGTCCTTGTATTTTTAGAAAAAATATTATTAAACACAAAACACTTTGTTATGAGTTTGTTTTGAACGTCATCACCCACAGAATCACAGATAATTCTGTGATCAATGACATATTTTGTTAACAGATAATTTATTTCTTTGGACGCGTATTGTTTTTATGAAATAAACTTGAAACTTTGAAACTCTTAAATAATAAAATCATTATATATTTTAAATAAACAATATAATAATGTACTTAAGTAGTCCAGAAAGTAATATGTTCTGTGGTACACATTACACCTTATAATTAAATAATTGAAATAAAAACAATATATTTCGTGATTACATTGTTATCTACTCTTTGATTCATATGGCATGGTTGGGTTTTCCGGTTTTAACTTTTAGTTTTAACATGGTTTTCAAAATATTGTGATTTTTTAATTTTTACTAGTTGGACTGTGGACACTGGTAGCTCTTCAGAGTTCAGATGCTTTTCAGATTCCAATAGTCACAATCTTTAAATAATTCATGTAATTTCTGAATGTGTGTGAATAAATCAATAAAATATTTACTTTAGTAACACTAATTACTACTACCCCAAATATAGGTACGTTATTTTAACCACATAACCTAACCATAACCAACTACCTTGAGTGGAGTGGAAGTATGGCTGATTTTTTTTACAGTGTAGTGTAGGTATTTGTACATTTAGTACAATTTAAGTAAGGAAAGATCGAATTCTGAAGTTCCTTATATAAAACAACAATTTCAAAGACCATTTTATTTCGCTGCAGCTATTCAAATTTGGCAATTTTAGGGGGTTTCGTTGTTGCCTATGCGTCTATCTGCATTCTGCAGTATCGTAAGTCTCATCCTTATAGAATGCACGGATTATTGTGCGAATTAAATTATTATGAATTTACAATGAAATTGTATCTTACCAACTTTTTTCGTTATAAATTGGCATGTGTCACTTAACTAGAAATTCATTGCATTAAAAAATTGAGAGTCAATAATGCTTTGACTTGGGAGGTAACAGGTTAAATAAACAATATTTGGTACTATGTTATATACTAAAATAGATGCAGAAATGTGTTGTAAGGAAAACTCTTAAACTGTTTTAAAAATTTAATTTATTTAATTACAGAGTCTTAAAGTACAATCATTTGTTTGTCAGTAATGTAGTATCTTAAAAAGATTATTATAACATAATTCTATTATTTCACTGGTGCCAGCTGCGTTCACCTATCTTCTGATTTTTGACTCATTAGAGCGTCTAGTGTGGATGAGTTAAGGAAGTTTGAATCAAATAAAAATTCTACTTAATCAACAAAAACAGATGTGTCTATATAATGAAGCTTTACTTATTTAAGCAAATCACCTATATGTTCTATAAAAGTCATGTGATATAGACACAGATATTTAGTAAATTGTGAAATTTCCAATAATTTAATAACAAAATTAATTAATCGTGTAGATATTATTATAAAAAATATATGCCTACACTTATATCTTATGGATATTTAGTAAATTGTAAAATTTCCAATCATTTAATTACAAAATTAATTAATCGTGTAGATATTATTATAAAAAATATATATAAAAATATAGGTAATTTAAAAAGGATATTGTTTGTCTCTTGGCTCTTCTAGTGAACGATCCCGGAATGGTGACTTTTCCTATAAAAATGTTTAGGATCATTAGAACAAATTTGTTATAGATGTGGAACAAATATTTTTGGCTGAAAGGAACATATTAATTTGGTTTTAGAGAAAAAATTCTATATTAAGTAGTGATTTAACTTATAAATTACCCTTTTATGGTACTTTTCATAATGGTGATCCTCTTGAGAACCATTTTGATGACTGGCCATCTTCAATATCGCTGAAACAAATTGAAAGTCAAAGTATAAAAAATTTACTTTTATTTACCTAACTTCGGGTTAGCACTGAAAAATTTTGAGTTGAAACTTCTGCAGTTGATAAATAGAGGGTCCGAGTCCATTCTTAAAAAAACATTTCTTAACTGCTAATTAGTGTATTTCCAAACATCAAATGTTTGTGAGATAAAATATAACTAAATTATTTCATATAAAGCTACTCAACTATATCACATATACATTATATATCAATTACTGACCTGAGACTCGGACTACCATTTTAAAATTATTTCCCACTTCTAAACTATAAGGGTTTAAAAAGATGGGTAAGGGCAATAACATACAAAAAAAATCCATGATCTTGCCCTCAAATTTCTGTATCCGTTTCGTGATCATTAGCTATTTCTATCACTAACAAACAATCGACTTTTCGGGTTAAACAAACTGTACATTGGTGCACAGCCGGGGATCGATCCTACGATCAGCAATGTGTCACATGCTCAAGTCACTAGACTAGACATAAAAATACACATTTTATAATGGAATTACCTTTTTGTTCGTCTCTTCGTCGCTTTTGTTCCAATATAGGTGACTCATCAATTCTTTCCTGCTAAAAAAAATATTATGAATGCTGGCTTACTTAGATTTCACCTGCAGGACTACGCTACCCCATGTGTGTAATTGAAAATTAAAAAGTATAAATTCATAAATTAAATTTATAAACAAATGTACTTTGAACATCTGATCATCCATATACAAATCTATTAGCTAAAGAATTCGAAAAAGAACTTGTTTTTCAGAATATATTTTATACATTAAGTATATTATTCTCATCTAATCTCAGAAACTGTTACAGATTTTTAAATAAATTGTTTGTAATATTAAAATAAAATTGTTGTAACATATGAATATCCTTGGAGGCGAACGGGCAGGAGGCTCATCTGATGTTAAGTGATACCGCCGCCCATGGACACTCACATTGTCAGAATGTTGTGAGCATTCTGCGTTACCGGCCAAAGTCGAATTGGTTCCGAAATACTTCAGTGGGTAGCTGGTTCCACATAGTGGTAGTGCACGGCAAAAACTGCCAGAAATGGTTAGTTGCGGAACGAAGGACGACGAGGTGATACTTTGTATTAAGCTTTGACGTCTGATGATGAAACTCAGCTGCCGCTATTAGTCCGAACAACTCCTTTGAAGACATGGTAAATGCAGTAGAAGATGCAGAAAGACCCCGCCCGAGGGATCAAGCCGCGAGGAAAGGACTGGTCGTCGACGATTCGAATCGCTCTTCGTTAAATTCGGTCAAGTGGAAGGAGCTGGGTACTCGAGTGCTCCCGTCCGAAGGTGAGACCAGTACTCCATGTGCGGCCGAATTTGCGCTTTATAGAGTTGCAAGCAGTGGCCCGAGGTGAAGTACCGTCTTGCCTTGCTGAGCACACCGAGCTACTAGCCTTTCCTTAAAAATTTCCACGAAACTGAACTACATTCGATATGTTAACGCCCAGTATTCCGATGCTATCTGCGGCTTTAATGAGTGTCTTCGAAGAGAGTAGCGACAGGGTGTTATTTTTAGCAAAAAACGTGCAAACTTGTCTTTTTGGGGTTAAATTGGACTAGATTTAGTCTACCCCAGTCCGAGACGCCACGTAGTAGTTACAACTTCAGACACAAGATTGATCATCAACAACTGTCTGAGAAATACCTGCCCGGCCAGTGTAACGAGGGAATATACTACAATAATATTATATATTACAATTATATAGAAAATAAACAGGGTCGGGGATAGGTCACAGTCTTGTGGGACTCCAGCGTTCACGGGTATAAAGTCGGAACATGCTCCGTCGATGATGACCTTGATGCTCCGATCAGCGAGAAAGCTAGATCTAATTGCATAATTTCTTGAGGAGGCCATATGCTGGAAACTTCAAGAGAAGTTCTCTGTGCCACACCCGATCGAAAGCTATGTCCAAACTTACCGCCACCGAAGAAGATCAATATATAGATAACAACTATCTGGTGACGTCTTATTTCCGGTGAATATAAGATACTTAGCTGTTTTGCTATTTTATACTTTCGTATTGATATATATTAACAGCAAGTCAACGTAATGATCACGTGACCAACTAATAAAGCGACGTCTTTCGTTGAATACCATGAGTATTAAAAAGAAAGTTCTAGTTATATATATATATATATATATATTAAAATATAACGAACACATTTTATACGAAATATGGCCTTCTAATAAATATAAAGATCACGTTTGGGGCAGGTAACAATACAAATTTCAAGACACATCGGATGAAACTTACCCGTTTTCTGCTCATCTTACGCTCTTTCCGATCATCACCTCTAAGTTTAGACTTTCTTTTCTCTTTTTCTGGCGAACGTTCTTCAAACTCTTTACTACCCTGCTTATAAAACAGCATATTAAAATTAACAATAACAACATTAAAATGAAAATATTTTAGCTATATGAGCCAAACGAAACACAGAATTAAAAATGATCTTCTCATGCTTCTGGTTTCTTCTTAATTATGATGTCTCGAAGTCCTTGTAAAACCTTCGTCAAGATGATAACGTGTCTATCAATAATTCTTCTATCATAGAAAGGAATCCACTTTGTGCTTCTTTATATTCTTCATTGGTGCTTGATGGTATTGTAATGTATGTTTGATTACTAATGTCTAAGGTTCCGAGTTGAACCGTTTATTAATCTATATCTTCTATCTAGCGTAGCAGTATATTTATATATTAAATTTCTTCAAAACTTTAATATGAGTTAGCTCTAATTATGTTTACGTTGCAGTTTTTTAAGATACTGCGATATCAAATATAATATCGAGAATGTAATTTGGTTCATTTTCGTAAAATTCGCTTCTATTATGGGTAATCTCAAGTCTTCTTTTGGGAATTACACATGGAGATTGCTGGGAACCATTTTCTTTTATTAGGTTTCTGGATCCAATCCTGATACCAAGGTGTGTGGGCTCTATTTCTTCTTTAATAAGTTTTGGTAGAACTGGCATCGTTAACAATGAAAATAATTGTAATTCTTCTAGAAAGCTTAATTTTGCCTTGATTTTCTCGATTATTTTAGAAAGCTGCACCTTGCCTTGAGTTTCTCGATTCTTCTAGAAAGCTTCATCTTGCCTTGAGTTTCTCAATTCTTCTAGAAAGCTTAATTTTGCCTTGAGTTTCTAGATTCTTCTGGAAAGCTTCATCTTGCCTTGAGTTTCTCGATTCTTCTAGAAAGCTTCGCTTCCATCTTCCGTCACATTTTAATTCTGTGAACGTTTGGACCCACTTGACAAAAAATGAAAAACCTTACCACTGCTCGACTGGGCTGGGCTGACTTACGCATTACCTTTGTCTTGGAAATAATATATTTTGATTTTTTTTCTTTTTAATGTTCCTAAATAAAGTCCCGTATCACTATAACACTGTTGAATTCTTCAGATGATTTCTTGATTTTCTGGTCTTCTAAAGTAACTATATTATAAGATTTTTCATTGTTTCTGTGGATTTTGAAGATTCTTCGTTTTTTATTTAACTAGAAGTTCGTAATTGTACACTTATTCACAGTTCGCTTAGATCAGCAGTCGCCTCGTGGTGGGCCGTGGGCGCCCAAACGTCAGTCCGGCGCCAGTGCGATGCAAGGTCGGTTTATTACAACGATACTCACCTTGCCATTGCCGCTGCTTTCAACTTTACGTCGTTTCACATCTAAAAAATATATTAATTGTAATATTTAATCATTAAACTTTGCAAATTTGTAATTTCTTTAATTTGGATTCTAATCCTAGGGAAACAATCAGGATCTTTAAACAAAAACAAATTCAGGAATTGTGTTCAAGTTACATACACACAGTGATAGTGTTTATACGTAACTCGAGTAATAATCTGATCTAATCTGTCTTGAGTATTGTCAAATATTTTAGACGGGACTAATTTTTTTTTTTGGGTCAGGTGGCAAACAGGCAGGAGGCTTATCTGATGTTAAGTCATACCGCCCATGGACACTCAGACTACTAAAGCACTCGCAAGTGCGTTACTGGCCTTTTAGCTCTGTTTTGCGACGACTCTAAGTCTAGTTTAATTCCAGTAGATAAGATCGAGTATTTTCTTATTCCTAACAAAACTTACCACGATCAACGTCATCAGACGGATGCCTGTGTTCATGAGGCGGAGATATTGCCTCCAAATAGCGGTCTTCCTATGAAAAAAAAAACATTTAATTCGTTTTTATTTCATTTATATATTCACACTTTGTTGAATAACATATTTGATATATATTCATGTAACATAAACTTAATATAACTTATTGCTAACAAACGATCTCTTCCAGACAAGCGTAGTAATATACGGAAACAAGAAATATTAGGGGAAAAGTGAAAAATCAAAATTAAAAAAAAACTAGAAGCTAATCTTAATAATCATGAATGACGATACTAGGTTAACAATTACAAAAAAAATATATAATTACAATTCACAATTAAATTGAAAGAAAAAGAGTGTAAGTGTTTACATAGAAGAATATTTAATTCAATTAAAGATGTCTCTATCAACTGTCACTGCAAAATCATGTCAACTGTCAATGCCAATATTTTTAGTTTGACATCTAAAAAGATTTGAATGAATCACAGATTCCTTTTATTCAGTATAGAAAAGTGATAGTAAAAAGTATTAATTAAACGCGTTTCGATCAGCATTTTAATTATTTAAGTAGTGAATGAATATTTAGAATACATAGAAAAACTTACTCTATGGGATCTTTCTCTCGGCGATTTGTCTTTACTTCGTGATTCTTCTTTATTTCTCTCTTTGTTGGACCTGTTTGAAGATACGAATTATTAGAATCCAATAAATGGGGGATGGGAGAAGCAAAAGATAGTCAAATAAGGGAGTCAAATAAAGAGATGGGAATACGATCTGCCGGAAGGAAGGAGATCAGCTCGTAAAAGTGAAAAACAAGGGGAGGCGTATTTCAGAAGACCTGACCAACTGCTGCTGATAACTAGTGTAAAAAAAAACAATAGTTATACGTAGTCGGTCCCAAAGTTTTGTCATAAATGGAAATAATGATAAAAGCAAAAGTGCTGATCTGCCCTGCGGTTCTGTAACTCACTTTTCGAACTCACACAGCGGTTTTCGCATCGGCGGTCGCTCTGAAATCAGTCGTGAAGCAGTCATTTTATGATTTGGCATTCTGATAAACAATAAACTACAAGCTCCCACCTTTTCAGAACGCCTAATCATAAAATGACTGCTTCACGACTGATTTGAGAGCGACCGCCGATGCGAAAACCGCTGTGTGAGTTCGAAAAGTGAATTACAGAACCGCAGGGCAGTTTTTAATGAGTGCAATTATTATAGTACATTAATTAAGGAATAGAAATAGCATAAAATTATTCGAAATTACCTCCCTTATTTTTTAATACAGGAAAGTGATTGTTTTTTGTCTTAAATATTAATTTAAGACAAAAAACAATCTATTAAGTCATGAATATTAAGTCAAATTCAAAAATAGAATGCAATAATTTTTTTATAAAATCATGTTCGAAATTTAAAAATAATGTGTCAGTGACAGAACTTTGGGACCAACTACGTATGTTATATAATATGTTATCGTTTAACGCCCAAACCCAATAACCTATCTCAATCCATAATCCACCATCTGATATAGTAATCTTAATCCAAATGTTGTAACAAGTGCGCCAATAACCAGTGGATAGACCTGTATGAAAATGACAGTTGCCGAAAGCTCGATTTCAACAGTTAATTATTATAACAGATTTTAACTTACACCAGTTATTTAAATAATTAAAAAACTATTTGTTATGTTTTAAACTTACACATGTATATTTTATTGGTAAAATGGAACGACAAAGAGCATTTTATCCGTTGCCAAAAATGGATTGTCTTCGTATGGTTTGGTTATTGGGATGGAGATAGGAGATCGATCGACTGTCACGGTCTGATCTCAGATTGAAAACAATCTGAGATTGTGGATTAATTATTGGATTGGGGCATAAGTTAAAATTATGTAAACTGTAGTTGTTTAGTGAATTTTATTATTATTATTATTATTAATAACCTGACAAATAAATAACACATTGATGATTTAGTATGTGTGGTGGAGCATTGCGTGATATGATAAGTAATAAGTACGAGAGCAGCGTGGGTTAAAAGAGGACAAGGATACGAAAGGTAATGATTATGGCCATGGAGAAAGGATCATTAAGACACAGTTAACAATTAGGATGTACAATGCAACCGTGGATGGGGAAGTCGCGTTGGATAGGCCATGTTCGACATGGACCAAATCCAGGCTACTAGGGACAAAGGTCAAAGCAACGAGCATGCATGGTGAATGTCATGAAAGTGGATGAAGCGAGAAAGGACTGCAGTGGACATCCGTGGTCTCTGCCTACCCCTTCAGGAAAAAAGCGTGATAATATAAATAAACTAGCTGACCCAGCAAACGTTGTTTTGCCATTGCAATTATTACTAGGAATCATTTATTTAGTTCAATAAAAATAACTATCTACTATAAAAATAGGGATTGGTCGGAGAGTGGTCAAAATTAGAGGTTGTATGTATTTTTGTATGATGAATCACAAAAAAATAAAAACAAAAAAAACTTTTTTTCACTAAGATATTAGCCGATTCTCAGACTTACTGAATATGAATAAAAAACTTCATAAGAATCGGGCGAGCCGTTTCGGAAGAGTATGGCGACGAACATTGTGACACGAGAATTTGATATATAGATATCAAAAGTCTTAAACGGCTCCTGACATTTTAATACTTACGATCTCGATTCACGTTTTGACTCCTTCTCGCGATCCGGCTCTTCTCGTCTTCTGTCACTGCTTTTTGATTCCTTTTTGTCACTTTCTATAAAAAAATAAAACCTTAAAACACGTGTTCATCTAAAGCTAGCACAATAAATACAGTCCCCATATTTCAAAAGTGATAATACAGGCTTTAGTTATTTGTAACTTGCAATAGCGAAGTCCCGATTTCAATGATTTAAAAAAAAAAATTGTTTGTATTTAGATGTAATTTAGACCTTACCTTATTAATAACTATGTACCTAAAATTGATTTTATTTATCCTCTTTTAATTTTGACATTTGAATTTGAAACTCTGACTTTTAATACCGTAGAATTCTGACAGCTATCATTTTATGACATGTCAGAGATGGCAAACCTTTTTGGCCGGGAACATTTTTCAATTTCAATACGAGTCTGAACATTTGAGTCTATACATACATTTTATTGTTAGTTAATGTATCCATTTAATTAAGTGCGTTGCTCCACATGAAAAGTGGTTTAACGGCGAGTGATAATTACGTCCCTTTTCATCACAAACAGTAAAAAACGCACAAGAAAAGATAACATTTTAATTTTTTAAAGGTTTACTGAACCTGGAATTAGTAGGCAGTGATGCCAGCTAAAGTATAAAATAAAGTAATTAAAGTTAATTCGATAAATTGTTGAAATATTTGTTATTTTTGTATTAGGTCACTTAAGTAAGAAAATACGTAACATTTTTTTTATTGCCCTCAAATAAGTCAAATTTGTCCCTTTTCGGTGGAGAACTTTTTTAGTAGTAACACTCATGAAATGTTAGAATTCTACGGAATAAAAAATCAGAGCATATATAAATAAATACATTATTGCATAGAATAAAACAAACCTGGAGTTTGAACTGGTGAGGCGGCCGTGTCACTCTTATGAGTATCCTCTTTGACGCTGACGGGCTGGGTCGGTTTCTGTTCTACCACCTGCGAAACATGTCATGAGTTACGTCTTACTAAGATAACAATTGACCATTAGATACCACGAAGTAATTATAAGCAGACCAAAGATCACGATTCGCATGTCACTACCGTGTAAAACCCGGCAACGCACTTGCAAGCCTTCTGGCATTGTAAGTGTCCACGGGCGACGGTATTACTGTATCAGATGAGCCTCCTGCCTGTTATACACAAAAAAAAACTATCAAAACGTTATGTCTTATAAATGTGTTTATTCGTACGAGATATTTGTATATATATATACTATAAATCTAAAAAACCGTGAAAACTTCTTGTTTATATCTCTATGGTCCCATATTCGTCAGACACACTGTCAAATGTCAAACTTCATACAGAAAAAATGTTTTGACAGCAACCTAGAATTAATTTAGAATAAATACGATCCTATGACATTTTTTTTTACAAACAGGAACCCCTACATCATAGCCCATCAATCACGGAATCAGGTAGATATGTGACCGAGACGCTAAGCAGTAGGGGATTATCAAAATATCCCCTTCCCCATAAAAGAGACTATTAACTTAAAAGGTTGCCTATGACTATTTAAATTATTGTATCTTGCGAAATATATATTTTTAATAGCAGACTCGGCCAAGCGTTGCTGTGGCTAAGGTTTTTGTTATATTACATTGTAGTATATTCAAGGGAAACGGTAGGAGAACACCAGTCATGGGGACCACCATGCTTTTTTGGTGGTTATGTCATTAAATTGTAGCTATACGTTGGTACTTTCGACACAGCGCCATCTGTTAGAATTGCGGGTATAAATTGAGATATAAGCTATCCTATCTTTTAAGTTGGATCAAACTGCACACGGTGTGAAAATTTGATTGAAATCGGTTCGTCGGTAGTTTAAGAGTCCATAGCGGACAAACAACATGACACGTAATTAATATATATTAAGACTAAAACTTACTTGATGAAAATCGCTTTCATTCATGAGATTTGGTGCTTTGTACCTCAACTGGCCACTGTAACCTGTGGCCAACACGTACAAGTCCGGCCTTTGAATTTTCTCCTCTTCTTTCACCTAAAAATTATTAAATTATGAACTTTTTTACACAATTTAGCCTTACATTTCTGTGTCTGGTTCGTGATCATTTGCTTTTCTGATAGAAGTAGGTGATCAGCCTTTTGTGCCTCTTCTTCTTTTTTTTTGTTTAAAGAACTTTATTTCTCATGACACAACACGATTTTAATTTTCATGAGAAACTTAATAATATTATAATATACGAACGAGATACACGTCGCCATCAGCTATTACAATTTTAGTTTAGGCTTATTCTGATTTAATGCCCATTTGAATTGATTAAACACGCTAATATTACGAATTTTAGTGGATAATTGTTTAAATAGTTGCACACCCTCATATTTAATAGACTTCTTTATATAATTTGTGCGCGGCTTCGGCAAGATAAGCACTCGCTCAACGAGTATTGCGAGTATTTGATTTTTTTAAATGATAAGCTACTATGGAGAGTTATTTAAAATTTTGCTATAAAATATAGTTGTTTAATCGTCATAATTTTGGTTTCTTGGTAGATTTTATAAGTAGGTGTTAAATGATTGTATCTAAATAGAGCTTTTATTAATTTATTTTGTAGTGTTTGTATCTTAGAAATTTAGTTTTTGCACTTCACACACCATTTCCGATGTTTTCCTTCAACGCAAATAGAACGTCCATTCTACGACCTCAGGGTTGAAAAGAGTTCTTACCTTATCAATTTTCCTTTCAATAATCTGAGCCAGCTTTGCGAGAACTGGAAAGTGGGGCAATATCTTGATGAGGACAATCAACGCGTTCCTAATTTGGACGTAATCACCCGAATCCAGGCAAACCACCATCGCCTTCGTTATTTTGTAGTGCCATTTGTGGCATACGTGTCTGAAATTAAAATATTTTTTAAAAGACTCACAAAAAGTTGGCAATACTTAAAATACTGAAAAAGAACCAACATTAACGGCTGGACACATTTTAGAAGTCAAGTCAAATCATTTATTTTAATTAGACCACCTAAAATGGCACTTTTAAACGTCAATTAAAATATAAAGATGATTCCAGTTGCCCCTCCCAAAAGGTAGTTTCGTGTGGAGAAGAATGGGCAAGAAACTCCACACTTAGAGTAAGTAAAAATACGTTTTAAAATACGTTTAGAATATTTTGTATACATTAGTTAAATAATTATATGGGAAGACAATGTACCTACTCCTAGAATAAAATTACTATACTAAAATAGGCACAAAGTATTTTTACAAATTAACTAGGTCAATTATTGTATTGTTAGTATACATGTTCCTCATATTTACAAATATAAAACCGTAGAATATTATACATTAAAGAGTAGTAATTAGAAACAATGGGGGGAGATAAAAATTTATTAATTTATTGTAGTATTACTTATGTACGCGCGTAAGAAGTTATACTTCTTTGGCATTTTTAAAAATAGTTTTTGATTGCATGCAAATAATTAAATACAATTAAATAATCAAAGACTGGAAAAGGAGTCATTATAGTCAATATAGTTCAGTTTACATTTGAAAAATTAAATAAATATTTATTATTATTCTCTTACATTAAGTGTAACATAAATTCTATTATTATTTTTAAATTATGTCCAATAGCATCTTATGCCGTAGCATCTTCCGTGGGCAACTTCATTCTGTTAATTTTGTGTCACGATGCGCGCGCAATTTCACTCTCATTAATTTTTCATAACGCGCCTAAAGAAGTATAACTTCAAAAATATGTAAAATCAAAAAATCAGAAACCAATTTGATTTTGTCCAGGTTTTAGTGATTTTTTTTTGATTCGAGAATGGTTTTGATTTACAAATAATTTTTTTAAAGACGTAACAGGACAAAATGTTTTTAAAACAACAATATAATTTAAGAATAAAATTCTTACCGATAATTCTCGTATCCGACGTGGTCATTGGCCTCTCTGAACTGGTTGGAAACACGATACTTGGTCACAAAGCCAGGGTAATGCGCACATTCCGCGTGGAAGGAGGCTCGATCCGCGTGCCAACGCATAGCTGTGCCCAAAACCCGGCAAAGGAACTGACCGTACCGACCGGCTTCCGCCTCAGTACAGGACATCACTGAGTACGTAATGTCGCAGAATAACTGAAATATTTTTAATTATTTACCTCTGCAAAACTCCACCCAAATGTAGTTAATTTTAGGCAAACTTCAACTGACAAATATTTTTATTGCTCGATATAAATGTCGCATCGGCATCGCAACGGCTAAATAAGCTAGTTGGCTGCGACATAAACATTATTAATTATATAAGTTTCGCGCTTCAAAGAATGGCAACATACTGATGTTTTTGTATACAAATACCGACAACACTAAATCATATAGACAATGCTAACCTACATATAAGACACCCAAAAAACGCTTTTTCTTCACCCAACGCATTCATCAGAGGCCCTTTCCTTTTCAACCAATTTAAAAAAAACGTGGTTGTATACTAGCAAATTTGCATGTCATACATATACTTTAGTGTTAATATATCAAAGTTAATTAAGCGCCCGCAGAGCAGATTTTATTTTATTAGCTATACTTAAAATAAGAAAACCTAAACATATTTCGGGATACTAGTTAAGTCAAATGGCAACAAATTTAAGATTGTCATTGTCATCTATCAAAGTGTGGTATGTAAAGCATATAGTGTTGCTATATCAAAATTAATTAGCGTCCCTAAAGCAGATTTTATTAGCTATACTTTAAAACCTTATTACCATATTGCGGAATACCAATTTCTTCAAATGGCAACAAATTTAAGATTGTCATGGTCATCTGTCAAAGTGTATTAGTGTGTGTCTCAAAGCAGATTTTATTAGCTATACTTTAAATAAGGAAAGCTTATTCCCACATTTCGAAATACTAATTTCTTCAAATGGCAACAAATTTATGATTGTCATGGTCATCTGTCAAAGTGTATTAGTGTGTGTCTCAAAGCAGATTTTATTAGCTATACTTTAAATAAGGAAAGCTTATTCCCACATTTCGAAATACTAATTTCTTCAAATGGCAACAAATTTATGATTGTCATGGTCATCTGTCAAAGTGTATTAGTGTGTGTCTCAAAGCAGATTTTATTAGCTATACTTTAAATAAGGAAAGCTTATTCCACATAAATACTTTTACTTTAAATAAGGAAAGCTTATTCCCACATTTCGAAATACTAATTTCTTCAAATGGCAACAAATTTATGATTGTCATGGTCATCTGTCAAAGTGTATTAGTGTGTGTCTCAAAGCAGATTTTATTAGCTATACTTTAAATAAGGAAAGCTTATTCCCACATTTCGAAATACTAATTTCTTCAAATGGCAACAAATTTATGATTGTCATGGTCATCTGTCAAAGTGTATTAGTGTGTGTCTCAAAGCAGATTTTATTAGCTATACTTTAAATAAGGAAAGCTTATTCCCACATTTCGAAATACTAATTTCTTCAAATGGCAACAAATTTATGATTGTCATGGTCATCTGTCAAAGTGTATTAGTGTGTGTCTCAAAGCAGATTTTATTAGCTATACTTTAAATAAGGAAAGCTTATTCCCACATTTCGAAATACTAATTTCTTCAAATGGCAACAAATTTATGATTGTCATGGTCATCTGTCAAAGTGTATTAGTGTGTGTCTCAAAGCAGATTTTATTAGCTATACTTTAAATAAGGAAAGCTTATTCCCACATTTCGAAATACTAATTTCTTCAAATGGCAACAAATTTATGATTGTCATGGTCATCTGTCAAAGTGTATTAGTGTGTGTCTCAAAGCAGATTTTATTAGCTATACTTTAAATAAGGAAAGCTTATTCCCACATTTCGAAATACTAATTTCTTCAAATGGCAACAAATTTATGATTGTCATGGTCATCTGTCAAAGTGTATTAGTGTGTGTCTCAAAGCAGATTTTATTAGCTATACTTTAAATAAGGAAAGCTTATTCCCACATTTCGAAATACTAATTTCTTCAAATGGCAACAAATTTATGATTGTCATGGTCATCTGTCAAAGTGTATTAGTGTGTGTCTCAAAGCAGATTTTATTAGCTATACTTTAAATAAGGAAAGCTTATTCCCACATTTCGAAATACTAATTTCTTCAAATGGCAACAAATTTATGATTGTCATGGTCATCTGTCAAAGTGTATTAGTGTGTGTCTCAAAGCAGATTTTATTAGCTATACTTTAAATAAGGAAAGCTTATTCCCACATTTCGAAATACTAATTTCTTCAAATGGCAACAAATTTATGATTGTCATGGTCATCTGTCAAAGTGTATTAGTGTGTGTCTCAAAGCAGATTTTATTAGCTATACTTTAAATAAGGAAAGCTTATTCCCACATTTCGAAATACTAATTTCTTCAAATGGCAACAAATTTATGATTGTCATGGTCATCTGTCAAAGTGTATTAGTGTGTGTCTCAAAGCAGATTTTATTAGCTATACTTTAAATAAGGAAAGCTTATTCCCACATTTCGAAATACTAATTTCTTCAAATGGCAACAAATTTATGATTGTCATGGTCATCTGTCAAAGTGTATTAGTGTGTGTCTCAAAGCAGATTTTATTAGCTATACTTTAAATAAGGAAAGCTTATTCCCACATTTCGAAATACTAATTTCTTCAAATGGCAACAAATTTATGATTGTCATGGTCATCTGTCAAAGTGTATTAGTGTGTGTCTCAAAGCAGATTTTATTAGCTATACTTTAAATAAGGAAAGCTTATTCCCACATTTCGAAATACTAATTTCTTCAAATGGCAACAAATTTATGATTGTCATGGTCATCTGTCAAAGTGTATTAGTGTGTGTCTCAAAGCAGATTTTATTAGCTATACTTTAAATAAGGAAAGCTTATTCCCACATTTCGAAATACTAATTTCTTCAAATGGCAACAAATTTATGATTGTCATGGTCATCTGTCAAAGTGTATTAGTGTGTGTCTCAAAGCAGATTTTATTAGCTATACTTTAAATAAGGAAAGCTTATTCCCACATTTCGAAATACTAATTTCTTCAAATGGCAACAAATTTATGATTGTCATGGTCATCTGTCAAAGTGTATTAGTGTGTGTCTCAAAGCAGATTTTATTAGCTATACTTTAAATAAGGAAAGCTTATTCCCACATTTCGAAATACTAATTTCTTCAAATGGCAACAAATTTATGATTGTCATGGTCATCTGTCAAAGTGTATTAGTGTGTGTCTCAAAGCAGATTTTATTAGCTATACTTTAAATAAGGAAAGCTTATTCCCACATTTCGAAATACTAATTTCTTCAAATGGCAACAAATTTATGATTGTCATGGTCATCTGTCAAAGTGTATTAGTGTGTGTCTCAAAGCAGATTTTATTAGCTATACTTTAAATAAGGAAAGCTTATTCCCACATTTCGAAATACTAATTTCTTCAAATGGCAACAAATTTATGATTGTCATGGTCATCTGTCAAAGTGTATTAGTGTGTGTCTCAAAGCAGATTTTATTAGCTATACTTTAAATAAGGAAAGCTT
The DNA here is from genome assembly GCA_905332375.1 of Pieris macdunnoughi. NCBI lineage: Eukaryota > Metazoa > Arthropoda > Insecta > Lepidoptera > Pieridae > Pieris > Pieris macdunnoughi. The sequence goes on from CAJOBZ010000064.1 coordinate 2,196,059, forward strand.
ATTCCCACATTTCGAAATACTAATTTCTTCAAATGGCAACAAATTTATGATTGTCATGGTCATCTGTCAAAGTGTATTAGTGTGTGTCTCAAAGCAGATTTTATTAGCTATACTTTAAATAAGGAAAGCTTATTCCCACATTTCGAAATACTAATTTCTTCAAATGGCAACAAATTTAAGATTGTCATGGTCATTTGTCAAAGTGTATTAGTGTGTGTCTCAAAGCAGATTTTATTAGCTATACTTTAAATAAGGAAAGCTTATTCCCACATTTCGAAATACTAATTTCTTCAAATGGCAACAAATTTATGATTGTCATGGTCTTCTGGCAAAGTGTATTAGTGTGTGTCACAAAGCAGATATTATTAGCTATACTTTAAATAAGGAATTTTACATAATAATATTCGCACTTACCCGATCATAACACAGCAACGTAGAAAAGTTTGGCGTCTTCAGAGAATGCACTGTATGCACAAATTGGGCGCAGTACAATGCATCCGCCGCCGTAAACACGCAACGCGGAAACAGGCACAATTGCATCAACCGCGTGACAGTTTCGTTTTTGGCAGATTTGACGGCTCTCGCTGGGAACCAGCCGCTGCACTCGCGGGACAAACGCGCGTGTACGCGGGACACGTGGTCTTCTTGGCGACGACGTTCATCCTAATTTAAATAATACTTTTTGAAGTCATGTTTTGATTGCTTTTTGACAGTTGTTAGGAAGTGACTGCTTAGGTTCACAGATGTATGGAGAGAGTGCCTAATGGCTAGAATTTTCTACCCTCAACCCTGAGGTCAAGCATTCAAACTGCGGCTGTTCACAGCATTTTATAAACATCAGCCAAAACTTTAGTCACACTATTTTATTTTAATAAAAGCCTATTAAGCATCCGGTAATTCCACTTTGTCCGTAGAATTTCCTACTATGTTAAGCTAGAAGGTGTATTGTTTCTGTAGTCCTCTTAATTATAAAATCAACAATAGCACAGTTGTAACTGAAGTCACTCTCTTTTCATCACATTCTTAAGAAAATTTGCCAGAAAGAGACGAAAGTTTAGTCAATATTCGTTTTTTGAGGGGTTCATATCTGTATCACTTTATGTATACATAGTGTATTTGCCCATGTTATATAAAAAATAAATACCTGTAACTTTTCTATAAGGCTGTTAAATCGTTCCTGTTCCTTCTTCCCCTTGGTCCCTTGGGAATCCTTAGTGGCAGCCGAGGCAGCCAGCTTCAATCTATCAATTTCCCTTTCGTAGCTCTCCACCGGCACGCGTAAGTCGTACATAGATAAGGACCTAAAATAAAAATTACCGATAAAATAGTAAATGATATAATATAGTGTTGCTTTAAATATAGTCATAGACTAATTAATAAGAGATACACTCTCTATAACGAATTTCAAGGGACCGATCTTTTTTTACGTTATAAAAAGTTTACGTTACAGGGAGGGAAGAGAAAAAGATACCAAATTTAACCAATTACCTACAATAATTTCTAATTTTATTACTATCAATAGGTCCACAATTCTAAACACATAACGCTTTTCTTTTACTGGCCATATTGACAGTTTCAAAGTTTGTTTATGACTTATAATACACGATAGGTGACGGTGGTGCGTTTAGTAACTGAGACCAAAATTTCCTACAAGCAATGTAATCTAAGAATAATGGCACACGTGTTAATGCAATTGAATAACAAAGGCGAGAAGGCTGTTATGACCTCAGGTGTCTGCACCTCAAAAGTTAAGTTTTGTAAGCTGATTATAAAAACAATTACACTTAAGTATGTCGTTGATGTCTAAATATGAAAATATTTCTTCGTTATAGAGACTGTTGCGTTATAAATAGTCAATAAATGTATGGGGTTTGTGTTAAACCACCGTAATTATTGTTACGTTATAGAGAGCGTTTCGTTATATGCAATGACGTCATAAAGAGTTTATACTATATTCGAAAAGAAGACGTAGAAAAACTCACCAAAACGTAACGTAGAACTCGGGCGAAATATCTTCCCATACTTTATTCGGTAGGAGTGGTGTTATTGATGTTACAATTGGTTCTAGTGCTTCCTGGGAGGCAATGCTGTACCGCGTGATGCTCTTCTCAAGAGAATCCGATTTACTATCAGACGCTTTGCGAAAGGACTCCACCTTCGCAGCGATTATTTGAGCTATAACTGGACGATGGAGGAAGAACGCCACGTCTGCGTCTACGTGGTAGTCCCGAAGTAGTTCCTGTGAAAAGGTAGGTTTAAAGAAGTTTATACTACCAACATACATATCACTTGCACTTGAGAACAAGAAATTATAATATTAAAAACCACCACCGTAAAATTGTAAACACCGTCAGATTGTAATCTATCTCGCGAGATTGTGAACTGTCGAAAGATTGTGAACCTCAATGTACTGCTTACAATGTAACGTATTATTATTCAGTAGATTGTAATCTATCGAATATGCTCGTGTCTACGTGTGTATTTTCGTAAAAGTAAAATGAATGTTGTGTATTTATACGTTTACTTAATGTTCATTTATAAGTGAGTGAGTTTGAGTCAAAATATAGTTTGTTAGTAGGTTTTTAATTTATTTATTTTGTAGAACCTGAAGTTGGTTAAATTGTATTAGTTGAAGCGCTACCCCAAACTTCTACCAAATATAATAAATAAGATTTTACTAAGGAATTGTAATTTGTCATTGGTACTGTGTTGGAACGCATTTGCTAGATGCGTTCCTTTATGACATTTTCCTTTGAATAATTGTAATGTAGAGGGAGGGTAAAACTTGCTGAGTTTCTTGACCGTTCTTCTCAGAACAAGGCCTCCTGGTAGTTTTGCGAACGGATGGCGTAGTCTTGCTCTTTCGCGAATTTTGTAAACGTTATTGACATTCATAAGCATGCGCTAAGACGCATCTAAATTGAATAAACGTATTTTGATTTGATTTGAAGTGCACCAGTAAGAGAAGATACAAATGTATTCTACATCTAATGAGCTTTTAGAATCTCAAAGCTAGAAATTAACACGTAGTTAGAAATAGTTAGAGGAAAAAGGTTGAAACTTGGTAAATCTTTATCTACACTAATATTATAAAGAGGAAAAATTTGATTTGATTGCATTAAATAGGCTCTAAAACTACAGGACTGATTTAAAGAACCTTTTACCGTTTGAAGCCTACGTTATCCCTGATAAACATAGACTATAGAACATTTTTAATAAAGTTACGGTTCTATATGGAAATAAGATAGTGTATTGGTGTGAAAAATAATACAAATATTCCTATATCGCGTACGCTGCGAAGACTATTGACAATAGTGCAAAGTGATGTACTACAGTTTTATAGAAGACTTCAATATCTACAAAAAAGTTGACCATAGATGTAGGTTGTATTACGTTGATAAATTTTTAAGTTTTGAATAAATCTCTTACCGGTAAAGCCGGCAATCTCGCAGCGTACTCGTCGGGCGCGTGCGAAGACGCAAGGAACGTGCCAAGCTGAACGAGCGCGTCCTGGCATTGGTCCGCCAAACGCCCCACTACTTTTAACTGGGACCCACTCGATTCTCCGACTATTTCTTCGCCTTCTGTAAATTTCAAGGGTTTGTTTGCTTCAGTATCTTTGTTATATAAGGTAACAAGATTTATATGACCAAATATAAGAAAAATATTGTTCAATATTCAAACAAGTAATGATTTATTGTAAATGTCAAATTACATTAGACAATTGTCATGTATGATTCAAATGTAATTCACATGTGAATATAACAAATTTTGTCCAGGTAAACAATATATTTATTATCAATATAACTATGTACAACTAATTTTAGACTCAGATTAGATTTTCTATATATTTTTTTATTGTTAGTTAAACATTACCCCTGAAACATGAAAAGGGTTCCAAAAAATCAAAGCATATTTAACCCGTATCTATACAAAAGATTTTTATGTGTTCTTGTTAGATTGTCATTAGTTAAACTAAAGTTTACATTGATATCTTTTAAATATTACTAGTTCAACGCTAAGGGTAAGATTCGAGTTGAGACTCAGTTTGAATCTCACACGTATTGGATTTTGACTTAGGGGAGTAACATACACATATTTTATATGTTAAGACAATAGGACATTTAAAAGAATCCATAAATATTTACAAATTTAGTAAATACAGTGTAAACTCTATGTAACGACACTCAAGGGACTGTGCTTATTTTGACGTTACAAAGAGTTGTCGTTAATTGGAAAGAAGAAAAATCTGTATTAGAAAAAGTTTATTTCAGACTAGTTAGTAAATTAAATTAAAAAACGGTCGTGTACTTATGTACGCGCTAAGAGATACTTCTTTGCATTATTAAAAATAGTTTTGATTGCTGCAAATAATTAATTAAAATTAAATAATCAAAGACTGAAAAAAGTCATTATAGTCAATAAAGTTCAGTTTACATTTGAAAAATTAAATAAATAAATATTTATTAATTTTATCTTACATTAAGTGTAACATAAATTCTATTATTATTCGAATGTTGTTTTTAAATTATGTCCAATGCCGTAGCATCTTCCGTGGGCAACTTCATTCTGTTAATTTTGTGTCACGGTGCGCGCGCATCGTAAAATTTCACTCTCATCAATTTTTCATAACGCGCCTAAAGAAGTATACTTTCAAAAACAATTCTTATTTGAACGTTATGCTAACGCTTTTGCAATACCAGCAAATATGTTGTATTTTTTTACTTATTTTATTCATTTTGCGATATTGAGGCATCTTCGTGATAAAGCACGCTCAAGCAATCCCAATTTGTAAACAAAAACGGATTTCTCAAAATGTTCAGTACGTATGATGCCGACAGTGGAGTTCATTACGGGCTAGGACAATAGAGCGACAAAAGAACGTACACAACTCTGCATTTTTAACAAATTTCGCCAACGTATAAAGTACTTTTTATTATTAAATTGTCGTTATTGAAGGTGCTTGTAATGCTATGTAGAGTGTATCATTGTATGGAAGAGAAGCTAAACCAACCAAATACGAGTGACTTCGACGCTTTTTGGAGTTTGTCGTTATATCGAGGGGCGTTACATGGAGTTTACACTGTATATATTTTGAAAACATTAATAAATTTAAAATGATTACCTTTCCAAACACAACAATGTCTTTGTTGGGCGGACAAAATGCAAAGTGCTATATCTAAATTGTTGCCCACGACTGCGTCTTTTAGCCTCGCTGACGATCGCCTTGTGTTTCGCACTTGTGAGAAGTATCCAGCCTGTAAATTTACAATAATAAGATTTCCTTTAATAAAACACTATTTTGACCGGATTGAAGTTATGTATTATTATAAATTTACAACTACAGCGTGCGTGGTACGTCGGATAAATTTAAAATTATGTTAAATAGTTGTAAATTTATAATAATACATAACTTCAATCCGGTCAAAATAGTGTTTTATTAAATGAATAAAAGTTATGTTAATCAAAGACAATAAGATTTCCTTTGTACCACATAATATTTATTATCTTAAAATCCTAATATCTATATTTCAAATTTATTTTAATTCAAAGTTTATCGACACTTTACATCGACATATTTGTATCGACACTCGCACCAAACCACAAAAACTGGTCTTGCTTGTTTCGCGCGTATGTGTTCGTATACGCAGGTAACTTTTACATATTACTAGCTGACCCGACAAACGTTGTTTTACCATGTATATTATTTCTAAGAAACATTGTTTTAGTTCAATAAAAATAACTATCTGCTATAATAAAAAATAGGGGTTAGAGGGGTGAAAATTAAGGGTTGTATGTATTTTTAAAACACATAAAAAATAAAAACAAAAAAAAATTAAAAAAATTTTTTGGGCTGAACACACTTTTACACATTTTATTTATTTTTTATTTTATAATTTAACCAGAAATCATACCTCCCCCTTAAGTAATTCACCGCCCGCCATTGCATCTAACTGTTCGGGTGTCATCTCCTCAGCTGCTTCAATTCCAGCCATTTTTTGAACTATCTCCTTAAGTATTAGCAAATCTTGGCTGGAATAAAAAAAAATTGTTAGTATCGTTATTTTTTTTTAACTTCTCATCAAGCTTTTCAAACAAAAAAAACGTGAATTTGATTTATTTACATAAAAAATAAATCAATTGCGCTACAACCCCTTTAGGTCTTGGCCTCAGATTTCTGAATGTGTTTCATGATAATTTTGAAATCTAATAGACAAGAAGGTGATCAGCCTCCAGTGCCTGACACACGCCGTCGACTTTTTGGGTCTATGTATTTGTTCACGTTGGTAAGCGCGGGCGCGGCGGCGGGTGCGGGCGTGGTTAAGTGGCGAGTTCGTGTTCACATTGGCCGCCAGGCGTTTGCGCGAGTGTGACGTGTTGTCAGAGATTACATATTGGATTCAGCACAAATAAACTCTTCTGTATTGAAAGACATTCTGAAGACGTACTACCGTTTCTAGCGACGAGTTCAAAATGGTTAAACTTACCTAAAGTCGCGAGTGAACCGCGCGCTCCGCCGCTAGTTCGACGTGAACACACACAAACATTTCACGCGTTTGATATTGCCCGCTACTTAAACCGCACTAGCGTTTCGTATATATACTTGGATATTACGCCATATGTTTGATATTTCGTGACCGCGCCCGCCACCGCGCCCGCGAGTCAACGTGAACAAGAACTTAGACATGTCGGTTTCCTCACGATGTTTTCCTTTACCGTGCTAGCGAATGTTAAATACGCACATAGAAAGAAAGTCCAAAAATGGAAAGAAACAATGTACTTTTTTGCAGTTTGGCGACCAGATAGGTCCTTAATAAGGGTTACTTAAAATTTATTTATTAATTTATTTTTATAGAAATACTTTTTTAAGTGGTTAAGGATGAAGAGGAGTCTGAAAGATGTGGTTTTCACCATGATGAGACACTCACTGACTAAACGTCAAATCGAATAAATAATATTAAAAATTAATAATATTACCTCTGTTGTGCCTTTAACCGATTAGCGACGAACTGCAATAATCCCGTCAATTCAATATTATGCTTCTTAAAGGCCGCGCCTGCAAACGCGGCTAGCGCCTGTAGCCATGGCGGATGTGCCGCACCACTTGCGCCAATACCTCTCCCCGCACACAGTGCTTCCACAAGACAATAACCCAGGACATCGAGTGATAGTGAAGTCAAGTACTTGAGGGATTCCACCACTGGGCCTATTAGGTTATCATATGTTTGTATCTGCAAGAGATGAAGTTAATGAATTGCTGTTCGTTTGTCATGCTAAAACTCTAGAATGGCTGGACCGTTTATTCGGTAAGAAAAATGTATATTCAATTTAAAAAACAAAACAATGTATGGGGTGGATGCAATTTAAATTAATTCATTGATTTAATGTTAAAACATTATAAAAATAATATATAGTTTAGCAAAGTTAAGCATATAGGCGAAACTAGCAAGAGCAGTTGACACAATCGTCGATAAAGTTTAAATAAAAATAAATTTAAAATGATAATTTTAAGAAAATAAAGCATAAATAATTTTCCTTTGAGTGGTTGCCTAGAAGAGATCGCCCGAAAACGATAAGGCCGCCAGTTGCCCTCCTTATCATTTAATTATGTTAATTGTATTATATTTCTGTATGCATCGAAGTGTTAATAATTTAATTTTCCAATACAATTAGTTTTTATCTTATAAGTTTGTGTTGTTTGTGTTTCGACTCATTGGTCTAGTGGTTAGTACCCCTGACTGCGAATCCATGGGTCTCGGGTTCGATCCCCAGCTGAGACGAACATCGATGTGATGAGCATTTGGTGTTGTGCTTAGGTCTTGGGTGTTTAAATATGTATTTATATGTCTATCTATCTATAATATGTATGTATATCCGTTGCCTAGTACCCATAACACAAGCTTCACCAGCTTAGCATGGGATTAGGTCAATTGGTGTGAATTGTCTTAAAAAAAAAAAAAAAAACTTATAATCTAATCTTTTAAGTTTGTAATTAAACACCTAAACGGCTGGACCTTCTGTATTTTTAATACAATAAAATATTTTTCAAGTTTAAAATTGTTGTATTTATGACACGTATACAGGAAACGTGCAACGTACAATATATTGCAGCCGAGGTTGCGTTCGTGCGCGTAGTCACCTCTAAGTAATAATTTTTTGAAGGATTACTAATTATACTGTTTTAATCAAGTAAAATAGTAGTAACGGTTAAATGTTTGGTTATGCGCGGAATGTATAATGTAACGTAATGTATAATAAAGATAACCTTATAAAAATAAATCATAAACATCTGTCTCTTTTCATCATAGCGTAAACATAATTTGCCAGAAAGGAGCCGTTCAAGTATTACATAAACAAATCTACTGCAATTTATCCCTCCCCCCTTCCTCTTGTCAGCAAAAGTAAGCAAAACCCTCAAAAATAATAGTACATGACGTGCGTATTAATTTTTTGTAGGAATCCTCGAAAATGCATTTCGTTTAAAAGCATAGACAATATATAAAATGTAAATAATTGCTGTTGACTTAATTACCAAATAAGAAAATCAAAGACCTCCCCCTTATAGAGCTTACGTAATACTTAAACAGCCCCAAAGAAACAAACATTTCCTTTAAAATTATAAGACAACTAGTAGACTCGGCCAAGCGTTGTTCTGGCTAAGATTTTTGTTATATTACATAGTAGTAAACTATTCAAGGGAAACGGTAGGAGAACTTATGTGAAAGGTAGATGACAGCTTATGTGAAACGTTGATAATTTTAACACAGCGCCATCTGTTAGAATTGTTTCAAATAATAAACAAATATTTTGCAATAAATTAAAATTGCGACTATAATTTGAGATTTAAACTATCCTATCTCTCAAGTTGGATCGAACTGCACATGGTGTGCAAATTTGATTGATATCGGTGCGGTAGTTTAGGAGTCCATTGAGGACAAACATTGTGACACGAGATTTATATATATTAACATTAAATGAATTTCGTTATCACGAATAATATACGAATAAGAGCAAAGATTAGATTTTTTTTTCCTGTTCAAAATCAAGCTTTCAATTTGCGTTTGTGGTAGCAATATTTGGTTATTGCTACCACTTACTACTACACATTCTTAACTCTCGGGCGAGGAATAAATAGAGAAACTAAACCTCCTTGGGCTTTTCATAATCGGAAGTTTTTCGCTATTTTTGTTTTAAAATTTATTAATTATTTAAAATTATTTCCTACATTTCAACATTACCTGTAAAAGCATGTAATCGAAGAGGAAAGCGGGCGCCGCGTGCGACAATTTTCCAATAAGTCGTCCTTGAGGCTTTATATTTTCTTTTGAGACTCTTTTCATTATGTGCTTTATGCGTTGTAATGAATTCCCCCTCACGCGCATAAGGGATGGAATTTTTTCACCAGATTCATTCTTCCATCTGGCATATAGGCAGTATCTACAATAAAAACTTTTAGTAATTTTTTTTCGTTTGTTAAGATGAGAAAACTTATTAAGAAAATTGGTTAAATTTTAATTCCACAGATTTTTCACATTCTTTCTAAAAGGGAAGTTTTCCTTTCATTTTTGCTTCTAGAGTTACTTACTTTATTGTTTAAATTTTAAAAAATACCAAAACTGATAAACATATTTTTTTCTGTAGCTTTTTATTAATAATAAACAGAATGAAAATCAAAATTTATGATAACAAAACCAAATGACAGATATCGTTACGCGCGTTTTTCAATTTTTAAACTTTATTTTTAAATGTGATCTCCGCTTTTTTTGACAGCCAGTAATTTTCTCATAGTGATCGATCTCTTTGGTTGAAATATTTACTAATACTCCACATTCCAAATTCAAATTTCTTTAAATCTTAATGACTTAAATGCAGTGGATTTCATTTACTACGACCTTGGTTGTAGCGACCATTAAGCTATAACGTTAAATCTAAAGCATTTCGAAACAAATTCCTAGAAATCGCATGCAGATATTGCGACCGGTGTCAGCTGCCATTGATACAAAGATTTATTTCTTTCACAAACATTTCTTATATTTCGTTTACATTTACACAGATGGTCATCAACTGTGAAGACCTCTACCTTTTGTTTATAGATATCAGCTAAGTAGGTAAGCGTTTACGTTTCGGAGTTTTTTATGGGTGACTTTCAAAGTGACCTTTCAAACTTCTTTAGGCGCATGAGGGTAATTTTTTTACGGATGAAACGTCACGAAGATGTGCAGCGGTTTTGTCGAAGAATAGGGAGAGAGCGATTGAGACCGATTGAGAGAGAGTGAGAAGGGCGAATTACCTTATAGAAATTCTATTTTTGAAATTAAAATTTCGTAAAGAGAATTTATGAAATATTAGTATTTTATATTTTATGCAAAATAATTTATTGAAATCTCAAATGACGAATTGTAAATTAAAATGCCACGTGTTTTTATTATCGAATAAATAAATAAATAAAATTTATAATTTGTATCAATTTTCGACACTTAATATTTTAATAACTCTTAATTTCAATAAATTCCTAACATATCTTCCTTTTCCCTCCCTCTAAGTCTATACAAATCTAAAGTTTTAGATTTTTATAAATATGAACAAGACTTAACAATTCGTTTGCCAAGAAGTTTCACTTTTAACATGTGAACTTTGTACGCACGCACTTTTTTAAGCTATTGCATAGCTTCTATCGCGGGCCTCGATCGTGGGGACCGAATCCAGAAATTCCGTTAAGAAAAAACCTTACGCGTTAGAGCGGGACAGAACGCATACTGCGTATTCACATCTCTCTGACCAGATCAGTGCAGCCGGTGCGCGTTAGAGTGAGACAGACTATATAGGCGAGTTAGTCTGAGTCTGGTAGAGTGGTAGATTGAATAAATTTATCAAAGAAAAAACTTGAATTAATATCAAAGAAAAAAATACTGCATAAATAAATATAATTGCATAAGTTGAAAAAAAATTATGCAATAGCTTTACCGCGGCAGTCCCCGAGTGCCACACGTTTTTTTTAAATGTACCAGTGAATTACAATATGTGAATTAATTATTGAAAATAAATTAATATAATTTATACACATGTCTTTATCTCTTTGCCTGTGATGACTTCCGGATATAACGACGAAATCAGATTGGTCCGTTCATTGTCGTTATACGAAAACCACTGCAGTTTCAATTTAAAAGACCAACATGTTCTTACTTAGTATCTATGTATTTAACATGTATAAAAAACAATTTTTCTCACCTGCATTGGTATGAATACAACTTGAGCAACGTATAAACCTCCTCAGACATACAACAGTTGCCTTCCATGAGTGTAAGAGCTGGCAATATTGCCGCATCTAATACGGTCAACGCTTCGTGTTCGAGGGGATCACCTACTGCCGAACGCGACGTTCGCAGTATACGTATTACCTATAAAAATAATTTTAAGTTAAATCAGCAAATGACGAACTATTTAATATTTATCTAGTATTTTTGTTTGTAACAAATAAACTATACTACTGGACCAATTTCAAAATACAGTGTGAACTCTTTTTAACGAACTTCAAGGGAACGAGCATTTTTCTTGTTAGAGAGAGTTTTCGTTATATAAAGGGAGGAGAAAAAAAACAAATTTAACCAATTACAATAATTGTATTACTATCAATAGGTAAATTATTTCTTTATAGTTAAATTTAGTGTAACATTTTTGTGTTACGCGTCACATTTTTCGGTTACGCGCCATGTTGCTTTTTGAAGTCAAACAAATTCCTTATCAAAGTCTTTATCGGCGTTGGAATGAAACTTCTTTATCGACGTATGGGAGAAATTTTGTAGCAAATCGTCACGTTTTTCAATGATAGTAATAATTCTATTACAATTAATGAAATTCTATAATAATCTACTACTACTACTACGAAAGTAATAAGGTAAAATGAAATATTTGTATTCATGTCTATGATAATAAAAGCCTTTTGTTAAACTTTATCAAATTTAACGAATTTCTGTAAAGTTGCATATAGTAGATCATTTTTCTAAAAATAAGATCATAAAGAAGTTTCACTTCTTACGTGTGTACACCTAGTACACGCACAATTTTTTTTTTGTTTACTGGCCATCTTGACAGTTTCAAAGTTTGTTTACGACTTATAATGCACGATAGGTGACGATGGTGCGTTTAGTAACTGAGACCAAAATTTCCTACAGGCAATGTAATCTAAGAATAATTGCACACGTGTTAATGCAATTGAATAACAAAGGCTGTTTAGGACCTCAGGTGTCTTTCTTAGAAATTTCAGCACCTCAAAAGGTTAGTTTTGTGAGCTGATTATAAAAACAATTACACTTAAGTATGTTGTTGATGTCTAAATATGAAAATATTTCTTCGTAATAGAGATTGGCTGTTGCATTATAAAGACAGAATTAATGTATGGTTAAGAAAAAATAAGTTAAATTTGTTTAGTTTTGTGTTAAACTAAACAAATTTAACTTATTTTTACGTTATAGAGAGTTTTTCGTTACTACAAATGAACGAATGAACATTATAAAGAGTTTACACTATAGCATTATCCCTAAATAACATAAACTATACAGTGTACACTCTATATAACGACACTCAAGGGATTCTTCCTATTTTGACGTTACAAAGAGTTGCCGTTAAAAGGAAAGCAAAATCTGTATTAGAAAAAGAATGTTTATTTCAGACTAGTGTTGGTAATTACATAAAAACATTTCGTATATGAACGCTATTGCGGTGTGTGTTTTGTACTTATTTAATTCATATCTTGCGATATTGAGGCATTTTCGTGATAAAGCTCATGAAAGTATGCCCAATTTGTAAAAAAAAAATAACGGATTTCTTGGAAAGTTCGGTACGTATCACGAGTACCGACAGTCGAGTTTATTTTTCTCTAAGACAATAAAGCGACAAAACAAAGTACACAGCTCCGCAGTTTTAAATAATTTCGGCAAATTAAAAAGTACTCTTTAGTGTTACTTGTTGTCGTTATTGAGGTGGGTGTAAGGCTATGTAGAGTGTATAATTGTATGGAAACGAGCTAAACCAACCAAAGCCCAGTGATTTCGACGCTTTAAGGAGGTTGTCGTTATTTTACACTATATTTTTTCCAAATTATTGAAAAAACCAGCTGGGAAAACCGTTAAAAATCTTTTAAATATAAAGTTACCATTAAGACATTAGTAGATCGTCCTTATAACAATAACACTACTATTTAACTTAATATGTAATTAATTTACATACCTTATACATCAAAATGGGATCATGGTGAAGAGCTGGTCCGAGTAAGATTAGCGCTGGTATCACCGTCTCCTTCATATCCTCAAATGTTTTACATGCTTTTGGGGCTAATTTAGATTTCAATGGCGGAATGGGAACACCCATTATCTTCGGAGCCACCCGGCATTTTCTGTAAACATAGTGCGAAATGTATATTTTGCCCCAAAGGTAATATCGTCATGTAACAAGTAAATTAAAATAATATGTTATATATAAATTACGTGTCACGTTGTTTGTCCGCTATGGACTCTTAAACTACCGAAACGGTAGGAGAACACCAGTCATGGGGACCACCATGCTTTTTTGGTGGTTATGCCATTAAATTGTAGCTGTCATTAAAGTTGGTACTTTCGACACAGCGCCATGTGTTTGAATTGTGACAATCAAATAATAAACAAATATTTTGCAATAAAATAATATTGCGGGTATAAATTGCGATGTAAGCTATCTTTTAAGTTGGATCAAACTGCACACGGTGTGCAAATTTGATTGAAATCGGTTAAGTAGTTTAGGAGTCCATAGTGGATAAACAACGTGACGCGTAATTTATATATATAAATCTTTTATTTGCCGTGGAAGAAATCGCTTACTGGCCACCCATTGTACTATAATTTGTGGTTTTAAGTATAACTTACATTCTATACAATGGTTCAACAACAGCATGTAGCATATCGCACAATGCTTTGGCAGGTCGAGGTGGCATGGCTGATACTTGTATCCGACTGAACAGTGCTGAGAACTCACGCCAAGCACATACTTTCAGCAATGCTTCACTAAGAACTAGCTTTTGATTGGACCAATATTCCTAAAACAAAAATCTATTTGTGTCATAAAATACTAGAGGGCTGTCGCAGATTTGCTTTTTAAAAAATAATTTTAGATTTATTAAATTGCTGCAAGAGGTTCCGAGATTATTTGTTACAACTTACAAGCATATTAATCTTTCGTCTTTTTTAATATTAGTGTATATTTACCCCCTTATTAAAAAAAACTAAATCAGTCTAATTGCATTTTTAATAAAGAACTCTTTTATAATCATATCAATTTGTATTTACAGTGAAGTATTGACAGATTAATCTTATATATAAAATTCTCATGTCACAATGTTAGTTACCATATTCCTCTGAAATGGCTTGACCGAATTTAACAAATTTTATATGCATATTCAGTAGGTCTGAGAATCGGCTACTATCTATCTTTCAACCCCCTAAGTGATAAGGGGTGACCACCCAAAGAATTTTTTTTATTCTTTAGTTTTTTTTTGTTTTTACATTTTTATGATACAGCATACAAAAATACATAGAAACCTTAATTTTCTCTACGGTCAAGTGTATTTGTATTATTGTAAATAGTTATTTTTATTAAACTAAAAAAAATGTTTCCCAGAAATAATATACATGGCAAAACAAACGTTTGCCGGGTCAGCTAGTATTTTATAATAATTTTTGAAGTGAAACTTCTTTATCGAGGTTGGAAAAAAATTTAGTGTAACATTTTTTCGTTACGCGTCACATTTTTCGGTTACGCGCCATGTTGCTTTTTGAAGTCAAACTTCTTTATCGGCGTTGGAATGAAACTTCTTTAACGACGTATGGGAGAAATTTTGTAGCAAATCGTCACGTTTTTCAATGATAGTAATAATTCTATTACAATTAATGAAATTCTATAATAATCTTCGTAGTAATCGGGTAAAATGAAATATTTGTATTCATGTCTATGATAATAAAAGCCTTTTGTTAAACTTTATCTAATTTAACGAATTTCTGTAAAGTTGCATATAGTAGATCATTTTTCGAAAAATAAGATCATAAAGAAGTTTCACTTCTTACGTGTGTTCACCTAGTACACGCACAATTAATTTTATGAATGAAGGTGTAAAATAATCATAAACAAATAAAAATATTTACTTGTGGATCTGCTTTTTCCTCTATAAATTCTGTTGCTCCGTTTGCTTGAGGTCCTTTTGTAGAAACTATATTAAGCTTACGTAGAAAATCTTGGACAGATTTCAATTCCTTATCAGCCTCTTTAGCCATTATTATATCATCAGGACGTAGCTACAATGAATGGTTGTTTATAAATGCTTAGTTTTTCGACAATAATTTGTCTTAATTTATGTGAATAGATTAAATATGAAAAAACTTCTTTATATGAGATTTTTTATATTATGTACATTCAATGATACATCCTCTTTAATATATACAATTATATTAAAAGTCAATGTATTACCTGACGATCTGTGAATACAAATAATGTATTACATATCTGAATTGTAGTCTAAACATCTTTTATTAATTAATAACACTTACCCAAGGATATATGTCATCTAAAGAAATAACTTGATGTTGTAATAATAAAGCTATGACCGTCATTAAGTGTGGAGGTTCTTTATAGTTATCCAATACATCCATATTTCCAAGTTTGAATCCAAGAACCTCTGATATAACTCGTGGATCACACATATAGTGTTTAATAAGTGAAATAAACAATTTATCTAAATGTGGACGTGCTTCAAATGACTCCAGTATTATGTCTAAAACTCTGTTTGGGTCAAGATTAAAACAACCTGAAAAAACATAACAAGTGTAGTATCAAGTGTTGTTTTCATATCAATCAGCCATCAATCATCAAATAGATCACAAAAATCATTTAAGAATTAAATAGTAATATTATTATTATTAAGTACTTAATCAACATTTTTATCTAAACTAAATGTATTGTTCCTTATCAAATAAGTTACATATATAAGTAAGAATCTAAGGATATATAAATAATAATTACCAATAAGTGATTGAATTATTTCTAAAATAGATTTCCATTCCGTGTCTTCTGAAATTTCTTGATTTAGTTCAACAATTAATTTGGCATATCCTTCACTTTCTTCTCTAAAAAGATTAAATTTACGCTGCTTGTAACTGAAACCAAAGACATTGTTAACACATTATGAAATTAATTTAATAATCTTCTTTGTAATTTCAGAGAAAAAAGCATAGGTGCGGAAACTTACTATAGTTTAGTTTTTATTTTGATGAATTTAGTGTAAAAGTTTTTGTTTTTTAGTGTGCCAACATCCTGCAAAGTGTCTATTTCTAGTCTTTCTTTTAATAACTTGTCAGATAAGAAAGATTCTAACTCCCGGACTAAATAGCAGAAGTTTGATCTCTCCTCTGTTTGCACATCAAGCGAAGTTTCTGCATCCAAAACACAGACAACATCTAATAATATTGATGGCATATCTGCATGAATCATCTGAAATTTCCAAAAAAATATATATAAAGTAGCACAATTAAAAACATAAAAGGTTTAGAGATTATTAGATAATTTGATTGATTCCATATTTTTGAGGATAGAGTATGTTCATGTGACATTTATTATTGTATTATCTTATCTTTATAAAAGCAATTTTATAAATATAAATATTAAGTTATAAAATTTGTCATACATACAGTTATTTCACGCAGTACAGATATCACAGCATCTTTCTTAAGGTATCCTTTAAGCTCAGAGAGCAACAAATCATAGATACTTTGTGAAAGGCCTGACAATTTGCCTGACTTTGTAAATAGGGGACTTTTTCCTTCATCTTTGATATATTGTGTGATTAGCTTGATACTGCAAACAAGGAAAACCGATTACTAGAGTATATATTTCCTGAATATTGATTGGTTATGAAAATGAAAAACAATGTGTTATTACAGAATTATATTAAGAGCTGTATTGAAAACATTATAAGTGTAGCTTTATATACTTCACAAACTACAAGGTAAAATATAGATTTACAAATTATTAATGCAATCGTTACAAAATCAACATGTGGCTATAGACTTGAAACACAATTTTTATACAAATGATATCTTACTATGAGTCTCTGCCTGATTTTTCCCATGTCTTGCAGTACTCTGATATGAATTTTGTCACAGTACTCATGATGAAATTGTGTTAAGACGCCAGTTTTTACAACAAACTACAAAGTCAAAAATAAAACATACGCCGCAGCCATGACCGACTCAGCCACAGAGTAATCTTAAATAAAATAAAATTGATTTTTAATTTTGAAGTTTGACAAGTTGTCTGTAATGTCTTAGGACACTAATGCCAAAGCTACTAAGAATAAAAATAAGAAAAATCGCGCTTAAATAGTAGATGAAAAATGACAAAAAAAATTTATGTAATGTTTAGACTTTAGATTTACATAGGTCACGTTTCTTACGAATATTTAATGAGAAATATTATGACGTTAGTTAATTTTTGACGTGACAAAGTCTTATTATTCGATGGAGCCGGCTGCACGCACGAAAAAACATGACTCATGCGGCGTTACCTCGCTCTGAGGCGTTCCATTTAAAATTGACATGATTGTATTTATGCGTTCAAATAAATGTAACTTGATCAATTCAATTGTGATTTCCATTTACCTCCTCTATATCCATTCAAAATATCTATCAAAATTAATATTTTCTTATGAAAAATGCAACCGATCCATCAGTATTTTCTTATGACGTTGTCACGTTCAACTATCGTCAGTAAACCGACTTTACAGACAACCGGTTTTTTTGCTGTAAATATTATCGATAGAAAAAACGTCACTAGGCAACATTAGGTTTATTGAATCGTGCATCACTATCCGAAATCGGAATTCATATCCAATATTTTGATTGTTAATTGTTATAGATAACCTAAAAAAATCAGCTGTATATTTATTTTTATTCCCTGCTGTTTGACTGCATCCGAAATAACTGTTCGAAAAGACGTACAATTATAATTGTACCCCACTTTTACGTAAGAAATGCCTAGTTACGAAATGGCTATGATAATACGGGCTATGCCCAAAGTTGAACTTAAAAATGCTCTTATGAGAATATCTAACGGAATATTTGATAGAGGTGGTATTATAC
This sequence comes from Pieris macdunnoughi, assembly GCA_905332375.1. Classification (NCBI taxonomy): domain Eukaryota; kingdom Metazoa; phylum Arthropoda; class Insecta; order Lepidoptera; family Pieridae; genus Pieris; species Pieris macdunnoughi. The sequence goes on from CAJOBZ010000064.1 coordinate 2,214,217, forward strand.
GAAAAATTGAAAACTTAGGATATCGACCACTGCCGTACAAAACAAGTGCTCATGGCCTGGTGCATAAAGAAGCAAATTTTTTTGTTTTTAAAATTGATACCGCAACCACTGTGGTTTCTGATTTGAAAGAAGAGTATAGTCGGGATGTAGATGTAGTCAGACAACGTGTTTTCAAAGTAAATGAGGATTCGGATCATGTATGTACTTTGGAAACGGAATTATTGCCGCCAGCATATCGCGAAGAAGTTCAGAAAATGATCAAAATGGGAAAGTCACAAGTGAATCGATTTAGATACAAATTCTCTTATAACTCAGGTTTGGATTACTATCCTTTCCAAAAGTAAACATTTATTGCACATAGTCCGTAATTGTACGTAGTTAATTATTATTAGGAATTATAAGTAATGAAACAAACATTTAAGCATTAATTATTTATTTAATTTATCCACTGGTTTTCCTCCACCACAACAAATTTCAATGCAATGTGAGTATATTTTTCACTTCTTCTATTCTGCCATTCTCTAAGGATTCATGAAGTTCAGCTAGAATTTGGTTGTCATTCTGCCCATGTGATAGTTTGCTCCAATTTGTATACCATTTTTCTATTTCAACTAAAAATTACACTTCATTTTCAAAAAGTTCAATTATATTTCTATACTTTATCTATCATAATGTTATTAAACTAAATATATTCAGTAAATGATAAGAAACATTGCTTTGCTGATTTTTAATATTGATAGACACTGTCTGAGATATTTAAGGTTGATACCGAATGTAATGGAGTTACAGTTTTCTTAATTTACTGGACTATGCATATAAATTTAAAAAATATAGGTGTTTTGTAACATATCCAAAACTTAGAATCCAGATCTTGTAAAAAATAATATATTCCTAGGTTTTTTATCACAACATATTGTGAAACTGAGTCCTTCGCTCTATCTGTTTGCAATAAACCCAAAAACTACTGCATTAACTCACCAATAGATTGCTCATAAAACATCCATATGAACAAAAATACTTACACATTAATTGATCAAAACATGTTTCATCCAAGTTTTCTGGCTGTTCCCAAATTCTTATATAATCTGTACAAAGTTGTAATTTACCTTCACTATTTATCAAATTAGTATCTAAATCTAGGGCACTGAAATGCAAAATATGATTCTTTAATAGATGTGTTACTTTTAAGTGGTATTTTTGAATTATTAACCCACCTTAAACAGTTTTTTAATTTACCCTCATTTTTCCATTTGTATTGTAATTGAAATTCATTATTTAAATTTTCAAAGGCCAGTGCGCAGCAGTTATCTGGAATATCTTTAAAAAAAAGAACATAAATAGATAAATTATATCAAATTCCTGTCACCATTTTTAACTTTTAATAACCGCTAAACTGATTTTACCGTAAACATACAAACAACATTGTTTTGTTCTCAGTTTCAAACGCGAGAAATCAACAATTAAAGTTAAGCAGAAAATTGTGGAAATTTAATAAAATTATTTTTGGTTTTAATCCCTTGAATAGACGTGTGATATTCAGTTGAGTAAAACACAATTTTGTTGAATATTTCTTATAGAATAGGGGCAAACGGGCAGGACTTGACTTTTTTTTTTAATATTATGGCAATAGTTTTAACTTTATGCCAGTTTCAAGTAAAAAGGACTTGACTTTAAGTATTATCGCCACTGGACACACTATTAGTGCCCTTCCTCACCGGGACTCCATGGCGACGTTTGGCGTCTCTGCGTCGCCAGACTGAGTCGCCAAAACGCGTCGCCAATGCATTCACTCGATTTAAAAATCAAAAATAAATTATAATAAAGTTATCAATAAAATAACAATAAAATTATCATTATTATTTTATTTAATCATTTTAAATCAAATTTTAAATTCATTTTTTATGTAAAATATTGATAATTAGGAGAGCAGGAGCCTTACCAACAATTTCTTTCAGGATAACTAAGTAAAAAACGTAATTGAGGGAGGGCACTTAGAAGGCTCGCCTTTTAATCCCTATGTCGAATTGGAGATACCTACTTCAGTGGGCATCTGGTTTCACATCATGATGGAACATTATAATGTTAATGACATACCATAAGTTATATTAACTTTTAATCCTTTTTTTGTAGTTAAGTTTGAAATTATGTCCTTCAAATCTGCTATTGTTGATATGTTATCTGATTTGAATATTGCAGAGCCACGTCTGTGAACATAATAGAAAATCCTGTACTGTTTCAATATATTTGTATTCAGGGGTGAATCTTGAACTTTGAAGCCTAGCTTATTATAAAAATCATTTTTCTGTAAATCATTTGACACCTCGATCGCACCACACTGTTTTGTCACATTTATTTCTTTACAACATAAAATTACGCCAGATAATTATTTATTAGATTGCATCTCCCTATTATATAATAGATTATAATTGAATGTATTTACTAGCTCCGCCATAATAATCCTTTCGCCGAGTCTATATTCGCGGATGTTCGGCGTATGTCCTGAGAGATTGCGGGCTAATCGATTGTGAGGAAGTTGCATGGATCTAGTTAGCGCTGTTATCTTCACACATGTTATATCCTTTCTATAACATTTATTTATAAGTATCTGATTGCCCTCCTTGTAACATATTTGATGTTTGAGGGCAAAAATAAAAAAAAACTCTCAATAAGTCAGGGAGCGTTCAAGTATTACGTAACGCAATTTTTGGAGATTATTGACCCCATGAACTCGCCGTAACGTTTTTCAGTACCCAAGTACAGTACTGTATCCAAGTCTAGTAAAACGTTTCGTGACCACCTAGTGACTCTTTAGTTACTATTATGTGGTGTAAGTAGAAAATAATATTAACAATAACGCGTAATTCAATGCCCCGCATCGTAACGTTATAAAATAGGAACCCCCCGCCTCTCCCAAAATTCGTTACGTAATACTTGAACGCTCCCTGACATCCAACACAAAAAAAAATTCAATTTTAACCAAGTAAAGTCTTCGTAACATTAGAATAAATTAATACTCACTGATACTGACAAAACAGATAAGTTCCCATAAGTGTATGTGAACGAACGAAATACACAGAGCTGGCAGGCTTAGGCAATTCACCTGGCAGAGCTTCATTAAGCCATGAGGTAACTTCAACGACAGAAAATGTACCAAGCACTTTTAACTCGCATAGACATCTGAAATTATCTTGATGTATTTACATAGCATCATAATGAGTTTTTGTATGGCGCGATCCCAAGTTTCCATCAGCGCTTGATATTTCTATCAAACTTGCTTACAAAAACGTTTTTTCCTAATTTCCAATAAAGAGGTAATGCCGTTTCTATTGGAAGTTGCAGAGTAAGCTAAGAAATTAACCTGGATTTTACGAAGGCGGTAAGAGTGTTGCAGATGCTCAGATATTTTATAACAACATAACATAACAAACCTCTCGTCATGATGTAGAACAACAACGTCGGATTTGAAAAAAAATCCAAAATCTACTTTTTATCATAATTGGATACTACATTGATTAAATATTACGGGTAGGTTTAAAAAAAATCCGTGTTTTAAATTTCAAATTCATCAGTCGGTAAAGTGACGGATTTGATAGAAACATGTGATTTTTCTAAACTGCAATTTAATGTTATTATTTTTATTTTGTTTCAAAACAAACCCTTTTGTTTGCTTGTTTGCCAATCTTCGTAATAACAGAATATGAATTAAAATAGTTATGACAAAAACTAACATGATTAAGTATATTATTTTGAAATGGCTGCCCTGTAAAGTTTACTATTTGTCAGGTCTGTCACTATTCTACGACTATGACGCTCTGTTACCTATATAAAAAAGTTAACGGGCAGGAGGCTCATCTGACGTTAAGTGATACCGCCACCCAAGAAACACGTAACGTCTTTTTTAAATATAAAACCAGTAGCACTACAACCTTTTAGGTCTGGGTCTCAAATAGCTGTATCTGTTTCGTGAATATTTTTTTTCCAATAGACAGCTAGATGATCTACCTTTTGTACGTGGTTTCCTCACGATGCTTTTCTTCACCGTACGAGCGAGCGTTAAATGCGAAAGGAAAACAGTCCATTGGTGCAGAGCTGGGGTTCAAATCTACACCCACAGGGATGGGATTCGGACGCCGGCGAATATTGAATTTTTTTAACAGGAGACAAACGGGCAGGAGTGCGTTGTCGGTCTTTCAAGAATTGGTTTGCTCTTTTGTTGAAGGACCCTAAGTCGAATTGGTTCTAAAATACCTCAGTGGCCAGCTGGTTTCACATATTGTGTTATTATTATTAATTAGCTATCTCCATCTTAACGGGACTTATTTAAATCGTTAAAACCTACCTTTTTGTTTCGTTTACATCTATTTCTTCATGTTTAGAGTAGTAGGGTAGAAGTGGTAAGTTGAATTTTATTAGTCTAGCTACCCTCGGCGCTCCCGCTGGTAGAACATAAACCAGCACTTTTGTACTTTCAAGAAGAGTGGTTTCAATATTTCTCAAACCTATCCATAGCCGCCTAGTGCCGGCCTGGCATCTTATAGTGGCTAACAGATCTGATTCACGATCCTAGAAATTAATATTACAATTTAAAAATCACAGTGTAACACAGCGCGATTCGTTTGCCAACCATCTTTTGTTTTATATTTAAGTAAGTTGTCAAATGAATAAAAACATAATTATTTTTTATTTTCATAATGTTTAAATGTAATTTTGAGAAATTGAACTATATAGTAACTGCCTTCACTTGACTGTGATAGGTAATACAACATTGATTTGACCGTCAAAAAACTTAATTATTTCTAGTTTTCTTTTTACTTTTTCTTATTACTTAAATGTTGTAACAAACGCTACGCTGAATATCATTCAGGCCGCTAGTTAAACGGCGATGTTTACTTAAAGGCTAGGCTGTTAATTGAACGGCTTATTAAGCTAGTTGGCTGCGACATATCTACTGTAACAGAACACGCATTTCTTGTGTAATATAAACTATTATTACTCCGAATCAAAGTCATTTTAAATATAAATAAACCGAGCGATTATATATAACAGCTCTTCCTTAGTTTGAAGACAATTTACACATAGGTAACTTATGAAGCATCTTTCGACACTGTTGTAAGTAATACAGGAGTTATTAGGATAATATTGAATAGTTATTTGTAAAACTGTATCTAACCTGTGGTGGGCAAAGGCTGAGCACCGCCGCTGTGTCAGTTTGTATGACCAATTTGTTATTACAATAAATAAATAACATGTCAAGAGGTACAGCTGATGTTATCCTTGCTTCTATCCAACCATTTTTCGTTGCTCCTGTTAACTAGAATATAGTTTTATTAGTGTGTCACTAGATATTGAATCCCAGACCTCCAGAATATTCGCTAAAACAATTAAAAAGTTGGAAAAACAATTACCGTCACATTTTTCGGTTACGCGTTACATTTTTGCGTTACGCGCATCTTTTTCTTGTCCCTACCACGGTTGATTCGATGAGATTCGAAGCCATTAATAACAAAAATATATAATAACGATAACAATGATAGTAATCATTCTATTACAAATAATGAAATTCTGTAATAATCTTAGTAGTAATAACGTAAAATGATATAATTTTATAATTTGTATTCATGTCTATGATAATAAAAGCCTTTAAACTTTATCTAATTTAACTTTATTTAACCAATTTCTGTAAAGTTGCATATAGTAGATCATTTTTCGAAAAATAAGGTCATAAAGAAGTTTCACTTTTTACGTGTGTACACTAGTACACACACACTACGCACACATTTTTTAAAAAAAAGTTATCCTTATTGGTTTATAGTCGCCGTATATAGACGCCGACAAAAACATACACACTGATGTTGGCTAGCTCCATGGTATCACTAACACTACTATATGGATATACTTACTTCATATTGTATGTCCAACAATGGGGGCATAGACAGACCGCTCTGTAGTGATCTTGTGCTTTTCTGGTATTTATCCCTTTCATTGGCTGTTTGCTTCTCTAAACGAGTTATTTCATTTCTAAAATAATTATTAAAAACGTCTATGCAATCTTTTAGTACTCAAACGAAATTTACAATGTTAGCAGTAATCTTGGAATTTAGCGGGCAAATTAAATAATTTTATTTAATAATTGTTTAAAAAAAGGCTTAGAGCCTATTGTGTAAAGCCCGATTGAAACAATAACTAAGAAAATTATCTATAAAACACGAAAAATCATTTAGCGCTATGAAAATAATAAAGGCATTTTTTTAACTTGGAACTTAGCGGGCACATTAAATATTTACGTTAAATAATAAAAAAATGTGTACTTATGTACGCGCGTAAGAAGTTATACTTCTTTGGCTTTCTTTATTTTTTTTAGATATTAAATAATTAATGATAAATATTTAGCGTTAATAATTTAACAATATTTAATATTTAGTATATTATTCAATTATTAATTAATATGAATAATAATTATTATTTATTATTTTATTATATTATTAATTCAATTTAATAACTAGGTATGATTCAAACTTTAACTATAAATTATAAATTCTGAGAAAAAATAATTTAAACTTTATTGTTAAAGGTACCCATTATGGTCATTCAAAATTTTGGAAGCTGCTAACGCCACTTTCCATTTCTTTTTCTTGTAGATTGTCTTATTCCCATCTCGCTCGCGCCCGCTCGGCGCCCCTACTATTTTTTTTTTTTTTTGGGGGGCCCCCCCCCCCCAAATTTTATTTTTTTAAATTCCAAAAGATAACTTCAATAAAAATTCCGGCTTGACAGCCAATTATTAAAAGCGATAATTTATAAAAAAAAATTTTTAAAGTCGGGTTGAAACGGAAGCTAAAGAAAATTATCAACTTTATTAAAATGTGCATTGTGAAATTTTCTTGAGGAACAGAAGAGAAAGAAAATCTTAAAAGACATTCAACAAGTAAGAGTAAATGTTCAACTAACTCTAGTTTCGCTCTGCGCGACGCAAGCGCATCGGCAGGAACATTTACAACTGCCGCCGACTGCAGACTGCGAGGTCTCAAGCCAAAAATCCTGCCAGAGAATGTGGAGGCCAGTATTTCTGGTTCATCAGAGCCAATGCAACCACCGCACACGGATGTTATTGGTTCACCACAGAACTAAAATAAATTTTATAGAAAATATATAGGCACTTATAGAAAGTAATATTTCCTTCAAAAAAAATTATGCAGTATTTCTCGATCTCTATTTAAGTTAATAGCGTTTTCGATCAAAATCGAGTTGGAATTATAGTTTAAATTAATTATTTTTTATGTAATAGGAGGCAAACGGGCAGGAGGCTCACCTGATGTTAAGGGATACTCATGCCCGTGGACACTCTCAATGCCAGAGGGCTAGCGAGTGTGTTGCGGGCCTTTTAAGAATTGGTACACTCTTTTCTTGAAGGACCCTACGTCGAATATGTTCGGAAATACTTCAGTGGGCAGCTGGTTCCACATAGTGGTGCGCGGCAAAAACTGCATTAAGAAACGCTCAGTCGTGGAATGACGGACGTCGAGGTGATAAGGGTGGAATTTCGTATTCTGCCTTGACGTCCGATAATGAAACTGCAGGTATTAATCCGAACAACTCTGAACACTCAAACCACATCTCTACGAGAGGGTGTTACTTCATATTGTAACCCTAAAACGTTGTTATGCTTTTGATTGACTAAAGGAGAAATACATACGTAGGTATACTTGAGCTGTAATTTATCCTCGTAATTTTCCAAATTACTTAGGTATAACTGTATAGATCCGTCGTGACGACCGACTACGAGGTGGGTCCCTACATAATTACGGAACCAGCCAACGCACATAACAGATCCCAATCCTTTGCCATCGACTAAGCATTTGCTTACTAAATTTGATCTGTAGGTATAATATTTCATTTAAAATATCATTTGTTAAACGTTCAGATAATCTATATAAATAAAAATGAATCGCAAACTCAAACTCGACGACGGCTGGACCAATTCCACCTATTTAGGTCTGGGCCTCAGATTTCTGAATCTGTTTCACAATCATTTTTTAATCTAATAGGCAAGTAGGTGATCAGCCTCCTGTGCCTGAAACACGCCGTCGACTTAGGCAAGCCGGTTTCCTCACGATGTTCCCTTCACTGTTCGAGCGAATGTTGCGCACATAGACAGAAAATCCATTGGTCCAGCCGGGGATCGAACCTACGACCTTAGGAATGAGAGTCGTACGCTAAGGCCAACACTGCTCTCCATATGTTGGTATGTAGCTACTAAAAAGGAAGGATAAGTGAAAAAATAATTTTAAGGAGAACCGAAGTTGGCAGGTGTATAATAATTTAATAAACTACCCGACATGGTAACAATATTTTCCTATGTTGAGTAGGTATTATCCATGGCCACTCCAAAAATTCGTGGGATTATATATTAAAAAGTTTGTGAAGCTTAAAATGTTTCCTTATTTGGAATATATCTGATGTTACAAGGCGCTTAGTTTTCACTTAGATATGGTTTTTCCCCGGCCATTTTCGAAAAAAAAACACTGGCTCTACCTTTTAAGTCTGAACAAATTCTGTATCTGTTTAGTTATCATTTGTTTTTCCTAATGTATATATTGACACTTCTGTTCCTGACACACGCCATTGATTTTTTTGGTTCTAAAGCCGGTTTCCTCACGATGTTTTCCTTCACCGTTCGAGTGAGTGTTGAATTAAACACGGTGTAGGGTGAACATTGAAAGTCAATTGGTCGCACAACCGGAGATCTAACCTTTGAGTCATGAGAGTCGCACGCTATAGCCACTAGGCCAACACGGCTGCCTAGGATCCAAGGAATACACCTAAGGACACTACTTACTCATGATACAAAACCAATCCAATAGAACCGTCAGCAGCTCCATAAAAAGCACATATTTCGGTAGGCCTCTGCGATTGTGGAACTGCAAGACGAGATGGACCAGAGTTCATATATACTCTCGTAATAAATTTACCGTTTTCCACAATTGCCGCTCCTTTATTGGCTATTAAGAGAAGAAGTCTTATACGAGTGCTCTGAAATAAAGAAACTGTCATTGCTCTCTCTCTCACACTCTATTCTAACATAGTTTGTGAGGTTCAAGGGTGAAGTTTTCTCTGGATCGACTGTTCTGCTTTTGAAAATCCTTTTATCAATTAGCCACGTTATTTATGAGTTTTATAGGCTACTAAAATACCAAATACGAATATACTTTGAATATACTTTTTCGTGGTAGTCGGATGTGTAAAGTTGGAGGAAAAACCGTCGTACGGAAACGTTTCTTACGAAACCTGCCTTATCGATTGGGTTTTATAATTGATTAGTGCCTGATAATGCCTAACTGGCTAGATAAAATAACAACTAAGGGCCGATTCGACCAAACAAGAGTAAATCTTAATCTTAGAATAAATCGTCAGTTAAATCAATTTTACGTTTTACCAACTACAAATTCTAAGATTAGTGGACCTATTCGGGAATAGCTCCTATACCGCCGTTTCGCACGGAATAACAGCTATTCCTAGAATAATTTAATGGCGTCAGTCAGTCCAATCAGCTGATTTCTGTCATTTCACAAATATGTATTCTGTGTTTTAATTTCAAGTCAACGCAACGCACTAAATTAATAGTCTGGCATTGTATAATGAAACGTTTAAACAATTTATTATTTATTTATTTATTTTTAGATTTTTTATTTTCTATAATATTAGAATGAAATTTAACTAGGCTCAACAGAAGTTCCTTTTTAGACGAAAGCCTCAAACAAACAAGAAATAAAAACTTTTTGTTGTCGTTTGACACCTGTTAAAAGCTACTTTTTCACTCTATAATACGGCAAAATCGAGTTGACATGATGTATGCTCTTACACTGTCCCGTTGTAGAACAACATTTATTTGCCGAGTTTTATTTTCGTTCACCATTCTCTTGCTATTCGCGTATTGTTATTCCTAGCGCAATTATACTATCGATTACGTGGACAAACGACTATGGATTTACTCGAGATTAAAATCATGGAATAGATTATTCTTGGTATAGTTACTCGTGTATAAATTGAAGTTTGGTCGAATCGACCCTAAGTTTGCTAACTACTTACATTAGCTGTCATAAATGCAGCCACATCGAGCACTCTGTCCTCACACATGAACGATGTTAGCTGATTTAAATCCTTACAATACGTAATTGTTCGTCCACTGCATAGGATCAAATCATTACCAATTATCCACCTATAAATAAAAAATCTATATAATGTACCAGACATATAAAATAAAAGTAATACGACAAAGGCTCCAGAAGAAGCCTGGTGCTGGTGGTGTGAATGTATGTCTTCCCAATAAGTTTCAGTATTTATTTATTTCGTAACAGCTAACATAAATTATATAACAAAACACAATTATAATAAAGATATACTCAAATATAGAATACATAATATATACAAAAAGGTTCAAACGTTTACGAAAGGGCAAATCAATAAATATTATTAAATACATTAAACTAAGTGACCTATAACTTATATATATATATATGATAGCTATGAAAGTGAGGGTATATACGTGAGGGGTGTGTATGTGGGTTGTGATGATGATAATGCAAGTTATTTGTTTCTTTAAAAATGAATTAAGAATGAATTGAAAAATTAAATAAATAATTAATAACAAATGCGTTAAAAAGAAAACGTTTCTATTATTAAAATTTGTTACGTTTGTAGAGAAAGGATTGTTCCTCCAACGTTAAGGGATGATCCTCGGTCAGGCCAACCATTACCTGATCGGCCCTAGGGGTGTTTTTTTGTTGTGAAATCTCGCTGTTGTCCTTAAGAGCTTTTCCCGCGACTAGCGCAAGCGTCTTTTCCGGGACTCGGACCTCGGCTTGGGTTGCCGCGGCTGGTCAACCGCTTAAAAGCAAGATGAAAGCTCACTGAGCGAAAGACGATGTAAAGGAACCCGCCTTTCCCAGGGAAGATGATTTTTTACCCTAATCGACTATGCCCCAGGGGCTGAAGTCGAGAAGTTCTATATATCCTTAGTAGCCGGAATAACTTCGTAAGCGCGTTTCAGGGTTAGATGTCATCGCAGTGATTGTAAGCGCAGATTATTGCTATACGTCAAACTACTTACATAGAAGTGATAACTTCCGACACCAATGTCTCAACTGTTAGGAACACTTTTCCCTTCCTTGTATAGCCCTTGACTTCGTTCCCCGATGCGGCATATATTTTATCGTCATTCGTGCCTAGAAAAACAAGTAAATGTATCTTTTGACGTGTGCAGTATCGCAACGGTGTAAGAATACAGGTCAACCAATTCCAGGAAATTTTATGGGCTGGGTGTGCTACCCACTAAGACCATCGCGTTCACGACGAATACCGTATCTCAAGATGCCTCCATTGCTTGCGTTTTTATTTAAACGTTAATTAATAGTTCAAAGAACCAGTGGTGCTACAACCTTTAAGGTCTGGGCCTCACTGTGTCTGTTTCGTAATCATTTGTTTTTTCTAATAGTGCCTGTGCCTGACCGTTGACTTTATGAGTCTAAGGCATGGTTTCACGAAATTTACCTGAAGACGACGGATGCACAATAACTGATGTGATAGACTTGCTTGGTAGGGTTTTAAATTGAACCACCGGTTCTTCATCTTTTATTCCTAAACACTGCAAAACTCCGTTCTTATCACCAACTACAAACTAAAAATACATAAAAGATTTTAATAACGGCGTTCGATATTTTATTTGCCTTCACAAAACTTGAAAATGTTTCTATTTCTGTACCCACTTAACCTGTAATTTAAGTGTTACTTTATCAATTACAGCCTTAGTATAAGATACCAAGTTGTGACAGCGTTGAGTACGACGCATCACAAAATCCAATACGGTTTTGACGTGCGTCCTTAGCGCCCGTACTCTGAATATACCCCGGTAATCTGAATCTCAATTCAGGAACGAAACTTGAAATATGACTTCCATATATCAAAATCCAATACATTGTTACAATACGGACTTGCTAAGTCTTGTTGCCTCTTACCAGAGTTAGGAAGAAAATATAATTCCGCACCATTAATTAATGTATTTCACTCCGATTAATTAATCATTAAATTAAAGAAGCTTAGGACACCGACAGGTCATATTTAGGTCAATTTGCGCGTCTACTAGGCGTTCACTAGGGATAACGTTTTAAATCTCTTTTGTGAATTTCAACGAACAGCTCTTGACTTGGAGTCTCATTTATCAAATTCTGAATTTTATAAATAAGTAGAAATTACATACTTTTTGTTGAACCTTTTCGTTTACGCTTTGTAGTACTTTCAATGTTTCCGGATATGTAATCCCGCATAATGTGTAATCAATACGTGACAAATCGTATTCCATTGATAGCAAGTAGGTTTTTAAATAAAGAACAAGTTATGTCGTAATCGTAACACTAATACTATTAAATTCCAAATTCAAATGTTTATATAATCTTCGTTGAAAATCGATATCGGTGTCATAGTAACGAAAACTAACAACATACATGACTCTCCAAGAACACACTGTTTGACATTATTATTAGGTACTGATTGCTTATAATTTTTAAATAACTTTTATCCGCTTAGGGGTCATGCAACTCATGCACATGGCATCCAAACTTGGATTCTCGGCTGATCAGTATTCTTTTTGGTAGACATAAAAGATCGTAATTATTATCTAAAATCTACGTACCCAAAAAAGATATAAATAAAACAAATTTAAATTCAAGAAATACTTTGTTGACGCGCTTTAGATTATGGTCCATATTCTAATGCGATTCTTAAATGACAAAATCGTCTTGAGCGAGAAAAAATTAAAATGGTCAAACCTCATTAAACTAGATTTAAATTTGATTTTCGTTCTAGAATACGAGCCTATGAAATTATACAGATTATTAAAAGTTTGATCGATAGACCAATTATTTCTTAATAAAATTACTCTACTTAAGCAGTTTATTTTTTCTGCGGGATAAAAATAATATTATCAAATAACTATTATTAAATAGATTTAAAATTTCTAAACAATATTGTCAAACGTCATAATAGCTATGTGTCAAATAAGTCAATAGAGTCATTCTAAGTAGAATAGTGAATAGTGATTACTGTTTTAGTCTGTGTCAGCTACAATTTACAAATGTTCCAATTCCCAAAATTCATTCATAACCAAAAATAATAAAACAAATAAGTTCTTAAATAAAAGTACACATATCTGTCTGATCTTTTCATAAATTATACAAACTGAAAATGGATGGCGATAAAGAAAATGTTGTTCAAGCTGTTGTAATAATGGATACATTTAATAGGAATCTAAATCCCATATGCACTGATAAACCTACAGTAAGTGCGCTATTTGCTTTTAATTAAATATATAGTTATATTTTATATAATACTTTTCAGTGTCACTTAACTTGAAATTAACATTTTGTCAGGGTTTACTAGCTCTAGCTGGGGTACCTCTTATTGATTATGTTCTGGAGTCGCTTGTAGCTGGAGGAGTAGGAGAAGTTATATTGTTCTCTTGTCAAGAACCATCAAAAGTTAGAGATTATGTCAAGTAGGTAACTCAAAACTGTCTGAATCAAAAATTTATGTTTATACCAAATTATAATAAATTTCAACATTAATAGGAAACGTAAGGAAGAAAAAGTACCATGGACATTTTCACTAGATGTACAGATATTGTCCTCTGAAACATGTCAGACAATGGGTGATGTGATGCGGGAAATAGATGCAGCAGGTCTTATTAGAGGATACTTCATACTACTGAATATTAATACTATAACTAATGTAAACTTTGCTCAATTATTGGAACAACACAAGTGAGTATTTAGAAAAGAAATAACAAAGTTTTGGTGTCTGTAGATTAATAGAGATTTAAATAGTCTCTTATTGTCTGGATTATGAATGGAGGACTGTTTTTTCATCTCTAGGTGGAATTCATTTTTGGACTAGGTTGTACATATTACCAACTAACTTATATGAATGGAGGACTGTTTTTTCATCTCTAGGTGGAATCCTTCTTTGGACTGGGTTGTACATATTACCAAATAACTTACAAAGTTAATATAGCGTACAAATATTTAGTAGTACATTTAATATTTCAGACAAACCTGTAAAAAAGATAAAGGTGCAGCAATGACATTAGTCTACAAAGAAGTTGCATGGGATCATCCTCTTATAAGTAATAATAATCCTATTTTTGTGGCAGCTGATGGTAATACTAACAAAATTTTGCTGTATCAGAAGTATAAAACAAAATGCAAGGATAATACTTTATCTTTACCTTTGGTAAGTACTGACTGTTTTCAACTCTATGGTTAGTGTACATGAAAAACACTTTCTAATTATCCTTAGCTTGCTTCATGTGTCCTTTATTATATTATATTTATAGGTTATTACACTGTGATTTTTAGTTTTTATGAATAAGGGGAAGATTCAGAGAGATACTAGGACTAAGTCTGACTACCATATATTTACAATTTATTTAATTTTGACATAAGAGAGTCATACTCTCTCTACTCTGAATCTTACCCTTACCCTATTCAAAATATATAGTTTAATAATGTAAATAAATAATTGTTTCAGGAGAGTGTATTGCATCATTCAGAAGTAAAATTGCATCATAATCTACTTGATGCAAATATTGCACTCTGTTCACCTTCAGTCCCTCCACTTTTTTCTGATAATTTTGATTTCCAAAACAGAAATGATTTTATTCATGGAATTCTTATAAATGAAGATATTCTAGCCAGCTCTTTATATTACACTTTATTGAAGGGAAATCAATATGCAGCAGCTGTAACGAATTGGAAGACTTATCATATTATATGGTTTGTTTAATTCAAATTTCTTTCAATGATATTGTCATTTGATTTGTGTAACTAGATTAATTGTGGATTAAGACAATTATTGGCTGCAAACAGTATGTTTAAAAGAAAAATACTAGAACATAGGCATTAGAAAAACATAAAAAGGAATATTTATTTATTTTTCAGCTTGGATGTCCTTCACCGTTGGGTTCATCCATTATCTATTGAAACTGGGTCCTTCTACCAGAACAGTTATATCTTTATGGGCAAGCACAACTATATTAAAACAAATTCTGTGCTCAGCAGGTATTTGTTTTTACTTAGTAAAATATTCAATAGATATGTCACGTAAGACAAATTAACAAAATATTTAAAAATCTGATATTTTTATAAGTAATTTCTTTTTAGATCTTGCTCTCTTATTGAGGATGTTATAATTGGATCAGAATCCCATATAAGTGACATGTCATCACTTCGTAAAACGATAATTGGTGATAAAAGCCTTATTGGAAAAAATGTTACACTACAAGGAAGTCATATTATGAATAATGTTGTTGTAAAAGATAATTGTAAAATTATAAATAGTTTTATTGATGATGGCTGTGTTATAGAAGAGAATTGCATTCTTGAGGGTGTGATAATTGCTTGTGGAGCAAAAGTAAATACTGATTCAAAATTAAAGGGAAACATAATTGAAAAGTCAGTTAATGACAAAAATGGTAAGATCAATTTTATATAGAATTGCATGTTGGCAAAATAATGTTTCTAACGCTATCTGCGTATATACTTTTTGAGTTGTTAGCTCTATAAATTCCTTAGAAGCAATATTATTCTTTACATCATATTGTATAATGTAAGCCTAGCTTAGTTTAGAAATATTTGTTTAATAATTCTTATCTTTATTAATCATAAATTCTTAATGAGAGATAGTAATCCATATTATATGACTTAATTAATCTCTGATCTGGCACATAAATCATAACCAACATGGTTTCATTTATATTATATGTTATGGCCAGTTATGATGCATTCTTAATCATAAATAGTTACTCCATTTTCTATTTTGCAGAAAAAACATTATCCAAATCTACATCTGAAAGTGGAACAGAATGGGAAAATGAATCATCTGGTGATGGTGACGAGGAGTTTGTTGGTTTTGAGAAACAGTGGAGTGATAGTGAAACATGTTATTCATCAGACTCCAGTGCTGAATCCTCATTACCTAATTCACCAGTTCCTGATGATATAAACAGTAAGTTTTTATTTGTAGAAATTCCAAATAGTGACCAGCAAGCAAGAGAAACATTCATTTCTAGTATGGCTGACATTGGCACTAACCTCAAATAGAACCCTAATGATGTCATGTACTAATCATTAGTGCAACCATTTTCCAATATAAAACCTTTATTGAAGTAAGAATTACTGTTGAAGGTACATGGTCTTCTTTTTTGGTTATCTATTTACAAGCAAAGCAATCCATATTTTATTATTAATAAAAATTAAAAATACTTTTTGTTGAACAATCTCTTGTTATAAGTGTATACTAAAACAAATTTTATTTTCTAGTTTTCCTTCAAGAGGTGATTGACAGTTTAGCAAGAGGTTATGAAGAGAAATTAAAGTGTGATTACCTTATATTAGAAATCAACTCCTCAAGATATGCATACAATATTCAATTAAATGAAGTCAATTTCTTTGTTGTGAGAGCATTACTCAGTTTGCCTATTCTGGTGGATAGCAAGAATGTTCTTGTCACAGTGAAAGATATATTGAAGTTTTTCCATCCTGTTTTATCTAACTATATTAAGACAAAATCGTCAACAATGGACTGTCTACGAGCTGTTGAGGTAAATAATAAATAATCCAGTTCAGTTTGCTAGGTCTTTCAATTTGATACCTGTTTGGATGGGAGCTAAGATCTCTATACTAAATATAAAAATGTGGAATAATTCAAATGTCATTGGTATTTATCATTAAAATACTGGTAATATACTGGTATATATAAGCTATATTTTATTACAGGACAGCTGCATTAAAAATGAATGGCTTAATGATAAAGCCGGTCAAGTGGTACATTTGCTGTATAATGCAGATGTTATAGATGAAGATTCTTTATTAGAATGGTATGAGGATTTGAAAGAGGAGGAAAGTGAAATTGTAAATCAAACATCACTTGTTAAGTTCTTTGAGTGGCTCAATCAAGCTAGTGAAGAAAGCGATGAATCTGAATAATGAAAAATGTTTGTTTATATTTTTGTGTTGTAAATAAATTGATGTACGTGTTTTAAGTTTAATTAATAATAAAGTTATTGTTTCATCTTATTGTTGCATATTGCTGGCACTGTACAGTAGTAAATTTAGTGAACTTAGAAATGTCTAAATTTGTTGGCTCACATGGAGATTGAATCTTTATCTGTCTCATGTGAGTATCACGTCCATTTTGGTGATTGCTTAGAATAGCTATTTGTATCATATAAGTCCGTATTGGGCTATCATCTAGATCTTTAATAGGAATCATTTCCCAACCTGGAAATCGTAAGTAGTAATCAGATATCATGTAGTATCAATAACATTATATAAAAGCCATAACGTGCATAAAATATTTACCACTGGGTTCTATTAATTCTATCACTTCAATTTCCTGTAGATCATTAAAATGTGTTCCAGCACGAATGGAAATTCTACTTGGTGTGTAACTTTCATCAAGTTTATAGTCTGTATAGATATAAATATGTGATACCATGGTTTTCCGTTGAAATTGAATATTTACTAAATGTGGCAATTGACCATCAGATTGCCAATAGGTGTCCATGCAATCATCTCTTAGTTGATCAATACCAAAACCTGTAAATACAATTCAATATATATATCTTTAAAAGTTTTGTTAGCATTAACAAAAACTCATGCCTTGATACTTACCAGGTTTGCAGGAGGATAGACTCCAAATAGCATTATTTCCTACTTCACGTACTGTTCCGGACCTTTCGCTGACCAAAGGGTCCTTTTCTGAGGTCATTGTAAATTATTTTCCCTGTTGATTTAATATACTAATTTCTTTATTCTAATATTTAATTTTGTTATCGATATTTTTTATTAAACAACTGCCACAGGTTACTGCTATAAATCGTTATTTCTGTCAATAAACTGCTAGTATCAAAGTCAAAATATATAGGAAATGCTCGCTGTTGTCTATTTCACTTTTTAAAACTTCGTGACTTATCTGTGGTTTGATGCATTTTAGCGGCACTTTTAAAATGATTGACGAAACATTTGAATATTGCAAAGCCGGTAGTTTTTATCCTTAAAAATTAAAATTAGTAATCTTAACATTATTATTGATACTACCGATTTTTGATATGAGAAAAACATCAATAAGAGCAATTTAATATGCTGTTAAAAATTACTAGTATTGTGAATATTGACATAGCTTTTGGCTCTTAACTACACCTTAAATTTTCCTATTTTACTAGAAAAAAATACGCACATTTTGTTTACATTATGTATAACTACGCAATCTTTCATCTAACGCGTAGTTTCGTGGGAATAAAACGCAAATAATTGATAAAATTGACCCATAGCTACCCAGTTAATTTAGTTTTATTAGAAAAACAATGGGAACGGGTTGACAAATTGATAACTTTATAATTAGTGGTTACATAGGCCATGAAATAATTGGTTTCGTTGGGGCATGCGATCAAGCCATTAGAAGCGAGGGAATTTTTACCAAAATATGGAAACGCTATAAACAGTGGAAGTTTATTCTTAATTGACCAATAAACAGCGTAATGCGTAATCGAGGTAAAAATTTGCAAATATTTGTAGCGATTCATTTATCATAAAAATACACTACCTGAATGCAACTTGTCGTGTGTATGATTTATCTGATATTAATTAATCTACTTCTTAATTTTTCGCAATTTGCGCAGATAAAAGAAAACATTGAGTCAAAAATTATTTAAGCTAACCAAAGATTCAAATTCTGTAACAGGCAGTTGTATTCTTTTTTTGGGCATTTGTATAAAGGTATGTTTTTAGTTTATAGTTATTGAAGTTATACTTCTTTAGGCGCGTTATGAAAAATTTATGAAAGTGAAATTTTACGATGCGCGCGCACCGTGACACAAAATTAACAGAATGAAGTTGCCCACGGATGCTACGGCATTGGACATAATTTAAAAACAACATTCGAATAATAATAGAATTTATGTTACAGAATAATAATAAATATTTAATTTTTCAAATGTAAACTGAACTTTATTGACTATAATGACTCCTTTTCCAGTCTTTGATTATTTAATTGTAAATAATTATTTGCATGCAATCAAAAACTATTTTTAATAATGCCAAAGAAGTATAACTTCTTACGCGCTTACATAAGTACACGCACCCTTTTTTTTATATAGTTTTTTCTTTATTCACTATTATGTTCGGCGTTTTGCTATCCATTGGGGATTTGTTTATACATAACAAATTTGGTGTAATAATTAAGAATTTGGCATAGACTTGACGCAACCTAATTAATCTGTGTCGCCTTAAACAATAAACATGCCCAGAGTCTCAGGTTACCTAGAGACAAGCATAAAGTTTTTTTTTATTTGACCAGTATAGTTTATGTCTACAGTCTACGTCAAAATTTAAGATTTATAAATAGCTAAATGTAATGTGAGATATCTTATGACTAAATTATTTACGTAAAAATGATAAACAAGAAACAAATTGAACAATTATCTGCGTTCGCTGGGACCTTAGCAATCTTTGGAAGTACCGGATTTATGGGTTTAATTTATCTGACCGATTGGAAATGTATCTGCAGATATATTCCTTACTACAACAGTAAATTTACAGATTAAATGCATATATTGTAACCAGTCTATGACCGAGTTAATGTGGCTTGATTTTAATACTTGGGCACGTGTAAGCACAAAAGAAATAAGAGTGAATGGAATTAAAATAATGACTACTTTCGATGATCAGGTGTGTCAGGATTTCGTTGTGTCAACCGGATCGCGCACAGCCGGCACACGCGCACCTGGCCCTCTGGCCCTCCTGCCCTCTGAATAAACAGGACCTCTGTTGAGTTATTGTTATTGTAAATTTGTTAAAAGAGCTGTAATAAAATTTTAAAAGGAATGGTTCTATTAATTTTATTGTTGTATTGTTAGTTAGATTTTCGGCTGTAACTTAATGAGTAATATTTTATTTATTAAGTTTAAATAAACGAAGTATTTTTTTCACTCGTTTCAGAACTGAGCATAACCTCATGGTGTTTTTACTGATAATTTTGTTTAAAACGCAGTTGGTGATAAATTGTGTACTCATCTAGTAAACTACGAACTACTAACCACTGAGCCGTGGGCGCAAATAAGGTACACCATAAGAAATAAAATAATAATTATACCTTGTTTTTAGACAAATATTTGACTACCAAAAAAATTATAATAATGAAGTTCACATCAATTTAAGAAAAAGATTACTTAGAAAAACAATCACATATTTATGTAACATACTTTTTAATATACATAATTAGAATACTCAATACATTTTAAATACTATTACTATAATATTATATATTATAATATCAATTGGTAAACATGCGTGCGTTTAAAAAATAAATGTTGGAAAAAATAGATTTTCGTATCTTTAAGTATCTAATAAAATATGTATTTAGGTATATCACTATCATTGTTTATTTTTATAAATAATACTAACTACCAGACCATGTCTTATAAAAAATGTTTCAAGTTGAATAATTTCTTAGCAAATATTGTTTTTATTTCGCGACCTAAGATATTTTACAAAAGGGTGCGTTTTCAACTAGAAAGCAAAGGCAGGGTGGGGTGCGATGCGCACGCGCTTACAACACGGGCTTCACATTCCGACAAACATTCGTGAGTTCGGTCTGAAGCGGGCTGGCCGTGTCGCTTGCGTCGCCCACTTCCCATATATTTCGCGATTAAATTTATGCCTATGAAATCATCGTTATTGTTAAAGAAACTGTTGGACATTGTGAAACAAAGTGTTTCGGTGTTCAAAATGGATTTGTCGTGTGGCGAAAATCTGGAGAACTCAGGAAACAGCAACGGTGGAAGGCCAGATGGCTGCATCGCAGGCTTCGACCCAGCCCTCGACCGTAATCCACACTTGTTGACGAATCTCCTTGCATTGGAAAGGTTTCATGGATTGCACACAGATTATTTTCAACACGTCCAAATAGATATACAGCCGTTTATGCGGAAGGTTGTCACAGTATGGATGTTGGAGGTAAGAATTATGATTCATAGTAGGGTCTTCAATCATGTTAATTACTTCCCTTTGTGGAAGCTTGAAGCTGTCGCCTACTGTTTCCGTCAACAGCTGATTATAGTGCGATCAACGACCTGTAATTTGTAAGGGCCTCCGAACTTTCTAATGTTTTGTTGATGTCCACAAAACACTGTCAACAGATGATTCATTATGCTACCCTCATGTGTAAAAGAATAAATAAAATTGTTTAAAAAAGATTATAGTCGTAACTGTTCCTGACATAACTAATTAGCTTTAGATTTATAATAATTCTGACTTACAATATGAATGTCTCAATTTTTAGATACAAAAACTAACATAAATTGTATAAAAAAAACAATTATACTAAAGATATATCCAAAGATGGAATACATAATATTTAAAAAGTTCAAACAAATAAAATTAAGATATAATAATATAAAAATAAGATTGATTGGTTGGTAGACATGTAATCTTTGGTGTGAAGCTTTTTAACCAGTTTTATAATTATAGAGCACGGGATTAGCTTTGGCACTTATTAAATAAATTTTGAGCAAATTATATTAACATTTAATTATGAATTTGTTCAGAGCAAAACAGATATTTAACAAGTCTCCTAGATTCTTTAGTTGTTCGTTTTGCAACAATAGCGTAAAATAGATAAATAATAGTTCTGAAAAGACAATTGTTGATGAGCACGTGTTTGGTATCTAGTAGGTACCTATGAGCCCTTTTACGTTCGAACGGAAGCTTTTTTACCTCACTTTTTGTCACGTTCAAGTTCGATGAGCAAGGGAACCTTAAGCTCTTTTAAGGTTCTATTTCTTAATGTTCAAACCTTCAACTGCGTAGAATAAATGTTGTAAGCATAAATTAAACATAATATCGCGAACTTATTTTAGGTTAAATAGTTAAATAAAAAAGGGCAACTTTTAATGTATTTTAACATCATATAGCAAGTGATGACATATTATGTTTGACAGTTCCTATATCTACCTTATCGCACACGCAACATTTTTGAAAGAACAAGATTAAATGTAAATTATGCCGAGTTCCAAGGACACGTGAATGAATGTTTAGGACTTACGTTGATTAGCAAGGTTTACCAGAATCTTTTTTAAATCCATGTGAAACGAATAGAATGATCAGAGAAACGATTTTTTTATAATATATTTATTTCTATCATATACATTCATTGCACTTTACTGGTATTGTAGATTGGATAATCCACTTTCTTTAATTCCCCAGTTTCTATATCTATATACCAATTATAAAAAGAAAATAGGAAATAAAACGCATTTGTTGCATAGTTGATGCATTGAAAATACCAATCCTAATAAGATTTTGTATATATAGATTTTCTATACACTGTATTTGAGGAAAACTTGCAGTAATTTCCTCGGGAATTCGAATTTAAAAGCATCTATACATTTATAACACGCGCGTAGTAAATTCTTGCAAACATCATTTTATAAAATTGCAGTTACTAATTCTAATATAACATTTAAGGTATGCGAGGAGCAGCGTTGTGAAGAGCAGGTGTTCTCCCTGGCCGTCAGCTATCTGGACAGGTTCCTCGCACAGGTCGCAATCTCAAGGAAGCAGCTGCAATTGCTGGCTGTCACAGCATTGCTGGTAGCATCTAAATTCCGACAGTGCCACGCCCTATCCATCGACCTCCTATGCGCATACACAGACAACTCAATTCTGCCACAAGAAGTTCGAGTGAGTAATGTATTGTTCGTAACTAATATCCTCATTATAAAAGCCTTAAAAATCTTTTGTCTTACTCGTAAGTAATGCTTCTACGTGAACAAGATTGTGTTTGTCGATACAACAACTTTATAATAATGATAATTTATTTATTCAAGCAGATTATACCTATAATTTGCTCTACAATACAGCTGCAAAGAAATCTATTCTCAGCGCGACTTCACGATTTCATTAATGTTTTTAAACTAGTAGGTTCAGCCTTCTGTAAAAATCGATATTTGGGTGATAGACACGTTTTCTTTACGACATTTTCCTTTCATAAGAAATTTATTAAGATTAGAAACATAGAACTAAGATTGTAATTTATTGACGTCATGTTTATTACTATTTCATTTATGACAATATAACTCTTTTATTGTGTCATTCAAGCGTTTTTTTAATATTTCTTTGACACACGACGAGACCTATAAAAAGCCAGTAGTGCTACAATCTTTTAGGTCTAGACCTAAAAGATTGTAGCACTACTTTCAAATTTCTGTATTTGTTTTTTTTCTAATAGGCAACTAACAGCCTGACTTTTGGGTCAAATACAGGCTGATCTCCACACGATGTTTATTTCACCGTACAAGTGTTAAACCGAGAGAGAACTATCAATCTTGGATTATTATTCTATTTTTAAAAGGGTTCATAGACAATAACTTTCGTATCATAACCCTCTTACGATAAGGATAAATAAGTAATATAGTTACAAGGTTAAGTATTAAAAACGATAACGATCCCCTTACAAAAGCTCCATAATTAATTGAGGAACTTGTCTGTAACTTTTAATTATTATAATGAGATCGGCATTAACACTTTCGATATAAACTCTGATATAACATTGAGTGTAGTTACCTCACTTTTTTTTTTTTTGAATTTGTAGGAGAAGTAAGTACGCGATGTTTATTAATTTGTGTTTTTCAAAGTAGAATTTATTGTAAGATTACTTCGTTCATTCTATTAAAATAATCTTAGATTGACCCTTTCGATTTATACCAAAGTCTAGCCAAACCTTACTAATATCTTTGCAGATTTTATCCTGGTACAGTTTTGTATAATCAAACAAATGAAAGTAACCCGTAACTATCCTTAACTAGGTGTTAAATTTAATTTCTTATAAAAAATAACGTGTGGCACGGGGAGTCCCCCGCTGTAAAGCTATTGCATAATTTTTTTTTCAACTTATGCAATTATAATTATTTATTTATGCAGTATTTTTTTTCTTTGATATTAATTCAAGTTTTTTCTTTGATAAATTAATTCAATCTACCACTCTACCAGACTCAGACTAACTCGCCTATATAGTCTGTCTCAACTCTAACGCGCACCGGCTGCACCGATCTCGTCAGAGAGATACGCATATGCAGTATACATTCTGTCCCGCTCTAACGCGTAAGGTTGTTTTCGTTACGAAATTTCTGGATTCGGTCTCCACGCTCGAGGCCTGCGATAGAAGCTATGCAATAGCTTAAAATCCTTCAAGTAATTATAGATGTTTAAACGATTTTTGATATTACGACAAAGATATCACGCTATAAGGCACCTTATATCCTGCTAATATTGTTTTGTGGGCACTCGATTAGCTGACTCAAATGACATTGTTTACTTCACCCCTTGGAGGACGCCTTTATATTGCCCGCTTCCTTAGAGTTTCCTGTAATTATTACTTCCGCGACTTTATTGTACGGGGACATTTCTTACATCTTTACTGTAGCGTGTGAAGGCACTTTACAATTAGGCGCTCCTTCCGACGGATATGTAGGAAGTGTTACTTAGACCGCAATGTAATCCGCTTAGAAAAATTTAGATTTCTTGCAACTTATATTATTAAACGGTAAACATACTTTTATTTCAAGTTTTTAAATCTATAAAAAGACCTGTAGTTGCGTAGTTTATTAATTGAACTATTTCAACGCTTTGAAGTTTCCCGCTTAATCGCGGGAAATGGCAGGCGCCATTTTAGACGATTGAAAGATTGGTTTGCGTTCATACATTTGACAGATGACAAAGAATAGATAAAGCTGTAATACCTACCGTAAATACAACACATTTGTTATGTATTGATTTATATTTTTCAATATTTCAATAAGGAATAAAATAGTATGTATATCTAAAAATATAAAGCACTTTATAAAAAAGGAGGTATAATTCTAATAGATGAAACAATTTTTCTATAGTTATCTGTGGTCATTGTGGTGTAACACAAATGATAATTTGAATGTTGTGGCAGGTGTGATTCGAGCAATTAGTTCAATAGCTGTGAGTTTTTGACTTGTCACTCAATTCTCACGCTATTGGGACCCTCAAAAAAATTTACCTACCACAGTAAAGCAACCAGATTTTAACAGTGTTGGTATAGAAGTTGATTAATGTTATTTTAATATAATATTGCTTAGGGTTTTTAAGTATTCAATACCAGAAATTGCCTGAAACTTCGTTCGCGTGTATGTGTTCACACAATAAATGTAAAATTAATAAAATATATAAACTTAACTCATGTAGCAACTTAAAGCTGAGTTGGACCCATTTTTTATTATTTCCCTACAATAATAATTTGGTAACAATTGAATTTAGAGTTATACAAATATATTAAATTTCGTACCGTGAGAACTACTTCAAAGTTGTATATACCGTATGGCACCTCCGCCTACTCGTCCTTGCAATTAATTCGTTTGATGTCATAGATAAGTCGAATGTGCATGATAATGAGGACGCTTTGTGGTGTATTCCCATGTCTTCGCCCACCTTTTGAACAGTTGGTCCCAAATTATAATAAACATGTCGTGGGAACTTGATAATAAGAACATTGCACCTTTTGGAGATACGGGAGCAATAAAAGTAACGCTAACACCTTTGCGGCCTCACGTACTTGACCTTGGTTCTGTAGGCATCTTTCTGTACTCCGATTTTCATCTAGAAATCTACTATTTATGCTTTCTTTCACCGTAGCCTGGTTTAATTGCTAATAACCATTAAATAAAATCAGTGGCGTTAAGTCCTCAGAGTTTTGAATCTGTTTCATGATCATTTTTCAATTAATAGGCAAATAGGTGTCAGACTCCTGTGCCTTACACACGCCGTCGCCTTTTTGGGTCTACGACATGTCTGTTTCCTCACGATGTTTTCCTTTACCGTTCGAACGAATGTTAAATGCGCACATAGAAAGAAAGACCATTAATGCACAGCTGGGGATCAGACTTACGACCTCAGGGACGAGAGTCGCACGCTGAAGCCACTAGGCCATCACTACTCACTAATAACCATTGGTTTAGTTTAAATCTCAGGATTGAAGTGAATCCTTTAAATGCTAGGTGGTTTAAGCATCCTTTGCGGGGTTTTTAAAAGGTTTCGCAGTGATTCTTGGTCAATTACCACCCCTGTATTGAAGAGCTTCCCTCGCGAACATCGCCCGCCAGTGGTTCCCTAGTATCGCCCTTTTCTTTTACTTTTGTTGAATTTGCTACTTTTGCGGTTTCCGTCGTGTCCTTCATATGAATTCCCATTAAGAAAATTAGTGTTCTTTCATCGGTAATTCCTGTCTATGGTTTAAGAATTCTTCTGTTGAATAATTACCCGAATGTATTTTCCTTTAATTTACTGACGCAGATTTTTCTTCTAAATTATTACAATATTATTTGAAACGAAAGAGTGTTGTCACCCACAACACACGAATGTCTTAAGTATATAAAAAATATAGTATAAATGACTTAGTTATTATTATATATACATAAATATATATATTTTTTATTTCAGTCAATTTGTAACATTTGTTTTTTAGTTATCATAACAATAAAATATACAGTATTTACAATTTTCTTAACATACATATAGTAATTAAAAGAAAATTAAAACAAATTTACAAAGTTTAATCCCTGTGGCAGTGTACCATTAACGCTGGCAGCATTTCGCATTTTTTTTATTAGTTATTATTTTTATATTTATATATATTATATTTTGTTTTCATTTAATATAATATTGCTTTTTTAAACTTAATTCACATGCGTCGTAGCGTGATATCTAAAATTCATAAAAATTGTATGTATGGATAAATTAAATTAAATATTCTTTTGTTTCAGCAATGGGAACTAATGTTGGTGCAACGGCTAAACTGGCAGTTATCTATTGCGACAGCGTTTGATTTTGTTGACCCCATTTTGGCCAGGGTACCTTGGGGCCGAACGAATTCTTTGGTCCGAACACACGCCATTACTCTAAGCTCCGTGTGCTATACAGGTAAGAACAATTTAGTATTTGTACTTACTTGGTGATGCGGGTTAATGGCCTTGAATGGTGATAGGGAAATACAATCTATGTAAATAGAACGAAGAATTTGTTCTCTGTGAATTTCATGTAATTGTCAAAAACACCTGGGAATAAAATGTTTATTTTAATGGAAAACTTGCCTTTCCCATTAGGGATAAATTAATATCATCATTAATGGAAAACTATTAACCCGTCCAGCATCGCATTCTTTAATTTCTATGGAATAGGAAAAACACCTTTTTTTATATGGCAACCAAGATTTATAATAATTTACAACAAAAAAACTATTGAAAGAATTTTTTTAAATCGATTTAATATTCGATTTTTGAAAAAATATATATTATTATATTAATGATTATTTGGGTCATTCTTATTAATTTGATAACGTATTAATATATTTCAATAATGTAATATAATAATTGAATATGACTCATAATGTAAGGTAATATATAACTTATAACATCTATGTAAAATTCTACCTTTTAAGACAAATTTCTACGCCATTATGTGAAGAATGTGCGAAATTTAGATTGTACTACCATATTTAATGCATAGTTTTTGTCAATGTACGATTCCTGGTTCATCGGGGTGCTTTAAATAATAGAGGATTTTATTTTTGCTCTATATTAACCACTCGCGTACAACAATAGAATATGAGCGTAATAATGAAATTTTAATCGCTATGTAACGAATGAATGCAATGTAACAGTTGAAGAGAGTGCTTACGTCTGGCTATACTCTCGGGGCGTATTTCCCAAATCGCCACGCTTATAAAACTAAGAAAGCCTGAGTGAGCAAAATGTACAGCCTAATGCCCGCCTTCCACTGCGAGCGGAACGGACCCATTACGGACTCCGCTATACTCGTAGCGATGATTTTCTTACATGTGCTACCAAAGCGGAGACGAGCGCAGCGGAGAGAGCGAGTTGAAAGAGTCACATATGAGGTAAGCGAGTTGACCGAGTTTCCCACGGAAATGAAAATGTATGAAAATCATCGTTACGAGTATAGCGGAGTCCGTAATGGGTCCGATCCGCTCGCAGTGGAAGGCGGGCATAAGTTCGTACAGTCAAAAAGTACCCAAAACCATTTTTGTTGTATAGCTAGCTAGCTAAAGGTGTTTGACACTTTTTTACCAATTATAATGGATGTGCCTCCCTTTGTTAATGTGATTATGGTGCAGTGGTCATGTATGAGTATTTACGGAGGGCGAGAGTGCCAGAGGGTGTATTGGAACGCACATGCCAATGCTGTGATATCGCACACCTTGCCGGCACCCCTCTGCCACTGACCCTTTTATTGTACACATGAAAAAACTTGCAATAATTCTATTCTAAATTTGGACCGCACGCTTCGGGGATAGTTTATATATCTTCAGCGTAATTTTTATTTCTTTCGCAATAAAATTTATCTGGTTATATATCGGCATAATTCGAAAGCAAGAATTTCGGGAACGAGCTTTTAAAGATTTTGTTTCATTTGCTTGTGTTTTGATTTTGCTTTTTTTTAAAGTCATGATTACGAAACTTTACAAATTTGTTTTTTGGTACTTCCTCAGGGTTCTCAAGTATAGATTACTTTCGTGCCTTTCGTGTTTTCGTGCTTTTAAAAGTATTAAAAAAGTCATGTTATGTGTACTGTCCGCACATATTTGTAGTTATATTTCTATTTCGTCAGACTAAGGCATAAGGTGAGATTCAGAGTCGAAACTCAGCGCAACTATTATTATTATTATGTAAATAAACACACTAGTAGCTTAATAAGCTTTGAAGAAAGTATCTAACCTTTTTTTAAAAGAATTCAAAGAAGGTGCACTTTTTTTATTTAATTTTTTTATTAATCTATACATAGTAGAATTCAGATTGAGGCCTCCCTACATTCCGGAAGCCTACTTCATTGCTCTGTATGTTAAAATACATTTGTGACAATAGTCATACTTAGCGCTTAGTCAGATTCTGAATTCTGCCAAATATATTTAAATAAAAGTTTATGCGCGTACCAGTCCGCATTATTCTGTTAACATTTTATCATGTATCCTTGAAATATGAATCATAAAAGATTGAAAAATTTGAAATTAGAATCTCAATTTTTTTTAAATGTTATCACCAAGTTATCAGGTATCCTCTGTAGACCATAATAACGGTAATGCGGCATATTCGAGCATGTTTTATAAAAAGTGAAAAATTTGAAATTAGAATCTCAATTCTTTTAAAATGTAAATACTAAGTTATTAGCTCTTCTCTGTAGACCATAATAACGAAATTGCTGTATTCGAGCATGCGTTATAAAAAGTTTACTCTTAAAATTGAATTTAACATGAGTACATTAGATCCCCAGTGATATTTTGGGGTGTTGTTATCTGATTTATAGGCCATAGACCATATGCCCAATTGAAATTGAATAACATCAATGAAACGGCCGGTCTTTATAAATATGTATGTGTAACAACTTAAAAAGCTCATTACCCTTACCAACGCGATAATCGAAAAACAATAATTTTGTTACCGTGTCTCAAAAATAGAGCAAGCTTTTAGAAAGGTACACAAAAATAAGAACGTAACCCTGAAAGCTCACCCCGTCTGTTTAAAAGCTTTTTCAGATCTTTCGTAGCTACAAATCGACACTTAAAAGAGCGACTTTTGAACTAAAGAAATAATTCCCAAAATTATTGAATGAATTTTAAAGAATTGATGGTTACATAGGAGTATTATCTGTCGTCAGATGTGCCCCTATCGTCCGGGTTCTAAGATAAAACGTAATTTATTGCTTTAAGTTCTTTAGCTTAAATTAAATGCCCAATTGTAATTAAATCTTAAGTGGTGTTTGTTTTAAAGGGTGAAACAATAAGTGAAATTATTAATATATTTTTCTTTTGTCGTACCTGCATGAAAAATGTTTCCAGCAATGGCTGCATTTTTGTATCGGTCAACGGAAGTTTAAGTAATAATTACCGGTATCAAAAGGTGTTAGCAGGTCAATAACATTTCTTAACCCTTAACCCTTGGGAAATACGATATTTTAAATGGCCATTTTGATATCGTATCTGCAAATTAAGTTTTATAAACCCGCTCTTTGTTTATTATTTCCTCGTTGTTCTCATTTGACAGCCATTCTTATTATTACGACCCGTAAGATATTGAAACCAAGCGCGTTAACGTACAGTTAGTTCGATGCGGATTTTATTATTAAAGATCTAATGGAATATGACATTATTTAAAGTACAAACATCAATAATTAATATAATACCTAAAGAAATCTTTATATGCTAAGTGCAGTGCAGTGCTACCAGTCTGAAAGGCGGACTACGCACTAGCGAGCCTTCTGGCAATGTGGGTTTGAGTGTAACTTAACAGCTTTCTGCCCGTTTGGCCCCTGTTTAAAAATAGTTCTCGAATTAAGAATTGTCTAGACGGACAAAATGGTGTTCCTTATCGGATCTTTCTTTCTCTCATATAATGAGATAATAAATGTAATAATAAAGCCTTTTTTATTTCCATATCCTTAAGTTCTATTTCAAATGTTCTTATCAGCGTTGTTTGCATTTAGTTATAGTTAAATGTAAGTAGTAATATGTTAGTCACTTGTGGGTGTGGACCTCTACGGGAAGGCCTCCTGTGAAGAAGGCCCGTCTTTGCCTGCTATTTCTATCAAGTCATCAGCCTACCTTCGTGAGATATTTTAAAATAAATCAGTGGCGCTATAATCTTTTTTCTGGCCTCAGATTTCTGTGTCTGTTTCATGATCATTTCTTCAAGATCATTAAATGATAATCCTTGGGATTGATTTGCTCCATTTCAAACAATTTGTATGACTCAAAACTTAGTGATTAAAAAGAGTTGCAGAAAGTTTCTTGACAGTTCTTCTTGCCCGCTCTACGCCCTTGACTAGCGAACTGGTAGTAAATGTATATTTACAATTAATTCAACAAGCAAGTAAGTGAGCAGCCTATGCCTGAAACACGCCGTCGAATTTTCGGGTGTAAGGCAAGCCAGTTTCCTCACGATGTTTTCCTTCACCGTTCGAACGAATGTTAGATGCAAACATAGCCGTTGATGGACCCTACGACCTCAGGGATTTGAGTCGTACGCTGAAGCCACTAGGCCAACACTCCTTCCTGCATCGTTATTATGGAGGGCGGAGAAAAAGTTTAATATTAAGTGGCTATCATATCAAATTTGTACTAACAAGAGATTTAATATCCAATTTCTTGCGGAGCTTATTGAGGCAAATAATTCAAGTAACCGTGTCACGGTCGCGGTGACTTATGAGTAACAGGGGAGCTCGCCAGCTGAGCAACGACAATACACGAAGACGTCCTACGGCCATTGTTATTCTTAAGTCGGCAAAGGGCTCCCGACAAAACGTCTACACCTGGCAAAGGGTGTCTCGAATCTCGTTGACGATTTGAAAATGTATGTCCTATACAACTCTAGTTATGCATTTAAAATCGTAAAAAATTATAGATATGTGTTAGACAAGGCGCCTGACTCGGGCCACTAATGTTGCTGGATTGTAAACTTCGTAAAGGGAATTGTAATAAAACATCACCAATAAAATCAAATAATTGATGACGTTAGGCGCAGAAGACTGACCTTCTTGCCTAAAATCATGAAATATGTACAGAAATCTGAAGCTAATACTGAGAGTAGTAGGAGGATTTTTTACTTTCTGTAACGTCAATTTGCGTTTAGCCATTTTAAGGGGCTAAATATACCCGACCAGGGAATATCTAAGGCTAGGCTTCTTTGATTGCCAACATACATCTTTGACCTAAGAATATTCTAGGATAGAATCGTCGATAAAAAATTCCTTTCCGAGCGGCTTTTGAGGCGTTGCTTAGAGATGTGGGGTATCTGTGCATGCACCGCATTGACCACATAGAGTAATCTCAGGAATTGTTTGGATTAATAACTGCAGCTGAGTTTCATCATCGGACGTAGAGGCACAATACGAAATTCCACCTCGACGTCCGTCGTTCCACAACTGAGCGTTTTTTAAGGCAGTTTGCGCCACCACTATGTGCAACCAGCTGCCCACTGAAGTATTTCCGAGCCAATTCTTAAAAGTCCGGCAACGTATTCGAACCCTTTGGCATTGAGAGTGTCTATGTAAGACTTAAAATCGGGAGTACAATAAAAATAAAGGAGTTTCATCCGATATGTGAGAACCAATCGGTCGTGTCAACCTATCAGACTATACGTTATAATTAAAATTAGAAACCAATGACATTTAAGACTATGCCCTTTATGTCTAAGGCAAAAACAAATATTGATATAACCCATTCATTGACGCACTGGTGCATTTCAGTGAAGCCTAATAAGGATATGTTTAAATAGAGCCATAGTGTAAGGGAGCCAAGTTTAAAATTATGATTGTATTGAGAATTGAGATCTTGTTGTGTTTATTTATTAACTGTCGAAAGACATTTATTAATAACGAAACACACACAGAAACACACAAAATAATAATAATGATACACAAAAAATATGGAATAAAGGAGTAAAGTACATTTTAAGTGTGTAATGTGTATGTGTTGTGGTTGTAACTGGCCGTGGTTCAGCATAATGCACAGCACAGCGCAGTGTTCCACAGCTCTGGTCATTCTGCCAGAGACCACAACAGTTGGTTTGGTCGATATTCTTTTTATTTATTTCAATTATTTAGACATACATTAAAATAAAAACAAATAACATACATTATAAGGAATGTAATGAAGCCTTATCGCTAACAGGCGATCCAGGCAACCCTAGTACGGAAAATAGAAAAACTAAACTTAATCTAAAAGCTAATCTCACGGTTCATCTTTGACTAAGTTTATCAAGCCAAAATCCAGGTTATCAAAGCCGTTTTCGTATGTTATACTAAACTATTAACCGACATTTAACCTTAGATAATGCCTCCAAATAATTCGTATGCATCCGTTTATCGGCTCGCATATTCCTTTTTAACTTGGCTAGACATGTGGTCCCCTTCTAACCTCTCACCAAGTAGCGTCTAAAAACTTTCAGATCAGTCTACTTATGTGTATCCTGTAGTAGATACAAATTTGCGTTAAACTTACCAGTACGCTTTTTGCGTAGGACTTACTTGGATTAAAGCTATATTAATATTGCATAATAAATCGCGAATCCCGTATGAAGTGATTACGTATCAAGCATTGCATATCCCCTGCAAAAAACATAAATGTCATTAAAACTAGTTCCACACAATTAGATAATGACATTAGCTATTTGCAACCCCTAGGGTGAGACAGGTTTTGAAAACGGAACTTAACGGTCCTCAAAGTCTGTTGGTTTAAGACGGGGGTGTCTTAGAAGTGTGGTCTTTGGGCCACATGTGGAGACCAACTGTCGGCCAACCTGTCGCGCAACGGAACGCCGCGGTCCGCTGACCGGTCGTACCTGATACGATCAATGTTTCGTGTATGTTTGATTTATTCATTAAGCTGTCGCTAACGGTGATCACGTAACATGCACGCTTAAAAACACGTGGAAAAAATTGACAAATTTTACAAACACACACACACTCGCACATACATACACACACACACACACATGAGTTAGGTCGGAGAAAGTTTACTAAAAAACCTTATAAAATTTTGTTAAAGCATCTTTAATGAATTCACTTGCCACATATAAGAGCGAGAGCCGAGAAGCAAAAAAGGTTCGCATTCCAATCTGTTAGAACCTTTTGTGAATATTGTCGCTTACAATTTTAAAGTGACATTTCGTAATATAATACTCGTAGCTATAGTTTAGTTTCTTCGTCTTCCAGTCTTACTGAACCCCTAGATGGGGCAGAGGGCGTCCACAGAGAGTCTCCAAGTCTTTCCGGCTCTCTTTGCTTCATCTGCAACTGTACGACGCCAGGTTTGCCTGGAACGGCCACGCTTCCGCTTTCCTTCGCTTCCGCTTCCTTTCAATCAAGCGCCTGCTTGAGTATATGATTGGGATCCCTTCGGAGTGTATGGCCTATCCATTTACGTTGCTTGATATGTTGGCTATTCAGGGTTCTTCCAGCCTAGAACAGATCATAATTATACTGATGTTGATATAAAAGTACTCTACGTGTCTTGACTTTTTAACCCAGAAGTGAGTTTGAATCACAACTGAAGATTTTCTGTCTAAATGCGCATCTTAAACTTGCTATACGGTGAAGGACATCGTGAGGAAACTGTTGCCTTAGACACAACAAAATCGACGGCGTAATTTTAGACACTGAAGGCTGATCTTGTCTTCTTCTCTTGATCTTGGCTGATTTCTGTAACTGTTTCGAAAACAAATATTTACGAAACAGTTACAGAAATCTGACGTCCAGAACTAATAGGTTGTGCTTATTGTGATTATGGTCTCTTCCAAAGAATCTAATATATATAAAATTCTCGTGTCACAATGTTCGTTCCCATACTACTCGGAATTTTTTTATGCATATTCAGTAAGTCTGATAATCGGCTGCTATCTATATTTCAAACCCCAAAGTGATATTTTTTGGATAATTTTTTTTTATTATGTGGCATTAAAAAAAAACCTAAATTTTCACCCCTCTAAGTTCAACCTCTATTTTTTATTATAGTAGATAGTTATTATTATTGAACTAAAAATTTTTTTCTAGAAATAATATATAATATGTACATGGCAAAACAACGTTTGCCGGGTCAGCTAGTTATAGTATATATCTACTCGGTTCCAGGGATACTATGTTTTGTATATTTTATCATTTAATGTCTGAACTTCCATAAAAGGAAAACAAATCGTTACGAGCAGTTCTCGAAATCAGTAAAACTGTTAATGACCTAGGTTACGTTGACATTTAGAAGACGGCGTGTTTTCATGTTTTTTCTTTATCGTAAGGGTGTAGGTGGGCAGTGACCCTACGCTACTTAAGGTAGCGGAAGGGTCTTGCCAGGTGTTGCTACATCTGTCGTCTTACCCTACACCCAGTTATACTTAAATTGCCTCAAGTTATGCTCCATCGCCCCGTCAACCAAGTTCACTGACTGTTAAGAATGACATATTTCTTGTACAAACTGGACTAATACGATAGTGTCAAACATAAACTCAAAACAAAATGATTGCGCAGATTATATTATATATTCGCTAATGTGAAGGCATTAAAAGGCTGGCAACTCACTCGCGAGCCTTCTGGCAATGTCAGTGGCGATGGACGGCGAATATTAAGATTCCTCATGGCCGTTTTTATTGTTACTAGTAGTAATACTACTACAACAGAAATCAACTTTTTACTAAAAATATTTATTACATATTAAATTATGAAAAATATGCATATTAATCGCTTTAAATATATTCATAAGTTGCGAAATTTCTTACATGGATTTTTCTGTATAAAATCACCAATAATGCAATTCGTCCGCAAGTTTTTTGCCCTAGCGAAATCGCAGCTGTGAACTTGACTGGTAAGATGTAAATTACTATTATACTCCGTTCATTGTAAGCAATTCAAAGATGCAGACGGGGATTGCACAAGCAGCTGTTCACATTTCCTTATTCTTAGACAACAATAGTATTGTGCGAAATGTAACGTGATTTGGGGATATTTAGGATTTCGACGACCTTTTTT
Organism: Pieris macdunnoughi; assembly: GCA_905332375.1. Classification (NCBI taxonomy): domain Eukaryota; kingdom Metazoa; phylum Arthropoda; class Insecta; order Lepidoptera; family Pieridae; genus Pieris; species Pieris macdunnoughi. The sequence goes on from CAJOBZ010000064.1 coordinate 2,249,871, forward strand.
AAATCTGCGTAAAATCGTATAGTAAAACTGTGTCTTGTAATTTATACATATTGAATGACCTCTGGCGTTCCGTCTGTCAGAATTAGATATTAAATCGTGTGGATAAGAAAACCTAGCCCGGATTCAAAGTCTTAACGAAATGTGACTCCTGTGTGTAAAAACCCTGTCATAATAACAATAACCTTTCTTATTTAATAAAGGATGGGAACTAGATATTTGTAATATTGATTAAAGTACGCACACATATATAATGCTATATCTACCGTATATGTTACAGTCTATTCTAAAATATATGACAACTAGCGGACCCCACAGACGTCCTGCATGATATTATGCCTGCCTATATCCTATTCAAGCGATTAGGATATTAAACAAAGTATGCAAGTACCGACTGCAGCGCCATCTGCCGGGCTGATTTGTGAATCTAAACCATCCAGGGCCCCACCTAAACGCATACAAAATCATTCAAATCGGTCCAGCCGTTTAAGAGGAGTTCAGTGACACACACGTACAGTAGAATTATATATATGTAAGCTGTAATGTAATCCTATCTTGTAAGTTCGATCAAACTGCACACGGTGTGCAAATTTGATTGAAATCGGTTAAGTAGTTTACGAGTCCATAGCGGACAAACAACGTGACGCGTAATTTATGTATATTATGATTATGGTAAACATAAATCTTAATAAAAATAAAAAATATTCTACAAAAGTGTAATTTATTTCCTTATTAAGTTTACTTTTTTATTTTGCAATAAAATAAAAAAGCTTTTTTATTTTTTTATAAGCTGATTTTATTGTAACTTTATGTTTCGTAATTAAAATCATGGAATGTATTATATACTAAAGTAATGTTGTCTTGATTGCTTTATTGTAAACAAACGAGAAGCAAGGCCATTGAGATGCAAGGTGTATATGCCACCTGTCCACGGCAGGTAATTGTCTCAACAGATGCGTTTACCTGCGATCTGCGTCCGCGCACCTACGCGTATTCTTTTAATGTTACATTATAAATCTCGTAAACACCTTTCGCTCATAGCAATTTACTATTATAATATATATTTAAGTTCCTAAAAATGCACAATATATTTTTTGACTGTAGATATGATATTTCTAACAAAGCCTTATTAACCAGTTTTAAGTATTTGAAGAAGCAAAGATATGCAAATGTGAATTCCTTAGTTGATTTAAATTAAATTTATAACTAACAGTTTTTTCCTTTGTCCACAGAAACCGAGCTACTTTTAGTGCCACCGTCCCTAATAGCAGTGGCCTGCATAACGGCAGCAGCTCGTGGTCTACGTGTGCGCATGTCGGTAAACGACCTATGCTATCTCACAAGATCTCCACCCGTTTCCACGGAACTCGTAGCTCGCCACGTGGAAACAGTCCTCGCCAGAGAGACTCAGGCGCAAGAACCCCGCACCAGATACGCACAACCAACGAAACAGGCATCGTCAGATCAAACACAACTACCCAATACACCAACAGATGTTCAGGACGTTCGTTTTTAATATATTTAGGCCCTTATCGTCAAAGCATTTGACTTAGCGTCGACTCTTGAATTCATATCAATTTGTTAATATAAAATTCGATACATTCCAAATTATACATAATTGTTTGGATAGCTAAGTTCAAATGGTACACACGTGATCTAATATTTTGTAAATATTAAGGATCTCAATAATTTCAATATAAATGGCGTATTGAAATCAATTTTTTTACGAAGGCTTACCCATATACAATAGCAATTCGAATTTACAAAAAAATCAGTGTTATTTTTTTCCCGCGCACCTGGGTCCACAGAGTAAAAAAAAGTCCGCAGTAAAAACTTTTTTTCAATAACGGGCCCTAAACGTCCATTGATCTCAAATTGTGTAAATTATACTATTTATTAATTAAAGTTAAGATTAGTGTACGAAACAATATTCAATATATAAAATTATGATCTCCGAATAATCCAAAAATATACAGACTCGTCATGCATTTTTAGCTAAATATTCTAGCGTAAGCTTTTTAGCCGATACCAGAAGTTGTGTTATTTCACAATTTTTGTCATTTAGTTAAATAAGATCTCAGCAACAATATTGCTACCAAAACATGTTTAGTTTGTAGGCACTGACTTCGGTTAAAATTGTTATACTATTTATTAGGTCGATGTTAAGTTTTAGTAAATTCTAGTCAATGTTTCTCACATTCCTGTTAATCGACCAAACCTATATGTAGATAAATGTTAGATTTAACACTTAGATTTATGGTGTATCGTTAAGTCACACAAATATTTTTAATTAAAAAAATATGGGAGTAATTCTCAAAGATAATAAACACACATTTTTCTATGATCATTGGATTTATTTATGTGTCTATAGCTCCCACAGTATATAAGATTTTTAATAAGTTAATTGTCAGAATTACACGATTGTAATGTTATTAAAATTATAATACTCGGAAAGAATAATGTCCATACTTTGTAGATGCGTTTTATACTTCTAAAATCAACTTATGTCTTTATATTGTTATTAGTACAGAGTGGTCACCGTTTAGTGTTTTTTTTTTTGTTTGTACCACAGATGATATTTGTGCTGAGACTCGTTTATTGTTTAATGGTTTTGCCATATCAAATGTAAAATCCTTTTACTGTATATACACCTAAAGTAAATTGCTTTCTTGTGATTTTTGTAAAAAATATTTAAGCGAGTCTGTCCAAGTATAAAAAAATAAAAAAAGTGTAAATGTATTGCAGAAAGGTTGTTAATAGTTTAAGTGTGATCGTCAAGCTATTTATAAGAAATAAATAAATTATAATAAAATATAAGACTTTTTTTCGTCTTGAATGAACTGACAAATATTTTTTTTAACCAATTAGAATTATTAGTAATGTCAATTCTGGCAACACAAATGAAAGTTGGTTTACCACAGGGTATAAATGTATTTACAAATAATTGCCTTACCACAAAAGTTGTAACTGATTATTATTTTCAATTCAAACAATGACTCGGCAATGGTCACAGAATAATTATAATGAATTCTAATATTCTTACTCCGCCCGGGTCAATAATCGCAGTACATTGTAGAAAGCTTCTAACTATTCAACAACTTGCAGAAAGTAATGCATTGCGTCATAGTCATTACTAAAACTTTAAGAAAAAAGTTCAAGATGAAGAAGATATTGAAGCATTTTAGTTTGTTGTCGTCACACTTATGTTGGATAGTTAAAATAACAACCAGAGAGCTGAGTCTGGAAATGAAGGAATATATAGATACTACTTGTTTCGTAATAAATTATTAATGAATGTATCGCTTATATATATTTGTGCCAAAACTTATACAATTTTTTAAAACAGACCGAAGAGATCTGACCTCTACAGCTTTTCAAATACAATTATATACATACATAAAAATTTCTGAACATCTATAAATATATGATAGCCAAGTGACACTTTCTTATTTCTAACAAGACAAAAGTTATCAAATATTTTCCAGCAGAACAGTTTTTATTGGAAAATTCAATTCGTTTTTACTATTTAACTTTACTTTATATTCGCGTAAACATTCCCTGAACTTCTAAAAATATTTAAAGATCATAGATAGCCAAATCGGTCCAACCATTCTCGAGTTCTAGCGAGACAAACGAACACAACATATAACGAACTGAACTACATGATGTTTTTTTATTAAATATTGCTAATAGTTTAAAAAAAAAAAAGAAAACTGAAAAGTTTAAGGGTTATTTAGGAAAAAGACGCTGACTACGTATCTTGGCAAAAGCTCCAAGCAACCAGTGTTAATGTTGGTAAGCGACCTCTGTAGTTCAATATTCGAACAACTTCAAATTATCACAAATCGTGGTACAAATAGGACCTATTTTCTGGATGCTAGTTTAAGGCAAACGCGAAAGATGGCGCTGCTAACAAAAACCATAAGTTATATATAAAGTTAGAGATATAATATATATAATTTATTATTTTTCTCATTTCTACGTTAAACATATTGATCCCTTTTCGTAATTTTAATTTGTTCATAATAATTAATAGTATAACTTTTAAGATTTTTGCGGATAGAAAAGTATTTACTTATTAAAATAATAATAGACATAAATGATCATTTTATATAGTATTTTTAAATATAGTTTATTATAACTTCATAATCGTTTTCTAGGATAAGCCGTATTGAAAAACCTGCCCCAAGGACAGTAGTTGTTAGTACCCATGACTTCTTGGGTATTAACATCACCAACAACTTACATAGTGGAAAAATTTTATGTCAGCTTTTGATATTAAGTTTACAGTTTGATTCGCGATAATTAAGGGCTTGAAGGAGTTTACGTCCCTTTGAGAGGAAACGAGAAATGAAAAGGACAGAGCAATATTCAAATCTGATTTATTGTTATAAAACAACCTCTTAAATATTACTTACACCTATTCACATATGACATAATACTACTCTCGTGAGCTGTTGGTGCATTTTCAGCTATTAAATTGGAAAAACCGTGAGCCGTGTCAGCAGTTGGTCAATGTTCAATTGAATGTGTAATTGCACTTTTGTAGTATAATTAATATATTAATATAGTTTTTAAAACGTCAAGCGGGAATTGTTCTAGATTATTGCTAAATAAATTCTGTCATACGCTGTTTTTTATATTAAGTATGTTTTGTATGTTCCAAGAAAAATATATTATTACGTTTTTGTAAGGAATATTTTGTTCGTCAATTGTATATAAATATTATTTTATAAACAAATCACCCGACGAAGGTTGCTTTGCCCTATAAAGATTATATTATTTACATTATTATTATTATTATAGTATATTTAAAATAGAATTTGGTGATAGTAAGGTAATAATTAAGGATTATTCATATATATTTTCCCCTTAGACGTACATACATAAATTTTGTAAAATTCATTTCGAATGAGGTTACAGTGAAGAGAATTTTAATTAGCTTAATACAAAATTATTGAAAACTATGATACGCTTGGAGTAAATAGGAGGGGTTTCGGTACATCGAAAAAGCTTGGGGCGTCGGAGACAAACATACCGTCTCCGGGGAGTCGCTCATTACTTGTTCAAACATGCCGTCGGCGGCCACTTTGAGATCCTTTGCCTTGGTCCGTACCCTTAGATAGGTTAACTTCAACCATTGAAAATCGTTTCTGTAAATAGTTCGTTTATACAGTGCGGTTAACTTATACCTATGTTCAGCTAATTAGGAAGCTTTATTGATTTGCGCTGTTTCTCTCCTGTCTCAATGTTTCCAATCAATTGGGTAGAAAATTCAGCATATATAATCTTTTTATAAAGTGCTATAGCAGCAATGGATTTTCTATGTGCGCATTTTACATTCTCTTGACGAAAGAAAACATCGTTAGGAAACCGGCTTGCCTTAGACTGGAGGCTGATCACCTACTTGCCTATTAGATAGAGAAATGATCATGAAACAGATATAGAAATCTGAGGTCCAGACCTAATAAGGTTGTGGCGCTATTGATATGTTTATTATTTATTTATTTTAAATAACATTAAATGACCAAGTACTCAAGCCGGAAAGCTCATTACTATCTAAGATATTGCGTTAACTGACGTTTGAGTTGTCTAATTGTGTGGAATACAGAAACGCAAAGTAAGTTAATTCTGAACCATTTTTGACACTCGGAAGTGCGACTTAGGGGTGTCTTGTTTCTCAATCTTACGATATTAGCTTTTTATATATCTCAGACAGATAGAGCAGTATTGGTCTAGTAGCTCCAGCGTGCGACTCCCAGAGGTCGTACGTTCGATCGCCGGCTTTGCACCAATGGACTTTCTATGTGCGCATTTAACATTCGCTCTAACGGTGAAGGAAAACATGGAAAACAGGCGTGGCTGGTGGCTGATCAGCTACTTGCCTATTAGATTAACAAATGATCATGAAACAGAAACAGAAATCGAAGGCCCAGACTTAAAAAGGTTGCAGCGCTACTGATTTTTATATATCTCTTTCTCATCCTTAACATACGATGCCATCATCGTCCAATTCCTAAAAGGCAACAGGCTCAAGTTTTCGGAACATGTGCACCGAATGGCGGATGACAGAACCCCAAGGTCCTTATTGAACTCATAACCTGGTGGCAAGAGAAAACCCGGTAGACCGAGGCTGCGTAGGTAGGATGAAGACATATAGATGTAGAGGACCTCGAAACAATAGGGGTTCGAAGTTGAAACCAAGAAGCACGAAATATATTGCGGTGGTGAAATACTTGAGGATGCCTACAAGTGCATTATTGATGATGAATGATGATGATAAAACTTACAATATCCCCCAATATACAGATTCAAAGTAAAAGAAAGTAGGGAATTAGTCAACTTTGGTCTACACATCAAAATATTGCCCACCCTTCATCAATTTGGCTTAAGTTGGCGGCAAATTAAGTTGCTAATTAAAAGCCAGTTTTGTATCGCGTAGCCCGGACATACAACGACCAATATTTAAGCCTTGACTTGTTTAAGCTATCGCGGAATATACTTAATATGTATTTAGAATATCCATAGCGCTAAATCACCTGCATGAGCACACAAACACACCCTCACGTACATACCCTCTCACACACCATCACACAACACAGCCTAATATGGTATTTAATAATTTTACTGTTTTTGTAAATGTTTGAACCTTTTTGTAAATATTATGTATTCCATCATTGGCTATATCATTGTTTTTTGTTATATTTATATTTTGTTAGCTGTAGGATTACGAAACAAATAATTAACTGATACATTTCTTTTCAAATAATTTATAAAATATGTCGATATTTATCCGAAAACATTATCGCCGTATATAATTTCGGCATATAATCCATATAAATCACTTAGAAAATCAAAAGTTTAATGAATCTAACTGTTTAACAGGTGTAGGCAAAGTGATGGGGACGAAAAGCGCGGGACGGGGGGTGACATGCACCTGAGCCAGTGATTGATGAGTTCATCCATTGCCATGATTGCTCCCAATATCTCCCCAAACGTCAAAAGAATTTAACTTATTAAATATAGATGCTGGCTAGGCTTTTATCGAGTCTTGATCTAGGAGAGATCTAGCTCTCAAAGTCAGTCTTTTGTGAGCTGTGCATTGCGGTTCGGCATTAATTCGGTATATGCTTAAAGCTTAGCTTAGCTTAAAGCTGTTCTCGGTAAATAGACTTCTAAATGCAAAACTTTTTTTGATAGACTGGTGTCGGACTATTTTGTAGAGATTGATGTCTATACTAATATTATAAAGAGGAAAGATTTGTGTGTATGTTTTTGTCTCAGTGTATGTTTAAAAAATTCTTTCAACATTTGAATGCTACATTATCACTGATTAATATATAAGGATCCCTACTAAAACTACAATAATATTACCCAAGGTGTAGAAAAATGCCTATAAAATATCTTACATCGCATGCGCTGCGAAAACTATTGATGATAGAAAAAAATGTTCCACAATATTAAAGAAATTTTTTTTTTTTTTTGTTGTTTATCTGCTTCATGGCAATCTGCTATCAGCAATAAGCCACTTGTTTGTTTGATTTTACTAGTTCATGTTATCCTCAAAGCCATACTCATAGGCCACGATCTCTTGATGTTAAGAGGTAAGTCTTTTATATAGGCTCGGTACGTCCCTTCTTTTTAGCCGCTTATGCTGAAGACCGCCTTCTCCGCTCAGAGCGTGTGCCAGTTTATTTACATGGGAGGCATTCTCCTGGTATTTCAGGCTGTTTTGAGCTATTTCCTGACGAACTGTTTTTAGGCGAGGTCAGGTTTGTACCTATTGCTTATACAATGTGGGATGCCAAACATTGTTCTCAAGCTTTGGTCTGGAATTCTCCAAGATATCTTGTTACTGTTGCTGGCCGTTCCCCACAGTTGTATCCCGTAAGTCCAGATTGGTTTTAAGGTGGTTTTATACACTAGCATCTTGCTGTTGTGTATACTGTATAATTATTAAAGTTTATGTGTGTTTTCGGTGTGAATCTTGTTTCAGAGATTAGTGCTATGTCAATCATTTCTGTTCTGAGAAAAGTTTCTAATTCTTGACGTCTTTCGGTCAAGCCGTTGGCGTTCAAGTTACTACTTGGAGGTTTCGGGTCATTTTTTCACCAGGCTCTGACTACTGGACCATGCGGTCCATCATTTTGTCCATGAGTTTTTCCATCATTGTCACCATTGAATTTGTAGTTTTCAAACATTATGTCCATTAAATCAGAAAAGTCGCCCAAGTCGTTCTTTGTGTCTTGCTGAGTATCTTGTTCTTTGGTTTTTGTTGCTTCTGAATAAGTTTTGGTTAAGCTTTGATTGTCTCTGCGGTTAGTCTTAGTACCCAGGCGGGGATCCGGGTTTTTGGTCTCTTTATTGTTAGGCATTGGTTTTTCTTTTGACTTAGGATCTAATTTAAGAATTCTTTCTCTATACCGTTTGTACACTTTGCATCCTTTGTAGCTAGCGGACCTACCGCATTTAACACACGATAGGGCCTAAAACATTGGTTCTTGAATGCCCAAATCTCTGACATCTCTTCACTGAATTTTCCTTTTTCTTATATGGGGCTTCAAAAGTAATCTTCTTTATTCAAGTATTTCACATCGAAAATGGCTTTGTTGTTTTGGCTTTGGTTCGAAATCGATAAAATACAGCAACGGTTCCTTTGTAACACATGTCTGATATTGACTATTGTCTCACTTCATGTCCAATTTCATATAATTCTTTTGAAATTTCTGTGGTATTTTCTGATGCATGGAGTCCGCGTAGTACTATTCTATATGTCTCTCGCTTTTAAGCTGGTAAGTGTATGTGAGATATTATTGGCAATAAGTTCTCTCGGATATTTTGTATGTCTGATGTCTTTAGGTATAATTTTTATAACGTGTCCAGATCTAAGTGTGGTCATGATAAATTCGTTCGTTCGTTCTTTATAAATTTGTTAAGTACATCTTTAAAGGAGTTTACGTTAATTACGCCAGTAACAAAGATGGGTTCTGGCTTTGGTACATACACTTTATCTGTATTGCTGGTTCTATCCGTAGGCTCCTTCAAGTAGTTCAAAACTATTGCTGTAGGGATCACAAAGTCTGGGGAATTTTTCTGTTTTTTAATCCCGTCGTTGTGAATTGGACTTGTTTCTTTCCTTTTTTTTCTCCTGATGGGAATTTCATCCCTTTGCCATTCGTATGACGTTATGTTGTCACTGTCAAATTGGGTCTCGGACTTGAATCCAGGTTATCTTTTTCCTTGTTATGTTGGTTGGAGTCTTTAAGCTTTGCTGGCAGAGACGATGTCGAGTTGCTTCTGTTCCGTATAAACATGCTTTCATGCAAAGTTTGTTGGATCATGTTATTAGGGTTGGTCGGTTTTTAGAATTTGGTAGGGTTTGTTGATTATTTGTAATTAATTGGTTCATTTTAGTCCCACGAGTAAGGCCGATATAACAGGTCACTAGGAAGGTGACGCCTATTCTCCCTAGAAGGCTAATACAACGACGTTTGCCAGGTCCGTCAAGTGGATCGTTTGCGACTGGTCTCCCACCACCATGCAGTCTCTTCACAATCTCACCGTAGACTTAGGGTGATTTTTTATAGAAGTTGTCTTCTTCTATCGGGCAATTAAGCCAAGACTACCGATCCTGCGAGCAGCGTTAACAGGGTTGCGGTTTGTGGGAGTCATTTCCTACTCTCACTGTTAGACCAAGCTGGTTAGGCTGGTTTGGTCGGGTTAATTTACCGCCGCCCGAGACCGGCGTTGTTATTCATTTGGCACCACCCAGGGGCACGTGTAGGGTAGTGGTTAGGTAGTTCCTACGGACGCGAATAACTAGACCCCCTATTAAAGAACATATCAATCTACAAAAAAATGTTACAATAGCATGTGTCTTCTGTCTGCTATAATTCTTTGCTCTATTGTCAATATGGTCCGCAACATACGCAGTAAAGGTATTTTTTTTTGTCTTATTATGACAGAACTCCAACTTTTTTGAAAATATTTTATTGCCTATGTTCATCAGGGATAAAGTAGGTGATGAAAGAATTTTTCTGAACAGGCGTGTAGTTTTGGAGCCAATTCAATGCAAACAATCAAATCCTTCATAAAGGGTAAAAAATTTACAGAACCTCACGAATATGTGCAGCGATTTTGTCGAATTTCGCGTTCTACTGAAAGGAGGCACAAATGGGATAAAGTGTCGTCTTTGGTTCAGGCCTCATTTAAATAGCGTTCGATTTAATTTTCACAGGATCAGTAATCACTTGGCCGTTAATTAAAAACAGTGTGGGGACACTGCAACTCAGCATGTGGCTGGAGGGCGCAAATTGAATTACGAAAGACGCACGCACTATAACCACCGCATTATCAGATTACATCTCGCTGAAGATCACAACGAAGTGCATTAATTACGGTTTAATCTTTGTTTATGTTTTGATGATTTATTTAACCTGGTAACATCGTGAATTCGACAAATTCTTATACTTTTTCTGCTTCATCGTTTAACTGACAATTTTATTTAAATGTGTAATTTCCGAAAGCAAAAACATTTCCTTTTTTGTTTTTAGTTTTCATTATATAATTGAAAAATAACAGTTTTGCCCAGCTGTGCGTGAACGCAAAGTATAAAACTTTTTATTTAATCTCGTACTTAATCATGAAACACGAAACTAACTAAACGAACTATTAAATTCATGAAACAGAAATTTACGAAATAAAATGCTAATTGTGTCACAAAGGAGGTCCGTCAATATAGGATATATTGACATTATATTGATTGATAGGAGGCGCGAAATTTCAATAGTTTGTTGCAAATTACAATTTGACTTATCGTCGCTGTAGAATGATAACCTCGTAAGTCAAGAGAACCAAACATTACAGGCAACGAAAAAACGAAGGTTATAATGATTCTATAGTGACATGTGTTGTCGCCAATAAAACACGTTTCGATATTTTTGTTTACATTGTCTATTAGGTGCGATACTATTGTATGAAATAAGAGAAAGTAGTGTATACAACTAAACTACTAATTAAAGTTTTGTACCCTAGTACTTAATGACTAACTGCAATACTGCAGATGTAAGCTAAGTTGTTGATTCTATTTTTATTATTATTAATTATTACAAGATACGGAGCACGGCGTAACGGTAATAGCTTCTTACCTTGTAAAAAAATATGTAGTAATTTAAAACAGTGATTCCCAGTTCTTTTGTCCGGCAATCAAGGGCATATAAGAACTCGTAAAAATTTAGAATATTTTTTTATGTTAACATATTATGTACATATATATGAAAATAAAACCTTTATACATATATGAGTAGATAAAGGTAATACAACTTATTAAATCGTAACCGGTCAAAGTGAATATATATAGCAATCAAGGTTTATAATAATTTATCAAAAACATTCAAAAAAATGTTATTCTATTAATGATTATTTGCGTGAAACATAATTAATATTAATTTGATAACGTCATAATATATTTTAATAATGTGATGATGTAGTGATAAAATAATATAAGAATTGACTATAATATAATTTCTATTCTCCTTTCTCTTCCTTTCTCTTTCTATCCCTTTAAGACATATTTTCACGCCATTGTGTGTGGCAGAATACGGGAACTTTAGATTGTACCACCATAACATTTTTGTACCATATTCTTGCAAATTATTATTATTACTATAAAAATTTATGTGTTTATTATCAGGAGATAAGCAATGTGTGGGAGTTGGGAACCCTTTTAAGTAAAAATGCCTATATTCCAGCTCTTCTATAATAACTTCATACGTAATTCCATAACGTTATTGATGTGAAACATCTATAGCCGAACTTAAAACCGATTTCTGGCGTGGCGACGCATGCCGTGGCGACGCGCCGCCACGCTATATGATGGTATATATAAAGTCTATATGCAGTAGTGTGTACTGTGTGTGTATTTCGAAGTCACTGATTAAACGAATTAAGTAGTCACGATTTGAAATAAATTCGTAAATTTTTGTATTTAATAAAAATAAATTATTATTCAATAAATAGTCATCGTTATCTGGAAAAAAAAACGTAATATTTTATTTTATCATTATGACATATTTAGTTCCTATCACAATCTGTTCTTTTCTGCATATTACATTTACAAAATAATGTCGATGTTTCACATCAGCCAGGCGTCCCGGGACACCTCAAATTTTTTATTTATTCCAAAGTGAATATTTATTTTAATTACAATTTTGGAATTTTATAAACTGTTTACAACAATTTCAAATAAACCATTTACAAATACTGTAATTGAACAATTATCAATACGACGACTTCGATACCCTTCCTTATATAGTAATATTTACTATTAAAATACTCAGCACAGGACAAAGACCTTCGCATTTGTAAAAATGTCAGGGAAAATTAAGTAATAAAGGAAAAATCGTCAAGGAAAGTGAAAAACTACGCGGTTGTTTGGATTGCAGGTCGCTAAGTGATCACATATTTTATCCACGACATTGTTTTCTATATTCTGCTTGTTTTTGTTAGATAAGTTCCATTTCTCAAAGGTTTAATTTTGTTCAGTGCCGAGAGATTCACACAGCCAGAAGACTATTGCGTTCTCTTCTTTGAAAGTTCTTCGATGGGCAGATGATGCCTCAAAATTGCTGTTGACAATCTAGATAATAAGATATTGAATAAATTTAATAAAATATTGGTGACAAGATTGTTATTGAAGCAGTTAAAGCAGAGACACATAATCTATAATTAGATTTTTGAAATTGTTTTATTTTTTAATTTTTGACAATTGACTAGACAATTCCAGTTTTCATACTATATCTATTTCAATAAAACTTCTTTAATACAAACATTATTTAGTTGTTTTCAGCGAATAGTATGTAGTTATAAATGGGCGTTAATTGTATTCGCGTAACCCAAAGATATTGTGTTTTTCGTCTTAAATTTAACAGGTAATAAATTTTAAGACACTGTATTGTATTAAAAACGCTTCACTATATATGGGGTCTTAATCATATACCTGGAGCAGTGTTGGCCTAGTGGCTTCAGCGTGCGACTCCCATATCTGAGGTCATAGGTTCGATCGACATTCGCTCGAACGGTGAAGGAAAACAAAGCTTGCCTTAAACCCAAAGACATGAGGCTGACCACCTACTTGCCTATTAGATTGACAAATGATCAAGAATCAATTATAGAAATCTGAGGCAGACCTAAAAAGGTGGTAACAAGGTTATAATAAAGCAAAGGTCCTAAATTTAAAAAGTGAATTTATACCGAATCTGTTCTTATGGATATGTAATTTCCATAGAAGCAACGGTAACCATGGTAACAGATACCGAGTAATCGTATAATAAAGATAACGATATAAAAATTATTTACGAACAAGACAAATGCTAATTTTAATTTAATAGTTTAATAGAACAAGGTGCTTGTTTAATCTAACATAGTATTCTGTGTCTGTTTTGCAGATATTTTTAAAAAGATGTTAAGCCATCCAAACTGCAGGACCAAGTTCGATCCCAGTGACAATTTTTTTTCGTTGATTACATACTATTAAGTATTCACAGTGTTCAGCGAAGACGCAGAAATCTCCTCTGCAACAATACAACAAAAATAATGTTTAATTTCTCGCTAAAATTATCCACATTTCGTGAAAGAAATCAGATTAGCATCAAGAATGTCACTGTTTAGCATCGTTGGATATTCAAAAATTAAAAAAGAGAAATAAAACAAGGGAAGCGGGCGTAGTAAAATTAATATAAATAATAAATAAGGTCGCGAGTCGCGGAGCGTGTGGCGAGCTCCCGAGGGACGTCGTCAGGACTCGGTAATTTTGCGAATATTACGCGCGTCACTTTCTCATGAACCCTTTATTTTAAATATATTTAATAATTGTTTAGTAAACTTTTACGGAGCAGTGTTGGCCTAGTGGATTCAGCATGCGACTCTCATCCCTGAGGTCGTAGGTTCGATCCCCGGCTGTACACCAATGGACTTTCTTTCTATATGCGCTGTTAACATTCGCTCGAACGGTGAAGGAAAACATCGTGAGGAAACCGGCTTGCCTTAGACCCAAAAAGTCGACGGCGTGCGTCAGACACAGGAGGCTGATCGCCTACTTGCCTATTAGATTAACAAAGGATCATGAAACAGATACTGAGGCCCAAACCTAAAAAAAAGGTTGTAGCGCAACTGATTTATTTAATTTTTTTAGTAAACTTTTAACATGTTTAAATCGTTACGATAATTAAGGACAGTAATACTGTGCTGGATCTAAAAGTAAAGGCTATTAATGATTTAAAAATTCATCATAACCAATTCCATTTAACCTAAGTTTTGTATGTTATTATTATTATTATTATTAAGTTGGTTAAGAATATTGTAAATACTGTATATTTGTGTGTTGGAAATAAATTAACTTAAAAGTAGAATGATAGAAGAAAAAATGTTTTTAAAACTAAATTCAAATCGAAATATTAAAAAAAAAAATTGCACTATGATAATTTTAATTTGAATTAAAAATCTGCCAAGTAAAGAACCGATTGTACGAATCGACTGCCAGAAATATATTAAAGATCAACAGTCATTAATTAGCAACGTACCTGGATCGTTAATTACAACTTTTTTATTTTCCTCAATGACAAAGGAACTGTCGGCGAAAAGAAAAGTAGAGAAGTGTCGTGACAGGCGCCCCCTAGCGGCGGCGGGGAGGGGCGGCCAATGCGGGGCGGTAGCGATCGCCGGCCCCGGCCATTGGCCTGGCAAGGGGTGCGCGCCCCGCCCTCCTGAACCTCGCCCTTATTGAATTAGGCTTATCATTCGATTTCGAGTGGGGCGAGCGCGCGGTCCTCCACGGCAAAAACTAACTCGAGAAACGATAGCATCTGTAATCGGCATAATTCAATTCGCACTAATTATGCGGTTGTGAGCTCTCGCGGGTCCCAATAATAATCGCACGCGCGTGTCGCGATTTTGACATTTTTTTACGTTAGATAGTGAAATTTAATAATGGAGTACGGGTATCTTAGCGGTGCTGGTGGTGGGTTCGACGGTGGCTGTCTGGGCTCCAGCGGTGGAGAGCTGTCCTGGGGCGAGCTGGCCTCCTGCGGGCAGATGTCGCAGGCGGCTTACAGATATCAGGGTATGCGTTATCAGCCGCCGCCGCCACAATGCGCCCGGCCGCAAGATGCAGCTATGAGAAATCATCATATATTTCCACCTACGATGAATTTACAACGTAAGTAACCTTATTCATAATGTAAAAAAAAAAAAAATGTTTTAGTTCTTTACGTATAAGTTCTTAAAACTAAAAATATGCTTGCTACAATTCAAGCGCTACAGCCTACAGCTACGAAATTTCTCGTAGCAGTGCTCAATTAAGGTTTGAAGTATGTTAAAGTACGAAATTTTTTTTTCGGTATAAAATGCATACTTAAGAAAAACCTTGAACTGGGTAGTTTAACTGTGTATATACTGTGATATGTTTGGGTTACATAACATTATCTGTATTGAAAACTATACTTTAGAGCATTATGTACGGGCTGATAAAATCAAACTTACGAAAATCGCCTTTCAAGCTGATATCTGAATTTAAATGTAGGGCAATTTAAACTAATAAATTTAAAAAAAACGCCTTTTTCTGTGAGAAAAATTTGTTTTTGAAACGCTCTCTTATGTGTATTAGAGATACTATGCCACAGTTATAAACGTACAGTATTTTCGTTAACGGAATAAAAACCTTTAAAAATCAGTATAGCTGCTAACGATATAGATATGTTTTTCATTTTAATGTATTCTGTTTGTACTTAATTATAATTTTTAGGTAATGTTTCCTATTCAGAGAAAAAATGTGAATTCCAGAGTTAATTATATTATTTGAATACGTTTTAAAAACAAAATTGTACCTAAAAACTGTTGCTTACCTGTAAGTATGTATTTTTAGTTTAGTTAAGTTTTAAGTTCTGTATTGTATTTTTTTTTATGTTTATATTATTTGCATTCGGTTGCTTTAAAGAAACTGATTTCCGCAATAAGACAGCCCATTTATATTCTTTATCTTCATTAATTTTTTTCTCCTGTTTTTTGTTATTGTGATATGAATAAACTGTTATTATTATTATTATATGATATGATTTTTATTAGACTTTGTATATTATTTTTTTGCATGACATGACAAATTCAGACTTCTTACTGATAATTTTTCCGTACTTCTATTCGAACGACTACTTCAAGAGAACTGTATTACACTACTATTTGCTATTTGATAACGAGACGCAAATTTTATCAAAATGTAGGATTTAATATCACGTTAATAATTAAACCCGGCTTAGTATTTTGGCTATTGTTATTAGGCCAGGCGTTTAATCAGGCTTATAATGTGTGTGTCGTGGCTAGTGGTTATGGTGGATTGTATTCTAGTTGAAGTAACAATCGATATTAATTGTATTATATCAGGCACACATGGCCTTTTTGGGTTTTAAAAAAATGAACCGGAAAATCAAAAACGTATTTAATTGTAGTTATAATTTAAAAAGGTAAGGTCCAGTTGTATTTTTTGCCGTTTTCCATAGATTTGTTATTATGAAATTAGTTTTACATACATTAACCAGAAAAAGCGTGCCAAAATTATTCTTTATATTATCTTTTGAAATTGGTGTCAGTATTCTATTTATTTATTTTTAATTATTACATACGTAGCTTTATGATTATATAGATTTTATTTTTATGGAATATATTAATTTATATAAAAATAAAATTTATAAAATATTTGCTGTAGTGGTATGAAAGATTCGTATCTCGACAACTCTATTACCATAATAGTGTTGCCAGGATTTTTTTAATGGATTCAGTTATACAAAAATTTAACAAATGAATGACGCTCGCCATGTCTCATTTCGGTTTTTATGCTCGAGTTTTCTACTTTTTTCCTCTCATTGTGAGATGATATAAGCGTCCTTTTTACGAACGTGTATTAAATATTTAATTAATATGATTATATAATATAATTTAATTATAGTCGATCGAAATTTTTTCACACATTTATATGTTTTATATTAAATTGATGATATTTATGTTTACTTAAACTTATTGTAGGGTAAATTCCTTAATCACAAATTCAAAATCAATATTCATATAGGTAACACGTTGAACAAGAAGAAAAATGCTTAAGTTTTACTACCAGTTCAAGAAGACAATAGACAAGAGGAACTGACAAAACCTCACCGTCTCTTGTAAGCTGCAATTATAGTAAAAAAATACGGGTTGCACTCCCGGAGTGCCGGCAGAAGTGAAAACTTGAATATTAACGTTGTGCATTTTTGATATTTTGTAGGTTAGGGAATAATTTTGCACGAATTGCTTTAATTATCAGTATAAAAGTACTATCATTTTTGTGGTAGAATACAATATTTATTTATTGCGCTATCGTACATAAACATGACAATTTATATTACATTAAACTCGCCGCGCCAGCTGTCTACTCTCCATCCGTCTTACGAATTTTCGATCAGGTCACGTGTCCTAACGCGAGTTTAAAATTTTTTACCTATTCCAAAAAAGTGAAGAGTCCACTAAAGAAGTTTTCACTTCAAAAAAATAAAAATTTCTTTATTCAATAACAAGTTACATTGTTTAAGCAGATATTGGAGCCCCTGAACTAAGTCTAGGAAGACCTGAGCATAAGGGTACTCTTCCAAAGATTTAATGAAATTGTAACTTAACAACTGTTACCAAAATACTATATAAAGAAGAATAGAAAGCTAAGACTTATTACAAAAAAAGACAGGTTTACATGGTTGAGATTAATACATCAATATTAAAATAGCAAAAGCAATAATAATAAAAACAAAAAACAGTGGCACTACAACCTACTGGGTTTGGGCCTCAGGTTTCTGTATCTGTTTTGGGATTGTTTTTCTAATAGGCAAGTAGATGATTAGCGTCGATTTTTGGGTCTAAGACATGACAGTTTCCTTCACCGTACGAGTAAGTTTTAAATGCGCATAGACAAAGTCCATTGGTGCACAACCGGGGATCGAAACTACGAGCCACTAGGCGATTAAAATAAACTAAGTATTCTTTTTAGATAAGCCATTATATAATACCGACATTTAAAGTGAAATTTTCTTCAAGCATATTGCGACGTTTGTTTCATAGTTGCTTTGGGCGGGGCAGTGGGGAGCCGTGTCTTGCCGCGTGAGCGATTGCGACCGTAATTGGGAGAGGCGTCCGCGAGATTCTTAAGGGGAGGACAAAGTAGAGAGCCAAGCTGTATTAGTTAATAGATTTTTGTTTAGTACTCTTATTTAGCTAAAGTTTGTTTCGTGTGACAAAACCTTCGTAGGTTGCTTAAATCAAATCAAAATCATTTATTCATTCGGGCAAAACAATGTACACTTATGAACGTCAAAAAGAAATATATATTAATGCTAATTTTACATTTACTGCCAGTCCCCAAATCAAGGGCGTAGAACGGAAGAGAAGAACTGGCTATAAACCCTCCGCCACTCTTTTTAATCGCCAAGTTTTTTGTTTTACACAATGTTTGTAAGAAGCTGCAACCATTACACCATCTTCCACATGACGTCTTAAGTAATTAATAGTTACTTAATAATAAAATAAATTAAAACAAAGATTGTCCTCCATCAGCAGGAGGCATGGTGAAATAGGAGCAGGCACTTACATTCTCGTGGGAACAACACGCAAGTACATAGTCGAAATAACTAACACAAGAAAACACTTGCAACGAACAAGAGAATGTAACATAGTAGGCCGCTATGTCTTAGAATTTACGTTTGTCTATGTTTGTCATTTGCCAACCGACACTTGGATGGATTTTGGTTTTACGTTTTAAATTGGTTAACGAAGTGACGCAAAAATTGTATCCTGTCGGGAATTGACACGCTTCTTTATAGATTTTTAACAGCGATGAAACGAACAATACAGTACATCTTATTAAACTTACACCCGCATTATTTTTTCAATAAGTTCCACTAGAAACCAGAATGTAATACAGAAACAAATGTTTGACCTTTTTGAATACAGATTCTAGAATTATACACACGCATTCTTTTTTCAAAAAGTTCCACTAGAAACCAGAATGTAATATAGAAAAAAAATGTTCTGACCTTTTTGAATACAGATTCTAGAATTATACACACGCATTCTTTTTTCAAAAAGTTCCACTAGAAACCAGAATGTAATACAGAAAAAAATGTTATGACCTTTTTGAATACAGACCCTAGTATCATAAAACTTTGCATTTACACTGTGAGTATTCCCCTTAAGACTAAGGGTTCGTCTTGCACCCACGAAACATAATAACTTACCTCGGGCGTCCATGTAATCTTCAGAAAACCCGGATTATTCCCGTTAATCATACAGAAATTAATTACAACTTGCTGTATTAATTGTTGTACAGTAATAAGATTACACAAGGTTTTGGTGTTAACAAATTATATATTTACATGGCTTTGTAATAAAATAAATCGAACTTCGTTTAAAAGTAGTACATCTAATTAACTAATAAGAATTAAAATATCATGAAGATATTTATGATAGAGATGTGGGATCTCTCTGCATCTTCTACCGTATTTACCATGGAGAGTGTTCAGAGGAGTTGTTCAGACTAATAGCTAGCAAATGCAGCTGAGTTTCATAATCGAACGTCGAGGCAGAATTTCGTTCCACCCATATCACCTCGACATCCGTCGTTCAACAACTGAGCGTGTTTTAAGTCAGTTTTTGCCGCGCACCACAACTATGTGGAACCAGCTGTCCACTGAATTTCCGAACCAATCGACTTAGGCTTCCTCAAGAAAAGAGTACGAATTCTTAAAAGGCCGGCAACGCACTCGCGGGCCCTCTGGCATTGAGAGTGTCCATGGCAGTATCACTTAAATTCAGACTCCTGCCCGTTTGCTGCCTGTAATATATAAAAGAAAGTGTTGGCGTGTGATTCTCCATCCAGAAGTTGTGGGTTCAAACGCCACCTGTTCGAATTCAGAAGGCCTTCAAATATTGATTAATGTGATAGTAATGTGTCCCCTTAATTACTGGTTTTCATAACCATATAACCGAATAAAATAGCTGTTTTTTTACATAAACTTTACATTTGATACAGATTCAAGCCATTATATATTAATCAGGAATACAGATTTAAATTATAACAAATTATGCAATAATAAATTTAATGTAGCGAGACAGGTCTTTGGAAATACATGAATCAAATCGATCGATTTTATTGCTGAATTCAAGTTGACTTGAATAGGGACGTGCTACGAGCATCCATCCTAAACCAATATCGCAATTTCTATTCTCATGTCGCCTCCGCCTTTGCATGCTTTGGGGTTAATTCGATTTGTCAGAGCCGAGAGCAATATTTTATCACATGTGATCTATCCCAAAGTATACGATAGTTGAGTGTGCTATAAAAAAGGCAATATCTTACAGTTGAACTGACTCGTACTCGTAACTACAATGTTATTCTAGGGTTTTCTCTTCAACTTTTTCGATTGTCACGAATATTCATTTTTACTATGTGTTATGTGTTATCTGGGTAAATAAATGTGTTATTTACTTATTCAAATACTGCGTATATCGGTACAAAATAGATTGATATATGTATACATATATTAATCTAACAAAGAGGAGTCCCTTTAGGCAAGGTTCCGAAGATACTGGCAGTGTTCTCCCTTCGAATAGCTAGGCTAATTCTTTGTTCGAAGTAGCTGCTAGCTATTTATTTATTCTATATACAACATTTGCTGACAAACTTAAGAGTATTGTAGTATTGAGTAGTGAGGGCTAGTATTATATCTTTACGTTTAATTTTATTGATAGCGGCGCGTTTAAAGCACACAAATTGCTTTTTTTTATAATTAATATTTATAAGTAACCTTACAGCTACACATATACATATTATTCAAGAAAACAGACGATATACAAAGCCAATAGATTAAATTGTTAAACAACACGAAACAGAAAACATAGGTCAATTAAGTACATTAATAAAATAAAAAAATACTCACATCCTCTTTGGTGGTGGTGGAAAATGTCTACATATTCACAAATTGTATTGTAGTTAGATAAGACCCGATACATTGGCGAATTACGCAGATAATTCGTGTTCGTACAAAGCACATGGAATAATTGAGAATTAATAAATTTAAATTAAAATAATTAGGCTAAATTAAATATTATATATAAAAGCAACCGTAGTCCCCTTTATCGACTCCCTTCATTTGTATAAAAAAATATCATTGGCGCTAAAATCTCTTTAGGTATGGGCCTCAGATTTCTGAATCTATTTCATGATCATTTTTCAATCTTATAGGCAAGTAGGTGATCAGCCTCCAGTGCCAGACAGACGCCATCGACTTTTTGGGTCTAAGACATGTCGGTTTCCTCACGATGTTTTCCTTCACCGTTCGAGCGAATGTTAAATGCGCACATAGAAAGAAAGTTCATTGGTGTACAGCCGAGGATCGACCTCAGGGATGAGAGTCGAACGCTGAAGCCACTAGGCCAACACTGCTCTCATTTGTATAAAACATTGCCTGGTATTAAATTTAAACTAGTAATGTATATAGAACTAAAATACGTAAAAAAAAATATATTAAATAATAATTAATTTAATAATTAATTTCACCAACATCATCTTGATGGTTGGAGGTCTTCCACAGTCCGTTTCACAAGGCATTTTCTTTTGCGAACTAGCGAACTGTGGAATCGACTCCCGGTGGGGGTCTTCAGAGATACGACCTCCAAATGTTTAAAAAGCGAGTGTACTCCTACCTCAAAGACCGGCAACTCACCCACTAAAAATGGGTGAGAAATGCGAAGACTGCCCTTTTTGGTCGTCCCACAAGCTCGTTTGCCCCCTATTATTTAAAAAAAAAATACGACAAAACCTAAGAAACAAAGAGTGATAAATACTCCTATTGAGAAGGAGGTTAATTTATCATAAATATAAGTGTCCAATATTCGTATTTATGACCTTCGAATGCCAACACACTTCTGAAAGTATACATTTTATGACCACCATTACGTTTTACCAATATGTTTATTTGGGAATGCATTACGTTAAGAAGGTTTTTATGTGTTTTTTACGTTACAATATCAAAATATGGTGCCGATTGCACTATAAAGAAGTTTATTAACCCTTTATCGAATATAAAATTATAACGTATAAAGAAGATTAATTCTCATTACAAAATTATATTATTTTTACGAAATCATAGCCACGAGACAGCCGTCCTCATGTATATCTTTAATGCACATACAATTCCTTTTAAATTGATTGAAGCGGTCAAATTTTAGACGGTAATTTATTAAATATATAACGCTGATTATTTTTACCAAGCCTTTATTACTGACATCCAGTATAATATATAAACAGTTATTTAAGTTACATAACCTAACTTAATTTAACACAGATGAGCCGGTTTTGGTAATCTGCGTGTCCCGGGACACATAGGCCTCTTCTAGCTGCTTCCATTCTGTCTGTGTGTTTTCTAATATTAGCTCTTCTTGTTGTACCTCCTATTCTCTTTATATCGCATGCCCTTCTCTTGCTCTGTTTTCCTCTTTTCCTTTTTCAATCTCGTGGTTGCCATTTTATAATAATTTTGGCCATTTCAACCTGCTATCTCTCGTCATGTTCCCCGTCCGGCGCCATTTTGATTGCCTTATTTTCTTTATAATGTCCCCTTTGGTTGTTGATCTTATCTCTTTTGCTCTTTTTCGATGTCTCAGTGTCACACTCATTGCTTCTTTCCATTCCTCTTTGGCATGTTCTCAACTTTAAGCGTTTCTGAGATAATGCCCAAGTCTGGCATATGTACAACACTTATAAGCGACCAATTACAAACTGCTTGCAAATTAATCTCACTTTAATTTTTGAAATTTTATATATTATGAACAATGATTTTATTTGAAAAAATAAAGAGCATAGATCTAACTGCGTACTTTTAAAAAATCTTGCAAAAATTAAGGGTGTATTTGTTTGAAAATGAACTTAACTGTTAACATTAATATTATAGTGAATATATCTGGAAAATGTAGGTTTTTTAAGCTAAAATATTCGTATATCCATTTATTAACCCTTCTCTTGGCGGGTTGAGCTCAATATGCCGCGATGACGCGTCGACGTTGCCTGCATTATGGATGTCTGCGAACTTTTCGTCTGACGCGAGAAAAATGAAGCAAGCCACTTGATTCATTTGAATTGATGGTGGAAAGATCTAGTCGGATTCCTTTTTTGAAATGTCTGTTGTCATGACGTTGTCTTTGTCTACAGTCTATGCCCATTGTTTCATTTATAGTCTATGTATTATGGCCGAAACGAATTAAGTGCTATGCTTCAATCATAGATAGTCTTTTGTTTATCGTATAATTTGGTTTATGTTTAAATCTGTGTCTTGGAAAATTTAATTAGCCTTATGGAGAATGCATATTTTTGTCTAGCGAGATTGTAAAATTTTCTAGATATAAAAGTAAATACGATAAGTCGGTATAGTCTAAAGAATAGCCAAAATAATAAGCTTTTCAAACTAGGCAAAATAATCGCGGGAAAGCGAATTATAAAATAATTGCCCAATGTACACTTATAAATAAACAAAAATATTTAAAACTGATCCAATTCTTAAAAGGCCGGTAACGCACTCGCGAGCCCTCTGGCATTTAGAGTGTCCATGGGCGGCGTTATCACTTATCAGATGAGCCTCCTACCCGTTTGTTTCTATAAAACAAAATAACAATTGGCATACTTTTGGGGCACAATTTTAGGCTGTTACTTATAAGGGATAACATTCAGGAAATTAATAACAAATACAGGACATAAAACCACATTTAAAAACGTAAGCATTTAGCGTAAAATGAAACGTTTGGATTCGCGACCTATATGAATATTATCAATTCGTTAAAATGTTTGGAATTTCATTCGATTGGAACTTCATACTAAATAGCTTATTTTCAAAGAAAAACGCTTTTTACCGGATTAAAGTTATGTTTATTATTATAAATTTACAACTATGTGGTCACGGTGACCACGCACGCTGTAAAGCACGCGAAACGTCGGATAAATTTAAAATTATGTCAAATAGTTGTAAATTTATAATAATAAAAATAACTTTAATCCGGTAAAAAGCGTTTTTCTTTAAATGTGTAAAGGTTATGTTAATCAAAGACAATAGCTTATTTTCAATTTATGTTGTAATTAGGTTTGTGAGATGCTTGAGTCACGGATCATATCACCTGGGGATTAATTGCTCCCTGACGATCAATTAGTGGAACGTGCTCCCCTGTAACGTAGGGAATACATGAAACGCGAAAGTAACACTGTTATATAAACTGACAGAATAATATTTTTTTTTAATGCGACAGAACATATAATACCGTGTACTTATCATAACTGTATCTGGGTAAATAAAGATTATTTGTGCACTAAAAACGAGCGATGAACGGCGCTCTATGGGAATGGTGGTTGCCTATGTGACTTTGTTCGCGTGGTGACAGAAAATTTGAACCATGTTCAAAAGCTCCTTTGAGATTTTTTCAAAATCACAAAATTTACTTTAACGAAATTCATGTAGATAATCTAATGAAAAAAATTTATTCGCCCGAAACCCAATTCAGGAACTCTAGGTTAAAGGACTAAAGGACCTTTAAGCCAGCGATTGATGAGACACAGCCAATATTCCTATCGGACTTTTGAAATACTTTAACTATCAGTTACATTTACAAAACCATAAAGATAATAGAAGCAATAACAATGAGCGCCCTTTTGACCCTGCAAACTCAAATTAAAGATCATAAGAACAGGCGAAGATCCTCTTCATTAGGTTCTACAAATTGCGAGCGTGCAGAGGGACCCCCCACCCCCACCCCCTCTATTAATAATGCAAATGAGACCGCAGCTCGGCCAAGAACCGAGTCTCGATTAATTCCGGTTCATTTGGGGTAATTGTCACTGCGCGGGTGCGGTCTGTGGTCTCCCATAGACCTAATGTAGGCCCATAATAGCTTCATGAAATTTGAAATTATTCAGCAACTCACCGCGGTATGTTTAAGGATTTATTCGTAAAAACTTAACTAGGAAACTTTTTAATTAATATAATCTCTTTCTGTTAAATTATGTTTTCGCTGTATGCGACATCGCTATTAAGAAGTTCGAAGAAAAATATACAAGGCATCCCAAGACTATGGGACATCAAGGGAAAGTACCTTAAATATCGTAGATAGGATATTTTACTGAAATACTTTTTTTATTTTGAAAAGTAATAATACTGCATTCAATGATTTTCTTAAAAATTACTTGTCTCTTCTGGGAATCGAACCGACTCAAATGTGAAAAAAAACTTATTTTTTTGATGTCAATGAAGAGAATGGACAAAAAATAATAATTCTTCTTAAGTAACATAGTATTTTTAAAGAAAGAAACAACGTGAAATTAATTATTTTAATCAAATTAAAAACATACATGAAACTGCCGAAGTCGATTAAGTATTTGTACCAATAAAACAATATTTCTATACATATTTCTGTTACTAACTAAAATAAAGGAGTTTTACAAAATACAAAATAAAGATTTCGTAGCTAAATAAGAAGTGCAGTATTCTTCAAGCGTAGCACCGCTACGAGGCGTAAGCTACGATCGATAATGCTACGCGACATTCTATGTTTCAAGAGCCAGTTTTTCTACTGAACGCTACAAAGATATTGTTCAAGATTAAGACATGAAGGTTTTATTTAATTAATAAATTATATGATTTTTATAGAAGCTTTATAAACACACGACCGTAGAGAACTTGTCGTCATTGGAAAAATATTCCATATTAATAATTATTTATAAATCAAGATATTTATAAACTAAAGATTTGTATTAAATTGCATTAAATATCACACATATAGGCAATTTCAAAAAAGTCATTGTTCAACCTTATATAAAAGATTATTAAATTAAGTTTTAAAACAATCGAAAATAGATTTATGTTAAAAAAAAATCGGACGGAAATTCAACTTTAGCACACTTAATACTTTAATTAAACTAATGTAAGTTGTGATTCTTAGGTATAAATGTACATTGAATTTGTACCTACAGTGGGTGAGGGCGAACTCGGAGGGGAGACAAAATGGCCGCTTTATACAACCTGCAGCTTTTCTTTCACTTAACATTACGGCTTTATTTATATGTACTTCGTTTTGTTTTTCTAGTTTTGTGGTTTTAGTACAGGCCAAACACGTTCTCTTATAATAAACGTTCCTATGACGTAAGAATAGCATAGACTATATCTAGAACTAGCTAAGTATAGATTAACATAAAATAGATCTTAACTTGAATAGAGCTTTATTGTATCCGTGAAATATATTACTTCTTAAATTCTTGAATGACGAATTAGTTCTACCGTAATGACGACACCCTAATTACAAAATTCAAAACTTATAGCATATTTACATAGTAATAAACACACCTAATATGTGTAACTATACCTTAGGTATAGGTATAAATATATACCTGACATATACCTAAGGTATATATTTATATAGCTATACCTAAGCGGTGTTTGTTACCATAGTAATGTTAGGTAACATTTCATAAGATCATATATGTTATCTAAATTAGATAAGTTTAATGGATTTTATATATAATAAAACAATTTTTTTTTCAGCTGGACTGCCTTACAAGGTATACGGAGGTCACGAGGGTTCATTAACGGAGAAAAGGAAACAGCGGCGTATTAGAACAACGTTTACGTCGGCACAACTGAAGGAATTAGAAAGAGCTTTTCAAGAGACGCACTATCCAGACATCTACACTAGAGAAGAAATCGCTATGAAAATTGATTTGACTGAAGCTAGAGTGCAGGTAGGTAATTTAGCTAATTAAGATTCTCCAGGTCACGACAGCCTATTTCTACTCATTGGGAAGCATTACCAGCATCAGAAGATCAGTCTTGGGTCCGATAGCTTAAGGTCATCCAAGAGCTCGATGCCGTATCGTTTTTTAAAGTAATTTCAAAGGTAGCTAAGGGTAGCTGTATGTTGGCTGAGTTTGTATTTGAATTACGAACCTGTCAGTCTTTGATTTAGGCTTTGGTTTGGTTCTTTACCGTTAAATATAGTCATTGTAATTTACGAGTTTAAATTTTATAAAACTAATCTATTGTGTCTAGTAATTGTTTGGTGACTTGATTATATAGTCATCAAACTTCATGGAACAGGCGAGATGAAATTCCATTAAATATGTATCTGCTGAACAAATTGTGTGGAAAAGTATATAAAATCTTGACACTTAGCTGTCTATGATGTAGCTATTAGGGCAGACACTGGGTCTTTTACTTTACTTTTATGTATATTATGTATATATACAAAATTAAACATTACTAACGTACGAAAACAAAATTCACTTCCTAAAATTTAATATAAAATTGGATGTAATAAGGTATTATGACCAACGTAATTGATAGAAAGTCGTAATATAAAAGTAAGGTTTTTATTAAAAGCAATAAAAATATTACTTTTCCGCCCATCACTGCATTTCCACAGTCCAATTAGCGTCCGTTAATTCGGCCGCGCCTGACGGAAAATGGCTAAAAAACATGTTCCGCGTCTTTCGCTAATTTCATAACGCTCATTTTTATTTAAGGCGGGTTCGCGGTACGTGTATGTGAATATTTTATGGGGTGACTTGCTTCTGCCCAATCATGTGGACTCTGTGACAGTTACGCTTTTGTTTAGAATGTTGCTTTTAAATTTATTCTTCAGTATGTGAGCAAAAGGTTTTATAATTTTTAAAAAGTTCTTATATTCTCTATAAGACAATAATTGTCAAATGGTGTTTTATTGTTTATATTTTACTTAGAAATAAATTAGGCAATTTATTAAATAATACCCGAAATACCGTTTTAGCAGGTCGATTAATACTCAGTTTATATAATTGTTTTAGTTAAGAAACGTGTTCAATTCTCGAATAACGATTTAAAACAATGTCTTTTTCTCGACTGTTATGAGGAATCTGTACATTATGTAAAGCAGACATTATCTCTTTTGTTACCTTTTTTAAATGAAAAATACAACGAATCGAAATGCATAGTCTACAGAACTCTGAACTTAATAATGAATATTATAGAACTTGGAAACACGAACTTTTAATCATCAAAAACCGTAGGAGCGAAGCAGCGTAAAGAACAAGAGACAAATTTAAAAACAAAACACGTAAACACATAAACAAAAGCACCACAAACGCATAATATATAATGGAAAAACAATCGTAAAGCAATATACACGCGCCACCCCAGTGTTGCCAGCAACAAGCGCTCATTACGCTAAAAAGTGTATTGGAATTGTTGCCATAAATATTGTGAGCGGTCGCGTAACTCACGCGAACACGACTCTTGATAATTAAAACTCGCCTACAAAATACGAATTCACATATTACAATTAAAATTTGGACCCGCGGTAAATATATTCATTGTAGTATGAAATATAAAATAATTTTTATTTATTCGACGACCGTGAGTTGATTGTTGTTTGTATTGTTTTTTGGTTAAGTTCAATTTTAACTGCTGGCTGTTAATTTTTAATTGACTATTTTAATTAAAATATCAATAGTTGAGAATATTTATAACACTTATTTCATATAGCTAATGTATAAGAATAAAGAAAGCGAGTTTACTTTTTAATTTCATCTATTTCACGGATAATATAATAGTATTAAAAAGTATTTAAAAATAGTTGTTTATACTGTTCTACCCTGACAGGAGCGCAATATATCTAGGCTATAGACTACAGACTATAGACTATATAAATTATAATTCGGTAAATAGCACTTGTAAAATACGTATTATATAAATGACATAAGGCATCACTATAATAAAAATACTTTTATTTCAATAAAACGGATTATAATCGTCAAATGCAGCGGAAACGCTTTCACAGAAATTCATCACAAAATGGCCGAACGTAATAAAACCACCTGCGCTTAGCAAAAGGAAAAACTGAAAAATGACCAGATGCTGCACACACCTTTTGTTTTTCCGCGTCATAGGGGCAGGGCAATTTAATCCATCACGATAGAAGCCCAGTCGATAAATATCTATGTGATTGTTACTGATTTTTTTTTCGAATTAGACGGGATACAGTGGCTGTATGAATTATTGGTGCAATCAAAATACAGCTAATATATATTTCAATGCCAAAACAAATTTAATTGTCGAGTTGAAATTATAATTGATTGAAGATTTAAAAATAATATTGAAAGAGTCAATTTGAAATAAAGCATCTATATATTTTTTAATGAAATAAATAATTCTGGTTCACGGACTGTACGTTTTGGGTTTCCTAAGTGATTAGGTACAACTTCTCCTGCCCGGTTTCTGAGGTAATCAAACAGTTGCGTAACCTGCTATTGACTGTCGCTTCAAACGCTATTGATACTAAATTTATCGAGCAGATAAACTAGGTTTGAATTTACCTTAGAAACCAGAATTTACTAAGACGCTCTTCTTTTGAAGAAGTGTTACTAGTATTTGTTCGGGAATACTTTGAAATGTACCGCATACCGCATAAAGATGCCGCAATGTGAAGATCAACCTTTCTTTTTTAAGAGCCTTAATGAGGTCCATAATAATCAGGTTATGTGTTCACCAGTTTTATTTTTTTCTACGTGAAACGCATTATTAGCCTTTTTGGAAAACATCGTGAATTTATATGCCTTTCTCAATAAATTACTGTCAACCACCAACCTCCTTGAATATGTTTGGTTTTAGAAACAAAATTAGATCTGGCTGTTAATAATACAAAAAAAGAAAATCAGTAGGTGTGGCGCTCGTTATAATATGTCATATAACAGATCAACACAGATACGGGCGCATAACGTCGTATCTCATATCATGTCTTCTTTCTCACTAAACATAATGCTTTTCTTTTTCTATGAAATCCCAAACTACCTTAGCCTATAGTATGTGCGCTGTAGCATGGTGCGGGTGACAGTTGCTTAATATTTCGTTTCACTCTTGAAAGCTGCCGCGATTTACAAGTTATTATGACTTAATATTTCAGCTGTACCACATTCGTAATATATTAAATCATTAATAACTGTATTAACTTAAATTTAACCCAGCCAGAATGTTCTAGTCTACAAATAAAATCAAATTGAAAGAAACCCAAGTCACCCGCACCATGCTACAGCGAACATAGTAAAATTATAAAAATATATATTAAAAATAATATGGTTACGATGAAAAACCGTTACTCTGTGGATATCGATTTGTAATACAGTATATGTTCCTTTTGCTCTACACATAGAGAACATAGATTATGTTAGAGCAATCGTATAAATGGCTAGAGATATTGTTATTGCAACGAATGCGGCGGTCACCTATGACACCTGACGGCCTCTGGGTCCGAGTGAAATAAGGATTGACAGCCACCGGCGGGAATGCAAAATGTCAATCCAGTTATGTCTTAGATTCGGAAGATCCGTTGGGATTTGTCTGCAATGCTTTTCTTGATACATTAGTTGGAACAATACGTGTTGTTACTAAGGTACATACGTATCTTGCGTATACGTATATATAATATAACGTACGTATCTTGCGTATACGATTTAAAATATAAGCGTATTTAGGTTCCATGATTAATCTTAGATTTTCGAAGTTATACTTCTTTCGGCGCGTTAGGGAAAAATGATGTGAGTAAATTTTTACGATGCGTGCGCACACCGTCACAAAAAACCGACACCCTGAAGTTAGCTATAGTCAACATTTTAGTTTTTTTGTGATAATTAAAAAAACTTTATTTAACAGGGTAATGCGTTATAATAAAACTTTCAATGTATTAAATACCTTTTTTCTATTGTTAGTGTCGTTTTTTCTACATAAGTAGAATAAATTTTTTTTTTTAATTTTTATCTTATTACGCCAAAGAAGTATCACTTCTAACACGTGTACATAAGTACGCACACGTTTTTTTATAAATCATTAATTATTCTCTTAGATTTTGTTACAATTTTAAACAATTGTTTTTACCTGTTCTAGTGTTTAGCACTTTAAATTCAGTGTTATTTACATTTCATTTATTTCGTTTTTTTTCATAGAACAGGTGGCATGGCCTGGAAGCTCACTGATTAGTGATACTGACGCCCATGGAGTGTCCATATCGGTATATGGACACTCCATTTTTCCATGGACTTTTGGTTTTTTTATATTGGTTCGGAAATACTTTGAAATGTACCGCATTATGATACTGCAAATTAGGGATTGCCAAAATGCCAGAAGGCTCGGAGTGCGTCGTCGGCCTCAGTTAGGTTCACACCTCACGCTCTTTGCTGGTGTGTCTAGTTTTCGTCTTGTGAGAGAATTTAATTATCCAATACAGACGTCGATAAAAGAAATAAGAATGATTATAGATCCCTAATGTAATGGTGAGAGATTTACAGATTAAGTTCAATAAGAAAAATACAATAAACAGATTATATTATCTGTGTTGGATGATCTACAGTCTATGACAGTTGATTTCTCTCCCTAGCGCAAGGTGCCTAGCACGAGTGCGATCGTGTGTCGGCCACGCGACGTGACGCGCGTTCGATTAGACGCACTTGCCACAAATTGTTTGTTATAACTTGCTTCAATGGGGTATGAAATTTGTTTGAAGTACCCTAAATTATTTTTGATTAACGATAATATATTGATAACGTGTTCTATTAAGCCAATGATTTTTATCTAATTAATACTTGAAAAACTATGCTCATCAACCCCCCCCCCCCCCCCCTCCTGCCCCTCTCCCATGTTAATACCATTTAATTATTTTGTTTAGATTATTTTTTTCTTCATTGTTATGTTTATTAAAGTATTCAAATTTATTAGTTC
Organism: Pieris macdunnoughi; assembly: GCA_905332375.1. NCBI lineage: Eukaryota > Metazoa > Arthropoda > Insecta > Lepidoptera > Pieridae > Pieris > Pieris macdunnoughi. Next base: position 2,281,712 of record CAJOBZ010000064.1, read on the forward strand.
ATCTACATTTAGGAAAAATTTTTTACGCGTTGCACAGGTTTTGACACGCAGCCCGGAATTACATTTTTTCCTTTATAACATTTAATTTTTGGTGGGGACGTTTATTTAAGATAATGTGGATATATAAAGTTATTACATGAATGTGTCCCTGTTATGTATTGGTATTAAGTATTTATTATACTGAATTATACAATGCTTATAGAACGAATCCTAGAGATTATTTATGAATTAACTAAAGTAAAAGATCACTCTAATTAAACAGCAACCCCACGTTAATCGCTGTGATTGTGGATCGCGATTTGGACCGTAATCACTTAGCGGTTGACATTTTCATCATACCATGTTACAAATGTGCACATCTATCTAATGAGAATAATAACATTTATAATATTCTTATTGTGCAACAATAGCTTAATCAAATACCGTAAACATGTCACGGGGAATCCTAGTGTGGTGGTGAGTGCACTTTCTTTATACCTAAATGTCCTTTTTATTGTGTATAACAAAGTTTTTTCTTTCTTTCTATCATGAAATATTTCATATCATACTGACGCACCAAAGTTGAAACGTCTAAGCAATGATTAATTAAGTTCACACTCACCCTCAGATTCTAAGGCTACATGTGTCACTACCGTATGTCAAAAACGTATTCAAAGTCAAAGTACAATGTACACTTATGAACGTCAAAAAAAGAAAAACATATTAAATGCTTCTAATTTTACATTTACTGCCAGTTCTCAAATCAAGGGCGTAGAACGGAACAGAAGAACTGGCAATAAACTCTCCGCCACTCTTTATAATCGCCAAGTTTTTTGTTTTACACAATGTTTGTAAGGAGCTGCAACCATTTCACCATTATCCACATGACTTCTTAAATAATTAATAGTTAATTAATAATAATAAAATAATTTAAAATCAATTGGATTTGACATACAGAAGTCACGCTTAGTATTAAGTCTTGACTCGGGATTTTAGCCTTACTTTAGTATAGTAGAGTTTAATCTGGGTCTTACGGTTGCACTAGCTTTCTATCTATAAAGTACTAAGCGCTGAGTACTCAAAAACCATTCGTAAATTGTGTAAAGAAGAATTATATTTGATTTATTTATTATTATTATGCCAATTCAAAGTCATGATGTAACAAAGATAGACTCGTACTAATCGCTATGAAGGGCGTGACATTCGATACGGTAAGTACATTATCGTATCGTGGGAAGCTGCGATCGTCCACGCGATTACCTTCTCGTCCGTGACTTGTCTCCCATGGGATGATACGTGACGGCTAATGCTATACATACATTATATATGTAATATTGTATCTGGTATATATCTGTAAATATAATACGACTTTTATAGTAATACAAGTAATCTGTTAAATAACAAACCGAAATAGGTATCTGTAGTCGGTTAATTCAGTTACCTGGCGCGTTGAAAACTATCAGGTTACGGATAATATAATAATAATAAAGTTTATTTGCCTCTTCAGAATATTGCATTCTATAGGTTTACATACTGCCGGGATTGACGATCTTTGTGAGATGCTGGTATCTATAATACAACTATAAAAGTCCAGAAGACTAAAGTTACAAACAAAACAGAAAAAAAAAACACAAAACAAAATTACAGCGTAAGTGGTTGTGGGTGTGTAAAATTAACGTGTGTGAAGAATTTAATTTAAAGTCCTGGGGGCTTAGTCAAGATGCATTAACAGTAGTGTATGTAGAAAGTCGAAAAATTATTTGTATGAAAATTTCATTTTTTCATTTGAGTCTGAGTCATTTCAGATCCTGTCTATAGGTCAAATAGATAGGTTAGCTCATCTTGCTGCGAATACAAATTTGACACCTCGACCAAGCGGGTTGGTAAAGGGACGGCGGAGCTATGCACAAAAAATTTACGAAATATTACCCCTGGGTCGGTTTAAAAAAACTAATTTCGACAAATGTCAATACTCAAAGTATGTATAGTGAAAGCTACGTTGTTCAACACGAATTATCGTTTTAAAAACTCTTTTTATATTATTTTCAAGACGGTTTGGAAATAACAAGCGACACATAGGAGGCGCCGATCTTGAAGATCTCTCTTCATCTTTCAAGACTGCACCAAGCAAATCAATATTGATACTATTGCATTTTCGTTTAATTTTTTTATATACAAATGAAGGGTATGAAACGCGCAATGTGAAGTGACGAGAGGATGTTCCAATTTTAAATTCTAAATAAATACTTGTAATAAATAGTCTGCCAATAGTTCTATTGCTCTTCACAAACAAGTCTTACATACATACACATGCACATCAATTATATTAGAATAGAAGCAAGCTAGCAAGGGAAAAAATTAAACAATTAAAAAGCAACCACATAATAAAAATAATAATAACTAAAAAAAGTAATAATATTAGACCTAGACTTATTTTAAATAACATCATTCTTCAATATGTGCTTAAAATAACATTTACGGAGACTAGAGAGAAGAGAAAGAAAATAAGAGAAAATAAATTAATAATCAATACAAAAAACTTAACCAAACTTTTTAAACAAATTTATAAATGGAATTCAGGGTTTTAAATAAAATTTAAAACTTATTAATAAAATGGCGTACATTCAAAATTCAAATCTATTATATATATGACAGTATTTGCATAGTACCAAAGACACTATAAATAACGTAAGTAAATAAAAGTCATAAACCACTTAAAGTTATTAAATTGGGCGCTGCGATGTCATTTCGCACATCTCAATGCATTCATCATTAACTTATTATCTTAAGTGATCTCTACTTACAATTCCATTATTGAATAAAGTAAATGATTTTAACATATTTTAAAAGCCGGCAATTATTTTAAAAAATGTGGGACTTTTGAAGTCCCGCGAGAGCGACTTTATGTACGCAATAATGACGAAACGGTTTTCATTAATAATGTGATTATGATCATATTCCTGAAGAACGTTTAGTAATTCATTTTTTTATGTAAGTTTACTGATATAACGAATGTTGAAGAGGTAGCAAATACACGAAACTATATGGGCGGAATCCGGTGAACAGAGAACTAAATCATATTATGTACTTATGTCATGTCCAATTCAAAAGTTATATTAAGTTAAAGTTATGTTATTTTAATTGATATAATTATAATATCAATCATGTTGGTGTTCGCTTTAGTTTCCGTGTAATACTAAACTGTACTAATAAATACACAATAAACTTTACTAATTAGATTGACGATTAATTAAGAACTATGTAGTTACAAATTATTAAAATATGACATAATATGTATGTACAGATTATCATATTAACAAAATCCACAAAACATTGACAATACATGAGGCGCCAAAACCCAGCTCACAATCACGCATGCGTTAAAACGCCACAGACAATCAAAACTTCTGTAATGCGGTAAAAATTCCTCCTGCCAAATCTCATTGGTCACATAAACTTCTATATGTTCTGTAATAGGTAATGTAATTCTCTTTTTATCACAGCGCAAAAATAATTTGGCAGAAAGAGACAAAAGCTTTTAGGTAAAAACAATTAGACTGATTTGTGTTTTCGGAATTTTAGGATAAAATTAGTATGAAAGAAAATATGATTCTACTTTTAAATTTGCTCTTTATTATTGTATTTTAAAAGTCACACTTTACGCTTCACGATAAGGTATAGACAAATTTTGTTTTAAAAACTAAAATTTAGTTACTGCCCTACACTAAAACTTGCTGGTAATTTTATCATCCTACTTTTTCTCATGACCTGCACAGCGAGATTTATTCTTCTATGCGTGGGTTCCCACAATTATTTTTCATTTACCGATTCGCGCTGTCCCAAGAGACGCGGGGATCAAGTGCATCCCTTATAAATAAAACTGCAATTTGAATGTGAGAAAATTGTTACGGAATTACTATCAAATATCAAGGGATTTGTAATATTTATGTCTTAGTTTCACTGTTCACACGAGAAATTCTTTGCTATATTATGTCACGGGCGTGACAGGGCAATGTTGAAATATAAAATTTATCGGAATATTTTGGTCATAACTTCTTAATTAATTACAAATATCTTGATTTATATTCTGTATCTGTTGTATTTTCTTTCTTGAGTATGTAGCAGTCTTCTGCGCCGGTTTCCTCACGATGTTTTCCTTCAATCAGCAAGTGTAAATGCGTGGAAAGAAAGTAAGAAAAGTAACATCAACAGGAGGTTTCTCCAGAATAGGATTGATATTTTTTATGAAATAGTAATCGAGCAGGCGTTAAAAGCGTCTTAAGAAGAAACGGTTTTTGCATTCTATCTTGACGTCCGATGATGAAATTTAGCCGCAGTCACAGGTTAGAAACACTCCCCATGATATAGGTGATAGACTTTAGAGTCTACATTAGATGCGATCATAAAAAAGGAGCTAGTATTGTACCCAGAAGTGGGAATAGAATTCCGTGTGGGGCAGGAATTGCGTTCTATAGTTGTAAGCGATGGCCCGGAGTGAAGTACTGTCGCGCCCTACTGAGCACACCGACTTGGTTCTTGGTTTTGTGATCGGATTGGGGCATTACAGATAATTTGGTATCTTCTATCAAGAATATTAAAAACGTTAAATTACTTAAGAATATGTTATAATAACTATTATCTTATTCATTTGGTTAAATATCTTAACAAATGTAGGTTAGGTACACAGATTTTACCCCTTGTAAAATATTTCTAACGAAATACAATTGTGTTGTATGAAGAAAACTTTGCAGAAATATATTATGAGGGGAACATAGGCGAGATGTCAGAAACTATCCTACGATATTAATATATGGGGAACTGAATTGTTTTTGGGTTTTCGGAGGGAGATCGGGCAGTATTGCTTTTACAAATCATTACTTTTGTTTAATTTATGTATTAAGTAATATGTATTTAAAAGGCCGGCAACACAATCGCGAGCCCTCTGGGATTGAGAGTATCCATGGGTGGACAGTATTACTTTTACAAATCATATTTAGTTTTATTTAAATTATGTATAAAAATTGAATATATTTTTAAAGGCCGGTAACACATTCGCGAGTCCTCTGGGATTGAGAGTATCCATGGGCGGACAGTATAGCTTTAACAAATCATTCGTTTTGTTTATATTATTTAAGTTATTTATTAAAATGAAAAAGACAGCCATCCGTGCCTGATACACGCCGTCGACTCTTGGGTCTAACTTCTAAGGCATGCTGTTTTCTGCCGACGTTTTCCTTTAAGTAGACTCTAGAAAAAAAAACAAATATATGTTAAGTGTGTTAATAAACTTATTATTCTTTGTTGCAAAGCTTTAGTCACACCGCGTAAATTTATATAGTGATTGTCAATTGTCAAACAAAAGAATCCACAGCCCTACATTTACGCGTTTACGGGGCACAAGTGCCGGTATTGTATCCGCATTAACAATACTTTTCTTCCCCACTATAACATTTATCACTTAGCTTTCGAATCATTAAACGCTCACTCCGTTCATATACTGGTGTGAGTTTATCAAAATATGAGATATCCATCTGTTACTTATTTTAATTATAACGATTTATTTAAACGCTTTATCTAGCTATATTTGTCTGACTGGAGAAGTTTTACTGTTGATCTGTAATTTGTAAGAATTTGAAAATAGAATCCCTCAAATATTTAATTTAATTCGCTACAGATTATAGGAGCAGTTTTAGTTTTAAGTGTTGATTTGTAATTTGTAGGAATTTAAAAATAGAATGGCCAAAACATTGAATATAATTCGGTACAGATTATAGGACCAGTTTTAGTTGAAAGTGTTGATACTGTAATGTGTAAGACTTAAAAATAGAATCGCACAAATATTTAATTTGATTCGGTACAGATCATAGAAGTTTTAGTTGAAAGTGTTGAGCTGTAATATGTAAGAATTTGAAAATGGAATCTTCTGAATAATAAAAAATATATGTATTATATTTCTTATTATTCGGTATAGATAATTAAAAAGAGGTTATGTTTAAAATAAACCACTTTAACGATATAAATACTTGTTAATTATGGTTATAGTATAGCGAAAAAAACATACGTACAACGAAATGATCTAAGAGTTTACCCTGACCTGAGGGTGTATAATCAATAATAAAACCATGTCATACATTAGTCTAAAGTAATGCATTTTTCATTTTGATGTTTACTACTTTAAAAAGACGCCACAGTCTTTATCTTGCAAATTTTAATCCAGAATATAGCAATTTGTCTATTAAAATAAAGAAACAATCAGAACTGCCGATGCATTCATTACGTGTTCAAATTTAAAAATCGAATCATAAGTTGCATATGCTATTTCTAACATCTACTGAAAAATCGAATTTTAACAAATAGATGACCAATTTTAGTTTCGCAATTACCAGAGGGTCAGAAAAGGTACCATCTGCCGATCTGTATCAGTTATTTGCCGTGTCACGTGCCGTTATCTGATTAGGATATTGTCTCGCGGAAGCGCTCTCGCACAATCACGGTGATCTGTCAAATTGATTCGTATTTTTAATTTCAAATGTCGAACGGAAGTATTGGGTAATGATTAATTATCTTCATTCAACCCTTTTGAATTTCGAACGTTACGTTTATAACTTTTTGGCAGCAGTTTTTAATTATTTTTATTAAAAACATTTGAGGTCATAAACCCACAGAGCATAAACAAATATATTGCTGTAAGATTTTAAATTTTCGTATACTTCTTTTTATCTGTGGTAGTACCAGAACAGCTAAGTACGAATAAGAATATGCCTGAATTTATATTATGTAATTATTATTATGTAAGGTAATGTGGACTCGTCTGGCGCACTTAGAGGCGTCTAATTAAGCCAAACTAGCTCGTTCCAGAAGCTCAGAAGTTTCCTGGGCACTTCGCAGGCTTCACGAAGCTTCACTGCTCCAAATTGCTGTACGAAGTCAGGACCAAGAGGATGACTGATTCCTATACGCTGGAACAGCCTCTGCAGATCCTTGATCTCGACAGATCAAGGAGTGGCCCATTTTATAACTATATAGATCTAGTTTATTAAAATTTTGTCATAAACAAGTAGGTGATAAGACTCCTATATGACACATGGATTTTTGGGATTTGTGACAAGCCAAATTCACGATGTTTTCCTGAATTTACGAGTGAATCTTAAATGCAAACAGACAGAAAGTCCATATGCGCACAGCCGGGGATTGAACCTCAGTGATGAGAGTCGCACGCTGAAGCCACTGGAACAGTGTCCTAAAACTGGGTTCATGAAAATAGCACTTAAAATTTATCTCCAATAAGAATGGTATCAGCTGGCCATTTGGAAGAAATTATATAGGCGTAAAAAATGTGATATAGTGATGGTGCGCATTTGACTAACATAAATAAAATTGTTTATGAATGGAGATACAGTGGAGTGTAATCGAGCGAAATGCGCGAGGGTCACATCTGTCGAACTTGCTCAGTTTTTGTAAGAACATAATATCATTAAAAATTCATTGACTGCGAATAGCTTGGTCATCGTAGGTTTTTTCGCATTATCATATAAAATAATATCAGCTTTAATTAACATAATACTGCTAACATAAATTAATATAACAAAAAGCAATTACTAAGTCCCTTTAGGCAAGGTCCGAAGATACTGGCAACGTTCCCCCTTTGAAAAAAAATATCTCGACGCAATGTAACCAAACTGCTCCGAATAGTAGGCCAACTTTATTTAAAAAATGTGCCTGAGATTAGGATTTTTTTTTTTAATACATGTGTCTTCACTTAGACATCATGGAATATTACGATCTAGCCTAACTTAAGACTAATAAGTAATTTAAGTCTAACCTAATTTATTACAAAGGATATTTAACATAAGAAAGTGTCCAATAACACTACTTACAGTCTCTATTAAAGGGAAGACACTTTGTTCTTGTGTTCTATTTTTTTCAATCACTGTTTAGCACTTAATACTTACGTGCACTAACTCTAATTCACTAGTTCAAACGGTTTTGTCCTTTTCAATCTTCTCACTAGGCCCGTGGTGTCAAGGAGTTGAATAGCCTCGACATTCACGTGATGGTGGAGCCTATGTTCGTGGGCTCCGGCAGTCTTTTTTATTACTGTGGCAACGTCCTCTACATTAAGGTCCCGATGGAGGTCGTTATTGCGAATATACCAGGGAGCATTGACTATTCCCCTGAGCACTTTGTTTTGGAATCGTTGGATTACTTGGATGTTACTATTACTGGTACAGCCCCACAGCTGGCAACCATAAGTCCATACAGGTGTCAGGACTTGTTTGTAAATCAATAATTTATTTTGAACTGATAACGCGGAATGCCTTCCGAGCAACCAGTACAATTTAGTGTAACGGAGATCCAACTCTTCACGCTTCTTTTTAACATGGACCTTCCATCAGAGTTTGGTATCCAGCGTCATACCTAGTGAATTTTGGAACGGCACTTTGGCGTTATCAATATATACTGGCTGGTAATTTGATGTTTTGTTGGTAAAGTTTATGTGAACTGATTTAGACTGATTTAATCGTATCCACCATTTTTTGGTCCACAAGCCAACAGTATTTATGACTTTTTGTAGTTTTACTACCGCTTCCTTTTCAGTATCTGCCGTAGACATGATAGCAGTATCATCGGCAAAGGTAGCGATTATGTTATCTTCTAGTTCAGGAATATCGCATGTGTATAAGAGGTACAGGACCGGACCTAATACACTACCTTGCGGCACCCCAGCTTTTATTTCTTTCAGTTCTGAATAATCATCTTCTTGTCGTACTCTAAACATTCTTTATGTTAAGTATGACTCAAGGATATTTGAAAATTGATCGAGGCAGTAGTTTCTTTAACTTATAAGCCTGAGAATAGGATGATGTCACCCGACTATTGTATTAAAAATATATAATAGATAAATATATATTTCACTCTTCGACAACGCCTATTTTTAAAGTGATACCTATGTAAACTGTAATAATTTGCCAATAATTTTACCAATTCTTAAAAGGCCGGCAACGCACTCGCGAGCCCTCTGGCATTGAGAGTGTCCATGGGCGGCGGTATCACTTAACATCAGGTGAGCCTCCTGACCGTTTGCCCCCCGTTCTATAAAAAAAAAAATGTAACGACTAAACACCGTATGCGTGTGTGGTGATCGCAATACATATAACAAATAATATAATAAAATTCCATGCGGCTTGATACCTTGGAGTCGTGTGTCTCTCTGCTTCTTCCACCGTATTTACCAGAGAGAGGTTGTCAGAGGAGTTGTTCGGATTAACTCTTCCAACCAATTCATTACCTGCAGCGTTTCATAGGTCGTCGAGGCAGAATACGAAATTCCACTTATATCATCACGCCTGTCGCTCCACTTAAGCCTTATTTAGGCCAGGTTTTGCCGCTAGTGGTACCAAGAAAAGAGCGTACTAGCGGGCCCTAAATGAGAGAGTCTATTGCGGCGGTATCACTTAACATCCGGTGAGCCTGAGAGGTAAAGAATAAAACACAGATTTTATTGAAATCTCTAAAAAAGTGTTTTAAATATTATATTTAATAAAAGTACTTTACACTGTCTACCAATTGTAACATATTGTCATGGAAAACACGCAGATTTAAAATAAGCATCAACAAACCCATAGTCCACTAAATACTGTCCAATTGACGCCATACGGACTAAATAAACCCTGTATTCATCTCTTTATTATGATGTGTTAATCCAAGATTATCAGCAAATGTTAACACATGTTACTGCTTACTAAAAAATCACCTAAACGCAACGTTTGTGGGACAATGTACCCTCTGTCTATAGCTATAAAGATTATTTTCGTATATAATATCTTGTTCAAATTGGCTGAATATAGAGGGTGGCTAATATTATTCCGGGGCGTTCAGTGTTGCCTTTTCATCCGCTAAGTATAAACAGGAGGGTGTGTTTGGTGTTTGATCGGCCGGTCTGACGATTGATTAACTTTTCGATATCATTGGATAAATTTGAGAATTGGGTAACCGCTAAGTATCCGACGGTACATCGACTATGGTAATTTTGCAGCTTTAAAAAATATCAGCGAAATAAGCCTCGAAAACTGCCCTTAGAAACTTTCAGTTTCAAAGAAGACAGAGATCTCTGATTGTGGCACCAATGGGTCGCGTTGCTTATGGCATTTTATCGAAGTATCACATTTCTTATTTATTCAAGCGAATATCACTATTAAAATAAATATTATAGAACTAATGATTATGCCTTTTAACAGCAGTTTGTTACTAAATAAAGTAAAGAAAAATAAATTCGTATTAGAATTGAAATATAGTTTTATGCACATGTACATATTAAAAAAATTACGAGCATAAAAATTGAACCACGTTATAAATTCTCCAATTGATCTTTAATATTTGGAAAATATATCTCGGTATTTCGTGCGTCTTAAGGTAAGATTCACACGCTAAATATGACTTCCGTATATCAGATAGGTAGCGGATTTAATAATACTGAATTATATTCAAAATTGGTGACGTCGCAGAAGACAATCTACCAATTCATACTAGCATTCATGTCTTGGCAAATGAACATAACTTCAAAAACAAATTCAATTGCCTTGACAGACAGTTCCGATCCAATTCGGGTCCTAAGCGTACCAATTCTAAATAGGCCTGTAACGCATTCGCGAGCCTTCTGGTATTGGGCGGTCTAACTCAGGTGAGTCAATTAAGTCCCCTGGTAATAAAAAAAAATATACCGTTTAATTTCCACCACACGGACTATATGGACCTAATGTTAATCACGTTATAATACTTATGTAATAAATACAAAAAAAATTACAATAAAAACAATAACTGACCTTAAAATATAATAACTAAAATATATTATTAAAAGGAGTCCCTTTAGGCAAGGTTCCGAAGATACTGGCAGCGTTCGCCCTTTGAATAGCTAGACTAATTCTTTGTTTTTTTGTTATCACGTTATTATACCTTAATAATTTAGATTAAATTTGACATTTTACTGGTTACTCAAAATGGCATATAGCTTTTACAAAATACCCAACCAAGATTTATCTGCGCTCTATAGATCAAAGGCGTTGGGCGTGCGGGTTGCCCGAGGCGAGTCTATGCTACAGTCAATATTTGCCCGCCCGGTCCCAGCTAATGAATACAATTAGATCATTCCGCGCGGCCTCTCGTTTTTCATACGCCTCGATGGCTACAACGTGTCAAATAAAGACGCTCTATCCTATGTAAAGTCTCTACATTTTAGGATTTTATATAATAAATTTATTTCAAAAAGCGAATAAATTTAGCTAAGAGAATTTGAATTTTAAAATAGACTTTTATTAACAAAAACCTCTTACGTTAGACGATTTGCTGGGCTAAGTTGAAGGTTAGAAAGAAAATTAAATAAATATTAAAGGCTAGATAAGATAGTTTCTCGTTTTATGTAAAATGTTTTTAAATGGATTCACACGGATTGACTTAACTTGACGTTTCTAATGCTTTTGTTATGATGAGCGAGAGAGAGAGCTTTTATAAGCTCCTGACTGCTATTATATAAACCCTGATTTGTGGTTATTGTATACAAATCTTAATGTTACATACTTATGTGTTGACGCAGATATATTAATTGAACAAAACTTTTTTATTCATACTAATGTTAATTAGTAGCTACTTAATAAAAGAGTTGCCAGTTCTGCTCGTCAGTTATATGCCCTTGATTTAAGAACTGGCAGTAAATGTTAATTTAGAACCTTTAATTTTATAGTTATTACGTGTACATAAAGTTACCTGCCATTTAATAAAACAATTTTTATCCGGATTGAAGTTGTGTATTTACAATAATTTTTCATAATTTTAATAGAGGACACCGTGAGCCATTTCTGCGAAAACCCTCCATCTTTTAGTCGATACCAACTCCGGGGAAATAAATACAGATAATACAACTTTTTCTACAGCTGTGATACTTTTTGACATTCAATACCATTTGTCTTCAGTCACCGTGACCACGCACGCTGTAAAGCACGCAAAACGTCGGTTAAATTAAAAATTATGAAAAATAATTGTAAATACATAACTTCAATCCGGTTAAAAATTGTTTTATTAAATGTGTAAAAGTTATGTCCATAAAAGACAATACTATATTACCTACCATTTATTCCTAAATGAAATTTTGATTTTATAAACCAAATAAATAAACATTATTATTTTGTACTTATTTTACATAACGAAAACCATATTTACAGTTAAAATGCAGGTTGTTAAGGAGGTTCGCAAAGTTCGATGTACGGTTGAATAAATTATTCGCTGTTTACACTGCTCCGTCACCGCACATGGCGATGTGAAACTCTGTTTATTTTAATACTAAACCGACGTTGTTTGCTTGAACTACCCTCGTGTTAGGTGTCCGCATTGTCAACAAACGTTTGTTTCTTAGGCAATTTTGGAGTTAATAATTTTCTAAAGTTAAATTGGATTATTCAAATTAATAACACTCTTTGCTAAGACAGTTTTAGCCTCAGAATTTTTATATTAAATGCACATTGCTGACAGATATATTGGATAAAATATAGACCCAAATATGTATGTATGTCTGACACAAAATACTTCATTTGCCGCAGAAACACACACCACACACCACATTTTAAAACATTAATTTTATTTGCGAGTTAACTTAATTTTGATACGTTTATCGGTGAATATTAAATAAATTTATTGATATTTAGAGCAGTGTTAGCCAAGTGGCTTCAGCGTACGACTCTCATCCCTGAGGTCATAGGTTCGATCCCCGGCTGTGCACCAATTGACTTTCTTTCTATGTGCGCATTTAACATGCGAACGGTGAAGGAAAACATCGTAAGGAAACCGGCCTTAGAAACAAAAAGTCGACGGCGTGTGTCAGGCACAGTAGGCTGATCACCTACTTGCCGATTTGATTAACAAATGATCAAGGAACAGATACAGAAATGTGAGACCCAGACCTAAAAAGGTTACAGTGCCCTTATTTCTTTTTAAATTGATATTTAATAAATATTAGGTAGTTAATAAATATTAGTGATTATATATTTAGTATATACGCAAGCAAGTGATGGAAATTAATAATTTTCCAACTCATACAAGTCTAAAATCTCATCAACTTTTCGCCTTTCAAAATGAAATAGTTATAACAAACTATTAAGTAAATATTAAATTACAAAAAAGATAATAAATAAATCTGCAAATTATTTCGTACACGATCATCTACTGTGATAACAATTGTATCGTTTAGCATCTGTGCAGGGCGCGTGCATCTCTGTTTAATTACATTTCCCGCCCGCCCCCGCCTGCCCTATCTGCTTCATTTGCAAAGTGCATTTCGATGCCCAGCCGATTGTTCTGACCCCGGCTTAATTGCCCATTGCCATTATTTATTATTGACATTTGTCCGAATATTGTTGGCATTAAAGGACATTTGATTGAAATGCTGTTTAGTTTCGTCTTGTTTTTGTTCTAGTTTTGTTTCTAGTAAACTTACGTTTATTAAAAGCAATCGTAATATTCTATATAAAATTTATCCAGTATAATAGTTTGGTTTATATATTTAAAGAAGAACAATAAAAACAATAACTAACCTTCAAATATAACTATATTATTAAAAGGAGTCCCTTTAGGCAAGATTCCGAAGATTCTGGCAGCGTTCCCTCTTTGAATAGCTAGACTTATTCTTTATCCGAGGTAGCTGCCAGCTCTTCGGTCTCCTGTGATGTCGACTAACCTTTTTGATATTTACTTAAAAAGCCTTATAGCGCTAGGACCCCAATATAATATATCCAGTATATATTTTTTTAAAGAATAGGGGGCCAACGGGCAGGAGCCTCACCTCATGTTTATTGATGCCGCCGCCCATGGACACTCAATGCCAGAGGAATTGCGAGTTTGTTGCCGGCCTTTTAAGAATTAGTACGCTCTTTTCTTGAAGGTCTCTAAGTCGAATTGGTTTGCAATTACTAAGTCTAAGGCAAGCTGGTTTCCTCACGATGTTTTCCCTCACCAATATACACTTAAATTTAATTTAATACTTAAATTTAATTTAATACTTAAATTTAATTTAATACTTAAATTTAATTTAATACTTAAATTTAATTTAATACTTAAATTTAATTTAATACTTAAATTTAATTTAATACTTAAATTTAATTTAATACTTAAATTTAATTTAATACTTAAATTTTATTAAACTCGCAATAAAATGTTTGCATTAGTAGCACGCACGTCTCGATAAACATCGCAACAAATTTCTACAAACACATTCGCGTATATTTGCTCCGGGCCCACGCTCGATTCCACATTCCGTTGGCCATATCGCTTCTCATTTGTATTGGCAATGGTGTATTTGTTTTCTGGTACGAGCTCTGATTTTTTCCAATTCGAGTAATGCCCGGGGCCAACCGTGACCCAGCTCCAATGAAGCATAGGGTTCGTTAGTCGCCTTCCCAGTTAGCTTGGTTAAACTGAGCACGTACGTGGGACCTTTACACTTGGAGGAACAGAGATTTCATAGAACTTGAGAAATCTTTATTATACGAAATGAACCGTGACCTCATCAGTTTGGAAATATATAGCAAATATTTTTACGGCGCATTTTAGATATATTGTTTACGCGTGTTAGGTTCTACGAACTATAGTATTTTATATAAAAGATTATAATAAATGTTTTTAAAAACCCTTGAATGTTACGGCACGTATATGCGAATAATTAAATAGTAATGTCCGCTATCGCGTTATTCGTGCCTTAAAATAGGAATGATATCACTGCTCTTTATGAATATCTATATATATAAAAATGAATCCCTATTTCCATTGGTCACGGCATCACGCGTGAACGGCTGGACCGATTTCGCTAATTCTTTTTTGTTGTGTTTGTTATTGTCAGAAAGAAAAAAATAAGAAAATTGCGCGGAAAATTAAAAAATTTAAGAATACTTCACCAGCATACAATTCAGCTGTGACTAAGGTTTTTGTTATATTACAAAGTAGTAAACTATTCAAAGGAAACGGTAGGAGAACAACAGTCATGGGGATCACCATGCTTTTTTGGTGGCTAGGCCATTAAATTGTAGGTTATATGAATCGTTGGTACTTTCAACACAGCGCCATCTGTTAGAATTGTGTCAAATAATAAAGAAATAATTTGCAATAAAATTACATTGCGGGTATAAATTGAGATGTAATCTATCCTATATTTTAAGTTGGATCAAACTACACACGGTGTACAAATTTGATTGATATCGGTTCGGTAGTCCATAGCGGACAAACATCGTGACACGTAATGTATATATATTAAGATAATTCTGCTGAACGTGTGTATGTAACTGAACTCCTATTAAACGGCTGGACCGATTTGAATGATTTTTTTTGTATGCGTTTGGGTGACGCCCTGAATGGTTTAGATTCACAAACCATCACCGGGGTTCACCGGTAAATAAATAGTACATACGGGTAGCTTAATAATCCATGAGCCTACCCTCACTTTGTAATGCTACCAAGGTATCGCGCGCAGCGGTTTACCGCAACCCTCAGAGTCTACCTTAGACAGTCCTATGTAAAGAACGGACGTTCTGGACAGTGTGAACAAACCTGCAAGTCGCCTTCATTATTGACTCTGAAAATTTAGAGCAATGCACCATCTTAAGGAGCTGAGCAGAGCATCAGATTTGCAACTTACACTCCGCTCAAGGCATCTTTATTTATCTTCTATTAATAATACAGTCCACTTAACCTTATTCATATTTTTTTCAAATAAAGATCTGATATAATTTATGATAAGTATGTGTTGGAAAGCCCTAACCAATACGACGGCTTGCTGCTTCTACTTTATCCTCAGCTTGTCTCATTAGTGATCTTGAGACCCATAATTGTCTTAATAAAAAAAACGTATGTGCCATTCGCAGGTTTTTTTTTTTTATATAGAACGGGGGGCAAACGGGCAGGAGGCTCACCTGATGTTAAGTGATACCGCCGCCCATGGACACTCTCAATGCCAGAGGGCTCGCGAGTGCGTTGCCGGCCTTTTAAGAATTGGTACGCTCTTTTCTTGAAGGACCCTAAGTCGAATTGGTTCGGGAATTGGTTCGGGAACAACTCCTCTGAACACTCTCCATGGTAAATGCGGTAGAAGATGCAGAGTGACCCCACATCTCTACGCAACGCCAAAGGATCAAGCCGCTCGGAGAGGGATTGGTCGTCGACGATTCGAACCGCTCTGCGTTGTATACGGTCAAGTGGAAGAAACCTTCAAATATTTTGGTTTAAGTACAATGAGACGAATGTAGTTCCAATTATTCAGTTTAATATCAATTATTAATTTTGATTAAAGCTACAATGGTTAAAAAAGTTTTTATAATTAATAATATGTAAATCTTATGAATTTATGTGTCGGTCTCTTTTTACTGTCGCTTTTTCGTTTCATTGACTTTTAAATCGACGTTGCAAGAAAAAAATCACTTCAAAAATCAGTGTAGCTACAACTATTTGTATTGGCCTGAGATTTCTGTATCTCTTGCTCATATTACTTTATATACAATCAGTGATCACCCTTCAGCACCGGTGCCTCCATTCTTGCGTGTCTGTCTTTACAATATAACGCCATAGAAGCCAGTTATTGGATAAATACTTTTATACTTTTTACTAATTTTATATGTTTTTTCATTGACGAATCTAAATATACTTTATATGCTATAAATAATAATAAATAATGTGGGTGTGAGATGAGCCAAATATTCGCATCATAATTGTGATAGTCATATGTCATTGTGTATGATGAAGCATGTACTATGATGCATAGCAGCTGTTTGTGTCACGACAATTTACAGACTGTATAATGTATATTTTGATTCCAATGTCATTTAAGCAACTGATTTTGTCCGAGATATCACCAAATCAGGATTGACAAATCCGACATCTGCTGTCCTATCGTATATATTCAATTAGAACTCTTGCGACGCTATATTGGAACTAAATGTTTTAATACTTCTTACATCTCTCTATATTTAGTCATGTATAGCTACT
Organism: Pieris macdunnoughi; assembly: GCA_905332375.1. Classification (NCBI taxonomy): domain Eukaryota; kingdom Metazoa; phylum Arthropoda; class Insecta; order Lepidoptera; family Pieridae; genus Pieris; species Pieris macdunnoughi. Next base: position 2,298,707 of record CAJOBZ010000064.1, read on the forward strand.
ATAAACTATTTTATTGGCCTATTGTGTAATGAATAAATAGAATATACAAAAATCGATAGATACCTTTGTTTATTAGTTTTACTGTAATAATAAACGAAATGTGATGTCTTGTCTCGGCTAAGATTCACATTGTGCGCCAACGGAGTAAGTGAAATGTGATAGCGATATAGAGAAATATGAAAGGGTGAACAGGACAAAGAATACACAGGATAGCGCCCTGGCCCTGTGACCCTAGAACTGTTGCTTTACTCGTTCAACGAATAAGTATTGCAATACATCGAGGAATTGCTGCCAGCATTAAAGGTACGCTACAGGTACCAATCTTGTTAAATTTATTTTAATTTTCATTTATCCATTTTTAATAATTATTATTACTATGTAGGTTAAGAATATTGTACATAATATATATTTGTGTGTTGGATTCGCTCACAGTTAAATAGTTATGTATTTAACACGAAAATTCGTACAGATAGTAATAAATCATAGTTTTTATGCTGTCAGCGACAAATGACGAACTGAAGCCAAAATCGTATGACGAATTGAATAACTATTACGGTTTTCGAGAAAACTAAGTTCATTAACGTCTTTCAATATAGCTGCCAAGAAAACGTGGGCTAATAATAAATATAAAACTAAATTGTCATTATTTTCTTTTGAAGCTTGTCTATATAGAAGAATCATAAACAGTTAAAATAAAAATTCGAAATTCAATCATCACTATTAGCAGAAGTGTTTCTGATCTTACCTACATTAATAAATCATCATACATTAATTAATCACGAAATACTACTTAATTATAAATTAGTTTAAAAAAATCCTTTTAGGCTCCTTTTGTTCAATTTTTTCTAATTATTAAGGCCATTAACCTACCAATGAAATATCAGCGCGGACGCGTTAAAGCTTATTAAAAACGCCAATATAATCTCCTAATCAAATAGGTTCCAATCAAATGCGCGTCATTTTGAAAGAATGCAACTTATTGAATCAGAATCGTTGATTCGGATATCCTTTAGTAAAAGCATAAAATTGTTACACTTCATCGCTTTTATAACAGACGGGTCATTTAAAAAAAACGAGCAAACATCATCAACGTGTACGTGGATGAGCAAACAGTGCGTGCGTATGATTGCCAATAGTCCGATATTCGTGAAGCATTTTTTGAGGATTGCCCAATCAGCACCAGTGGCAGTTGCAATTATCGCTCGCATGAAATTGGATTACGATCAATTCGGATTTGCGCGCTTTCGAACGAAAACGGTGTGTTAAACGATATGTTTTGAAAATAATGCTTTTGGTTTAAGTTTATGGCTCTAAAGGCTGGTTTACGTAATAACGAATATTGCTGATCAAGTAACTTTAGATGCAGCTTATTTAGTACAACTAAGCCATGAAGCTAAACAATGGAAGATGAGACGTTGATGAAAAAGAAAATTACTTCAGAATGGCCCACGGACCAGTTTACGAACAAAAATGGTCTGCCTTTTTTAAAAACTTTACCTGAGTATCAACTGAGGACTTTGCGGACTTTTTAAAGTTTTTAGTTATTTATTTTTAATTTTATTAAGTCTAAACATTTTTCGTTACACCACTTCATGACCGATAATTCTCACTTTCCAAAACAAATACAAACTGTTTTGACGCAAGAAAAATGTCGCATGGAATCCATTGTGCCCGGATACAAGCTGCTATAATCTGTCCATGACAAAGGTATTGCCATGCCGCACGGTTCCTGCCACAATGTGCGACATTTTTAACAATGTAGCATGCGGGTTTGTGGCATGCCGCAATGGCACTGTGTAATATAGCCTTAATATAATTAAATAGGCATTCAGTTGACAAATTTCACACCGGTAAAGCATCTCTTTCTCATTACGGTTCAAAGATGATTTAACAAAGCTAATAAGTATTTTAGTTAGAAAACTGCTATTAGAAAGTTCTTCATACATTTATTTATATTAAATGACTTATAAGTTATAATGAAACCAAGGAAGTTTTTATTTGGACGTGTAATATTTTTTTTCAAATATATAGGCTTGAATTTTCTGTATTTCTCTGACCTACAGATCCTCATTGCCTAAGATGGAGCAGTTGTATATCCTAAGCGTTCGGAATTACCTCGTTAGCGCGTTCTAGGGAACGACGTCATCGCTGTGATTATAGCCATATAATAAAGGTGTCGCTACATAACAATCAATTTGTATAAATTTTTAGTTGGGTCATTGCTTAGGGATAGATTAATATTCATTCAAAAGCCTACTCGTACTTTCTCTCGATGCAATTCCTACCAAGACAGCGTGCAGCAGTTTGCCGCTAGCTTCCAGAATCTACTTTAGACAACCCTATGTAAAGGTCCTCCACAATATATACGGAGTGTCCGCAAAGCTGTGCTAGTCGACTACATTATTGGCATGCAACATCTGAACGGACCACCTACCTTTAAATATATGTTAAATGTTACATTACCTTTTATTTAATTTCAGGTATGGTTTCAAAACCGGAGAGCGAAGTTCCGTAAACAGGAACGCTTAGCTCAACAGAAGGCTGGCGAGACACCTGTGAAGGCTGAAGGCAAGAGGGACAAGCAGGGCTCACCATCGTCTTCCCCCCACCCCGCGCCACCTTCGCAGACAACGCACCATTCATTGCCGCATCTCTCACCACCTGATCTCAAACCATTAACTTCTGGTAAGTAATGGAAATATTTGATGGCATTTATTAGTGTAGGGAAGGAAACTAAACATACACCTCTTTACTTATTATATCTTCAGCATTACAATTAACAACCACATTCTTTATTCACAATTTTGCTTTTGCGCAACCCGTTATCTAAATTGAGGAGCAGTGAATCGGTGTAATCAAATCCCGAGTGCCTTGCCTTTATATTAATTTGGATTCCTTCGAAAATGTGATGAATGTGTGATGTGGCTAAACAAATGTTTTTGATAGGTCTGCTAGTTTGTAATTAATAGACATTGTCGTATATACACAATTATCAGCATCGTCATAATCAATTGCTGTTCCCCTCATGGGGCTTAGCCTCTGCATCTTTGGCCATCGAAATCTGTCTCGTGCTTCTTGCGTCCTACTTCGTACACCAATTTTTTCAAGGTGCTTGATAACTCCACACCGGCACATGTGTGAAAAACGTCATCTTTACCCTTAGTGAAAGTTTTGTTTTTCAGAAGTATTAAATGAACTAAATCAATGTTCAAAATTCAAAATCATTTATTCATGTAGGTAACACAATGTAGGTACACTTATGAACGTCAATAAATAAATACATATTCAATGGATCAATTTTACATTTACTACCAGTTCTCAAATCAAGGCCGTAGAACGGACGAGAAGAACTGGCAATAAACTCTCCGCCACTCTTTTTAATCGCCAAGTTTTTTGTTTTACACAATGTTTGTAAGGAGCTGCAACCATTACACAATGTTGCACATGGCATCTTAAGTAATTAATAGTAAAAAAAACAAAAACAAAGATTTGTCCTCAACAGTAGGCATGGTGAAATAGGAGCACGCACTTACATTCTCTGGGATTACAATATCAATTAAATGGATCCAATATATAGCTATTTAGTTTGGAAATCAATATCAGGGCCCTTTGTAGTTTCCAATAGCGATAACGACAGCTATCCTGAGCATAATGAGTGCTGCCCGATACTATACTTGTGACAATATGAATATGAGATCTACATCAAAGTTGTTGGCAAAAACGTCGGGATTGCTGTCGCTACTAGAAGTTACAAACCGCGCTGGTTGTGTTCATAGTACTGTAAACAGTACATTAAAATCTCTATAAATAGCTTTAATACATCTATTTATGTGTAAAACATTGTGGTATGTGTGCGTTATAGTTGGTTAGCAAAACAGCACGAACATTTAGAATCTAATTTTTTTTATTAAGAATTTGTTGATGTTAATGATGCCGTTGAAACGCGGGCTAGATCTAATTTTATTCTGTAAATTTAAAATGTGTTTCATTTTTTCCTCTGTCATTTTGAGACCAGGCCTATGAATCCAACAGTAAAAGATATAAATGAAACAAAAGAGTCCATTTTTGTTTTAATAGAAAAAGACTTAATTGAAAAACTAACATCTATATTAATACCAATAGTATTATGACTTTTAGGTCTGGGCCTCAGATTTCTGTATCTGTTCCGTGTTCATTTCTAATAGGCAAGTAGGTGCCTGACACACACTCGACGGTTTCTTGTCTAAGGCATGCCTTTCCTCACGATGTTTTCCTTCCTTTCAAGCGAGTGTTAAATGAGCACATAGACAGAAAGTCCATTGGAGCACAGCCGGGAATCGAACCTACGACCCTAGGGATGAGAATTGCACACTAAGCTAAACACCTTTTTTATTTATACGTTTTTGCCCAAGAATGAAATAGTAAAATTGCCATTAAGTTTAAAAAAAAAATCTCAATTGGCGGCCTTATATACCTACTAAGCGTTCTCTTCAAGGCTACCCTAATGAAAGACAGTAACCGATCTTCTAAACATCAGTAATTTAACTATATATAAATACTTAGCAAATACAGGGGTCTAGGCTCAGAATATGATTTTTATCCATTCGGTGTCGAGACCCTTGGTCCGTGGAGTCCTAGCGCTATAAGGCTTTTTAAGGAAATATCAAAAAGGTTAGTCGACATCACAGGAGACCAAAGAGCTGGCAGCTATCGCGGACAAAGAATTAGTCTAGCTATTCAAAGGGGGAACGCTGCCAGTATATTCGGAACCTTGCCTAAAGGGACTCCTTTTAATTATTATATGTTAAGGTTAGTTATTTATTTATTAATACACATAATTTAATTTATGTAACATTGAATGCGGAGGAAACTCATTACATATAAACTATATATATGTATAATGTACATAATACTATGTATGCTTGCAAGGTATTTTAAGACGTAATTCTAAAAATCCATGATTGAAATCACAGAGGAATGAATCACCAAACAAACTAAAAAGCAAGCGTGGGCGACAAGGCTGATTACATCTTTATAAATATAATCTCAAAATAGATTTTAAATTTAGCGTAAGTGGACTTCAATGATAACAGTTAAAATAGAATTGAGGAATTTGGGTCAAGTTCGATTAGCATTTAACGAATTGATGGCATTCGAATATATTACAGTTAATCAGTAAAAACATTTCAAAGAGTAATTTTGGTTAGAAGAAAAAAAATTTGTTTATTTGTATGGTATGGTGAAGTGCATTGTTTTAGCGTGGGATTCCCTGAGGTGGTAGGTTCGATCCCCGGCTGTGCACCAATGGAATTCTATGTGCGCATTTAACATTCGCTCGAACGGCGAAGAAAAACATAATGAGGAAACCTTAGACCCAAAAAGTCGATGGCGTCTGTCGATCACCCACTTGCCTTAGATTGACAAATAATCATGAAATAGATACAGAGTTTGTGGGTCCATACGTAAAAAGGTTGTAGCGCCACAGATTTTTTACAGATTAAAATATTTTTATACGACAGTCACGTGACACTAAACGGTCAAAGATTAGTCGAATCGACAATATGCTTTGTTTAATTTCGTCGAAACTATTTTTGATCGAAATACAATATATATGAAATTTTAAACAAATCGCAGAATGATAGAAACGCGTGACTTTTGTTTACGATTAACTAATATTAAATACCGTTCTTCCGCTCACGTTTTATAATAAAGCAAAACTCAGGGACGAATCTAGTTAAGGGCTTGGCCTATAACCCAGGGGCCCCGTGAATACAAAGGGCCCCAAGCCCCCCACAAAAAAAAAAAAAAAAGCATTTTTTTAAAAAAAAAAAAAATCCAATCATAAGGTTGGTATCCCTGAGATAAATCAACCTTTGTGCGATGCGCGTATTTCGAACGGAACGGGGAATTCCCCATCGCTTGTTTTCGGTCGCTGTATTTTTTCGCGTGTTAAAAGCCCACCAATATAATATATTGTAGAACCAGCTCTCTGAAACTACTGGCTGAAGTTGAAATCATATGGGTTAATACCTCATGCATTAAACCGAAAAATTGATGTGTTAGGCAGAAGCCTTAGTAACAATGAAAGAGATCTAATTTGCCAGCTTGTAACCGCCAGCGCAATTTTTGTTAAAGATTCATCTGTTATTACGGAAAAGCAGCATGTGGCATTTTCTAAACGCTAATATACGTTGGTGGGTGAACGCGTAATGGCGGAGTTGTGGTTGCATTAATCACATTACCTCGCCCGCCACCCAGATTTTCACTTCGGCTCATTTGCGCTAATTGTTCGCGTGATTGTCACTCAGGCTGAATAAACAACGCCGCATAGCAAGGATTAGGTGATTAGGCCTTAATTGCGTTACGGCGATTATTTCATATAAACTAACCGCAGCTTCTATGAAATGCATTCACGTGTGTGTCTAAAATTTGTGAAGTCATATTTTCTTGTACAAGCATGTTGTATTAGGACTTATAAATAAATATACACTCACCCGGGATCAGACAGATAATCATTGATTTCTCTTTTGACTATTTTTTTATAACAAGTACATTTTTAGAGAATTGAAATCTACGAGTCGGTGAATCATACATACATTGTAATTATTGTAAGAAATTCCATTTTTAAATTATATTGGTGTATTTGGATATAATTTTATGTAAAGTTCTTGCTGCCTTGTTTAAAATGGTGGCTATTCCCGGATCTGGAACCAGCTCAGGATGTGTGTACGTATATGTCTTAGGGAACAATAAATTAGAAACAATACGGGACTATACAGTTGGCCCACTATGTACTTGCAAGGGATGGTGAACAACCCAAGTGTTCTCCAAGAACTCGGTTTCTTTGTACCTTTGGGGATATGTGTGACAGCGAAGGCCAAGGTTCTTTGCGATACCAAGGGCCAGAATGAGTCTGTTGCACAGATCCCTGTTAATAAACACGTTGTGCTTACTGAATGCTATCTCCGACACTATCAACATCTTTATATGTTTGCAGAATGTTCTCTGTGGCGATTTTGTGTATCTAAAATGTTTAATAATATGTAAATAACCTGCATAGTAATAATAAAAATAATTAAAAATTAATAATTAATTATTGTGTATCTTATGTATATATACTGTATATTTTATTTTTTCGTTTCGTCATTTTCGTATTGTTATTTTTTTGAATAAATAAATTAATAAAAATGTCACTGCTATTTAGTTGGTTAGTAGTAATACTTTGTTAAATTGAAATTTGTTTAATTGAAACTTTCGTCTTTCAGGCAACAAACTCTGCGACGAGCTGAACGTGGGCGGCGGTGAGCCCCCAGTGAGCGTGGGCGGCAGCAAGTGGGCGGGCGGGTGCGGTCTGCTGCGACAGCCTTCAGGCTTCCCACTTCTCGGCGTCGCACCACCCAACTACTTGCTGTCCGACCATCTCGGGAGCCTGGCGAAATCGAACAACCACCTTTTCTAATCCACGTTTTACTTCTAGATTGCTTGCCCCGGGCATGTTACGGTATAGGACAATTCTTGGCCATGGTGATGTGAACTAGAAAGTGTCGGATAAGACTGCAAATAATATAAGTGCCAAAACTTTTGTGTCCATTTAATTGTAGATGTATGATAGATATAGCTTAGTTTTCCCTGTCTTTATCGTGCGTATGTAACGGGCAGTTAGGGGCCGTTCAAGTATTACGTAAGTACATTTACTGCAATTCCACCCCACCCCTCCTCTTGTCAGCAAAAGTAAGCAAAGCTCTCAAAAATATAATAGACAAACGTATTAATTTTTTGTAGGAATCCTCGAAAATACATTTTGTTTCCAAGCAAGACAACGTGTGGGTAATATGTGTAATAAATAATTACTGATGACGTAATCACCAAAGAAGAAAATCAAAGCCCCCCCTCCTCCTCCCTATGGTGCTAACGTAATACTTGAACGACGATAAATTTAACATAATCGAATTTTGTGTGTTGTAAATACAGTGTATACGCTCGTGTACCGTAAGATAAAACATTCCAGTACGCAAAAGCGTTAGTGCATTTTAAATTTCTAGTCATAATGAAATAGTCAATACGTAGAAGCTTATGTTAACGCATTGAATTATTTTATCAGAGATTTATTTATTGCAACACTTCGTTCACAACGTGGACTATAGCTAGTGTAAATACATGTAAGTAAACTTGTTGTAAATAAACTGTTGTGCATAATACTGCGGTTGTAATAAGAATTGTGGAGGGTGTTTTAATAAAGAAATAAAGGGTATATGTTTTATTTATTACTTGCTAAGAATACCTTATACTAACCAATCAATCTTGGAGCAACTCAGAGTTCGTACGAGACTCTCAATGCTATAGTCTATCTATCTTACTTTGGTCATATCGGCCGTCACGCACCTGAACAAGCAGGTGAAAGGCAAAAGGCGGACAAATCGCCAACCAAGTCACGATTATGACGGGTCTCCCATAACAGTTTCCCTATAGGAAGCTATAAAAATTTAATCACGTAGGTAACATAATAAAGTGTGGGGGCCATTTTTTTTCTCCTTTTCCTTGTTTTTTTTTTCCTCTTCCTCCTTTTTTTTTTTTTTTTTTTTGGTTTTTGGGGGGGGGGGGGGGGGGGGGTTTTTTTCCCCCCCCCCCCCCCCCCCCCCCCCCTCTTTTTGTTTTTTTTTTTTTTTTTTTTTTTTTTTTTTTTTTTTCCCCCCTTTTATTCAAAATACATTTAATAAAGTTTTTGAGTGTAAGTTTAATGTACGCTTATGACTTGTCAGTAAAGAAATACGTATGAATGCTTCTAATTTTACATTTAGTGCCAGTTCTCAAATCAAGGGCGTAGAACGGGAGAGAAGAACTGGCAATAACAAAATGTTTTGTTTTTCAAAATGTTTGTAAGGAGCTGCAACCATTGCACCATGTCCCATGTGACATTTTAAGTAATTAATAATAACATAAATTAAAAACAAAGATTCGTCGTTTATCAGCAGAAGGCTTGGTGAAATAGGAGCACGCACTTACATTCTCGTGGGAACAACACGCAAAAACATAGTCGAAATAACCAACATCACCGCATACACGAATTCAAGTACCAGTCACCACAAGCAGCACCCGTTCACGAGCATGATATAGATGGAACAAAGGCAAGAGATATATCTAGCAGAGCAGCTGGCACCTTACAGTGACACGACCTTCAGCAATGAAATACTACTGAGAAGAAGAAGATAAGAATAAAATCAATGAAAACCTTTACATACAGAATCCTTACATTATATCTTCGTCGTAGTCAATGTTTCTAAAGGACGCATCCATATCGCTCTATCCTCGATTGTCTCAGGCTATTAGATATGTTGACACCCATATTGTCTCAATTCCAGTTTTCAAGGTCAGACAACAAGGCGATCGACCCCGATTTCTCCTGCAATTACTCCATCCTACCCTTATCAGTTCTTCGAGATTATGCAGTTTTCTCGTCGCAATATGGCGAAAATATCTATGCACACGTTTGTAAATGATAGTTGACAGTTGGATCATCTTTAGTTGGTTGTGGAGGGATTTACTAAGTTGTGTATTTATTTATTTGAAAACAAAACAGATACAAACAAAAACATATACAAAAAAAAGTTGAAAAATAAAACATACAATAAACACATTGGATGTATACACTAAAAGTATCATTAATCTATACTAATATTATAAAGAGGAAAGGTTCGATTTTTTGTTTGTTTGAAATGAATAGGCTCCGAAACTACTAGACCGATTTCAAAAATTCTTTTACCCTTGGCAAGTTACACTATTCCCGAGTGACATAGGCTATGTTTCATTTTCAAAAAAATTAGGGATGCTTACTAAAACTTGAATAATCTAACCCAAGGTGTAAAAAAAAAAAAAACTTCCTTCAATCGTGTGCGCTGCGAAAACTATTAATGATAGAACAAAATGATGGATTACAATTTTTCAGGACACATCACTATCTATAAAAAACGTCACGATAGCATGTCTCTATCTTTTATAGTTACGTCACAATAAGCGTCCTTGTATTATTTTTTTTATTAAAATACCAACTCTAGAAAAGGCTCTTTATTCGTACCTAGGTATTGATCCTTATCAAAATAATTACCAACGTTTCACATAAGCTACAATTTAATGGCATAACCACCAAAAAAGCATGGTGGATTGGTGTTCTCCTGCCGTTTCTCTTGAATAGTTTACTACTATGTAATATAACAAAAATCTTAGCCACAGCAACGCTTGGCCGAGTAGTAGACACTAGTAAAAAATATGATAAAAAATTTGCAAAGCAAAACAAAACATGACGGCACAAAATTTATAAATCTGGAGACCGACAAACGTAGTATCTATAATAAAGAAGAAAGATACAAGGATTAGGACATTAATAGTTTTATTTTATTTTTAGAGAGCAGTAGAGGAGTGCGAAAAAGAGTCGATGTGAGTGGCAGAATCCAAAGCAGAACACATCCTGTGAAGAGGCAGAGTGTTAACTATAATAGAAAAACAAAAAAGCCTAAGAAGACAACATACACAGTAATAAAACGAATTCACAAATAATATAAGAGTATTTTTTGATATAGTCATAATAGTATTGTCTGATATATCTGAAACCCCTAAAAATCTCTTAGATTGACAAATGATCATGAAACAGATACAGAAATCTGAGGCCCGGACCCAAAAAAGGTGGTAGCGCCACTGATTTATTTTATTTTATACTTTCGATAGATTAGTCAGGAGTAAAAAATAGATATCTAAATCCTAACAATTTAAAAGAAGCTTAATTAAGATTTAAGACTCGTATTAGTACCGTGCGCACGCTTCGATTTACGCGCAACGTGGGCTTTCGCGACAGCGACAAGTCAACGTGTAACGAAAAAAGCTCTCGTGGGCGGGCGTTGGAGTTAAAACAAATGCCAGCTCAAAAATTACAGTAAATACTTTTATGGAAGTCGGATGTATATTGACTTTCATAAATCACCGGTGCCTGTCACACCCCGTTCGAGTTTTCGTTGTAAGACAGAGCGGTTTCCTCGCGATGTTTTCGTTAACAGTACGAGCTAGTGTTAAATGCGCACTTAGCAATATAATGTGTATAACACAAATTTTTGCTGCTTTGCGTTGCGGGTTCACTGCTGGCTCTGACAAAGCGACTACTAAGCTTAAATAGAACTAATCTTAAAACAATTATAGGGACAATAACGGGTCATTGTCTCCTAAATAAACACCTTTTTGTCTTAGGCGCGACAGACAGCCCCTTGTGCAGAGGCTGTTTCAGCGCAGAGAAAACAGTCACCCACGTAGTCCTGGAATGCGAGGCTGTGGCTAATCAACGTGCAAAAATCCTCGGAACAGTGAGGTCGCTCCGGGAAGCCTGTGAAGTGCCCAGGAGACTTCTGTGCTTCTGGAAGGAGCTAGGCTGGCTAAATTAGCCAGAATTTTAACGCACAATGGACCAATCAGGAGTCTAATTGCGGAAAAAGGAGTCCTACAACCCTAACCCTAACTCTAACAAACATTTTATATAATCTTGTTACAAAATTTATGTTGCAAATCATTGTGTCACCTAGCCAAAATATTTTTACAGTCTATAAAGGAGGCTAATAGGAGTATGTATTTGCCACTATTTTAAACATTGCCAAGTCCATAAAATGTAAGCAATAAGGTCGTAAGTGAACTTGTATGCCAGAGGCGACTTTTGTAAGCTTAAAACTTTTATGTATGTAACGTTAAAAAAAAAAAAACAATAAACTCGGATAAGCTCCACCTTTGTCAAGAATGCCAAATCATAATAATAGACATGCTTCAATCCGATTTAAAGAGCGTCGTCCGCAAATGCGAAAACCGTTATGTGAGTCAATGACAATATTTTATGTTGAGTTACAGAATCGCAGGGCAGTTTTTTAAACAGTTGGGACTACAAAGGACAAATTTCAGTAACATTTTGAAATGAGTTAAGTGTAAATGCTGTTGCTGGTGTGGTTACAGGAAAATCTGGAAGTAGTTTGGGCATAATTATATTTCCATGCATAATTATAATGCAATGTCAAATAATTTTGGCTTGTAATCTTAATATATATATTTCTTGTGTGCGTGTGTATGTGACTGAACTTCTCTCAAACGACTGGACCGATTTTGATGAAATTTTTTGTGTGTGTTCAAGGGGATCTGGGAATGGTTTAGATTCACAAATCAGCCCGGCAGATGGCACTGCAGTCGGTACTTTCATACTTTGCTTAATATCCTAATAGCTTTAAATATCATGCAGGACAACGTCTGTGGGCTCCACTAGTTTAATTATAAATTGGTTTGAGGACGTCTTACATATGACTAATGACTTAATAGATTTTGTCTTTGATTAACATAACTTTTATTCATTTAATAAAACACTATTTTGACCGGATTGAAGTTATGTATTATTATAAATTTACAACTATTTAACATAATTTTAAATTTATACGACGTTTCGCGTGCTTTACTTTACATAATAATACATAACTTCAATCCGGTCAAAATAGTGTTTTATTAAATTAATAGATTTTATTATATAATACATAACAGTTTGACTGACTATAAAATTATTTATTTATGTACGCCCAAGCAACGTTTTTAAACTGTTTCCTAACTTGTAATATACCTGATTTAAATTATAATGACTTATAAAATTTAGTGCACATACTTGGAAATCTAAATCAATAGCAATAATAAATAAGCCTCATTTATTCCTTGAAACATTTATAAAATATACACATTACTCACACTTAAAAAAAATCATCGATTTTTTCTTCAGGAACCTCGTAACCCTCGGCCTTCTCCAATTGGCTTCATCTCTCAAATTAAAACTGACAATACCAACAAAATTAGGTTTAACATTAAACTATACAATATTTATTACAAAAAAAATACAATTAGAGGCTATACAACCCCTGGCTTTATTTTATAAGCAAGTCTAACGTTGCTCGACACCTCAGCTTCAGGGTCTAAGTCAACCTTGTGTGCGAAGTCGAAACTCTGCTACGTAGGGTCTCGGACTGAATTAGACTAAATCTAGTCCAATTTAACCCCAAGAACACATGTTTGCGCTTTTCCGCAAAATCATTTATTAATTTATTGGTAATAAAACACACTTTGTCGCTACTCTTCTTTTCGAAGACACTTTCCTGAAAGCCGCAGCTAGCATTGGAACAAGGGGCGTTGACATATCGAACAACGTTCAGTTTCGTGGTGATTTGGAAGGGATAGCTAAAATAGCCTCTAATGCTGCCCACTGAAGTATTTCCGAACCCTTTCAAGAAAAGAGCGTACGAATCCTTAAAATATCGCTACTCACTCGTTATCCTGGCATTGAAAGACACTCCACGGTCGGCGGTATCACTTAAAATCAGATTAGCCTGCCCATTTGCATTGTTATAGAAAAAGTGTTTATAAGACAGGATAACGAGTGAGAAAGAATACTTAATGTCTGCCAAGATTTTCAAGTACGACGGTTCTAAATTACGTTTTTCTAATACATTGATGTTACAAAAATATTGTATAATATAATATTTATACCATATTATGGTATAAATAAATATAATGTACCCTTTGTTCCCTCCTACGCTCACTGACAAAATTAAATTAGATCGCCAATGTTAACATTTGTCACTGCCTCGTAGTATTTGCTTCTAATTTTAAACAAAATAATATTTAGCTGTTGTATACTCGAATAGTTTATTTTTTATATGCGACAATCTACAATAATAACATTTAGAATTAGTCATAATCTTACTCCACAGTCTTTCAGCTATTAAACGAACTATTGGTCCAATGTTTATGTGCGCCGAGAATTTGCTCAGACAATGTATCTTCTTGCCGTGTATAAGTTGATACACGGCAAGAAAAGTAATTCGGCAGTCCTCACGTTGCCTGATGCCTGAATGCCTTTTGTGATTTTCCTACGTTTCTTTTTTATGGAGGTCCCCTCCAAAGAGTGGCTTCGGCGGTCTTTTGTCTGTACCTTGCACCTTAATAATGCCTTGAATATATAATGTACTGTTACCACAGAGAACTGTTCGGCGGCCGTTGATACACAATTTAATAAAAAAAGAGTTAGAGAGTTATGAGCTCGTTTTAGACATATTCTTAACATAAAGAAAGGTACTCAATTGTCAGTAAGGATAACGAGAAATTTAAGGGAATAATGAGAGAGGTTAAACTGATCATATATACTGTTACTTTTCCATACAACAGTTCACAATACGCACAAACATTGACTAAAAATTTATAAATTTGAGGGCGTAACTAATAAATAAAGTAGGCAAAAATGTAATCAAATTCAAGTGCGTCTAGTAACCCAAGCGAAATAATAAATATTTATTTCGAACACCTGTTCGAAATTACCTAATTTAAATAATATTTTGTGATATTTACCAGTACATACATTGTAAACTATACAAGTTGAAAATACTGCGCATTTTCTGGAGTTGTTTAAAGTTATCGTTATATGAATAGAAATGTTTCATTTCAGACAACATTAGATTCGAGTAATTTCGGCGTTTTACAGTTCGTCTTTATCGACTGACTTTACTTAAATTTCATACTTTGTATCCACAGCTGAGAGAAGACACTAAACAGTTTTTCAACTACTTTAGAATGTCTGTGGTTTCATTTGATGAATTAGTTAGTATTTTAAGCCATAAAATACAACAGACTGATTCCAAAAGAGAAGTGGAAGTGGGAGTGGCGCGCGATCGGCAGCAACCGCTCGTAGCAGTCCGTGTATGGTGGGTCCGGCTCTAAGCAGTCGACCGCACGGGGAAACTCGACCGCAGAGCTACTGCTCCGACCGCTCAGGAACCGCTCGAGTGGTCCGTGTATTGCGGATATTAATTTAGTATGGAAACTGCAGATCGCCGTTCGGCGACCGCTCTAGAGCAGTCGGTCTCGGCTGCAACATGCGGTCCGTCTATGGCCAGCGTTAGAGTTTACATTGTATTTTATTTTTCAAACATCACACATGTTACAAGGATGTCCTCCTTCAGATATTTATGAAAAAATGAATTGTGAAATGATAAACACGTGTAAAAATGACAGGAGAACTTAAGGCGCAGCGCTAATCAGAGCCATGGAACAGCACACAACTTACGAGGGGACCTCGCTATGAGCTAAATGTCGACGTTTGGAAGAAGTCGCATGGGTGCGCTAAGCATCCCCGAATATACACTGTAAAAACATGATTTTGTGGGAATAAAAAAAATAATGATAGCAAATAATTAACACAGCAAGGTTTCTAAAACGACTCAGCGAAAGTTCTCTATACAGCCTTGCGATTCTGTAAATCAATTTTCGAACTCACACAGCGGTTTTCACAGCGGCGGTCGCGCTCAAATCAGACGTGAATCAGTCATTTTACGATTTGGCATTCTGATAAGGAAGGAGCTTCTAGTTTATTGTTATCAGAATGCCAAAATTGCCAAAGCTGCCTTACAGAATCGCAAGGCAGTTGCTGAAAATGTCCACCGAGTCAATTTTTATCACAGTTGTATTGTGTTTGGTTTACGTAAATCTAAAATGACGTAAGTATATATATTTGAAGAGGAGAATAAAATAAATTGTTGATTTTTCTTAATTTTTATTTTTTTATTTTTGCATGCCTTCCATCTCTGAGGTCATAGGTTCAATCACCAGCTGTGCACCAATAGACTACGTGTCTATATGCGCATTAGACACTTAATCGTTGTACAGTGTTTGGTTAAAGAAATCATTCAGAATCAGGATTTATATTTGAAGAGAGAAAAAATAAATTTTGATTTTTCTTAACAATTACCGTTATTTTTTTATTTTTTCATGTTCAATCTGTTCAATCACCAGCTTGCACCAATAGACTACGTGTCTATATGCGCATAAATCCTGTAGTCGTCTACTGTGTTTTATTTACGTAAATCTAAAATGACGTAAGTATATATATTTGAAGACTATAATGAAAATAAATTGATTTTTCTTACTATTATGTTATATTTTTATGCATCGTGGGTCCTAGTTAATCACCAGCTGTGCACCAATAGACTTCGTTTTTTTTTTCGCCTTTAACCCTTTTTCCTTCGGGGGGAGAAAACCTTCCCGGGGCGGGGTTTTTCTTTTTGGAAAAACCCACCAAAAAAAAAAATGGGGGGGGGGACAAAAAAATTTTTGGGGGGTTTTTTTTTTTTTTTTTTTTTTTTTTTTTTTTTTTTTTTTATATTCAGGAATAGTGTGGCATTTTAATTGTTCAATTTGATTTTAAGTACTCATTATAATATTAGCTCATTATAATGTAGTATGTAATTTCTTACTTGATCTTCGGTGTTGTTGGGCTGTTTTATTTCCTATTTATTTATTAACTATTCCACGGACTCGTTTCATTTATTACATACTTGGTGTGCGCGCAGTACTTAATGATAACTTTTAAAAACTTTTTTTGAAATGATAACTTTTTTTTAACTTTTGCTCTAAAGTAGCTCCACTTTAAATGATATCTCATAAGACCACGTCTCACTCACCAGGTCCTTCCACGTGACCTCCTGATTCAGCGAAAAGCGGTCCGAATTGTCGATGACCATCCCTTTGCGTTGCGTGGATGTGGGATCACGCAGCACCACTATGCGTAGCTCTATGGAGTCTTTACGAACTAATTCGACATAGGGTCCTTCAAGAAAGACGCGTTCCAATTCTAATAAAGTCAGCAACGTAATTGCGAGGTTTCTGTCGTTGAGTCTCCATGGGCACTTAATATCAGGTTAGCCTACTGTCCATGGACACTCAATACCAGAGGGCTCCCGAGTGCGTTGCCGGCCTTTAAGATATAGATATTATAATCTAGTTTTATGGAATCATGTAGTACTGCAAAATCACCACAAAATGAGCTCAAGGCTTTGTTAACTACAACTATCGTTGGTTTAAAAAATGTATTAAAAATTCGTAATATGATTTCAATAGATCAATTTAAAAATCTTTTTCGATGAGAATCAATGCTATTTTCATAACCCACGCCTTCAGTTGAGGCTTAGTCAGAAGCATATTTGTAGCGGATTCGACATCGGGTATGAAATGCGCAGTTTTCCAGAAGGGCGCAACCTGAACTATAAATACGCTGGTTCAGCTTTCAGGAGATCAGTCTCGCAGTGCTTTTTGGAACGAATTGACCTATTTGCAAGCCAACATGTCTCTTGAACGTCAAGTCCGGGCTAAGGTGAGTTTATTAAAATTTATTTTAAGTGGATTTTTTTAACACTTTCTTTATTCGTTTTTATTATTATATATATATTCAAATGATAAAAGTTTTCTGCCGACTATATTTATCACGTTATATTCTTTAATCGCAATTATTATTTATTGTATTCTATGCCTGTTTGTGTGCCCAACACGTTTTTATATCTGTTACTTTGAAATGTAACTTTCAGGGTCAGTAATGATGATTTTTAGTCGAGTCGAATCTCTAATTACATGTAATTTATAAAGCACAATTAGCTTACAAGTCAAATGTGCGCAAGAATCGTAAGACTTTCCTGAACCATACAGCAAATTATTTAAATTCTTCGAGTAAAAACTTCCTTTAGTAGTAATCAAAGTTAAATTTAGAATCATATAGTGTTCGAATATAAAACAAAAGACGACAGCGCGTTTTGCCTGATTATGATTGGTCAATAGCACTGCTTCAATGGCTTTTGTTGTTACCCTTGGGGTTTGAGGGTGAATGTTGAAGGTTGCAGTTCACCGCAGCCGTGATAAAGTCAACTAAAATTATTTATCTGATTACTAACCTTACATTTTCTAACAGCTCGCCTCCAAGCGCAACCCAGATCAAGAAAAGGAATGCCAAGGATGGATGGAAACCATTCTCGGTGCTAGGTTCCCCCCTGGTGAGGCATTTGAAGATGTCCTCAAGGACGGAACTGTACTCTGCCAACTCATCAACAAAATCAAGCCTGGCTCCGTCAACAAAATCAACACCTCAGGTGGACAATTCAAAATGATGGAGAACATCACAAAGTAAGCAAATATGAAAAAAATCTCTCTTCTCTTCTCTGTTTAAGAAGCTTTACTTAGTAGTTAGTATATAAAATAATGTCTTTATGTATTACCATAAACGGGGAAAGTCAAAGACAATTTTAACCTAATTAGTAGTCTCTCTAATCTGTGTCGTTATTCAAAGTAACTGTTTTAAAAGATTTTAACGCGAATTGTTACAATTGTTCGTACATTTTATACCCCAATTAAGAACATATATACCGTTTTAATATGTCTTGCGCAAAATCTTGGCGCTGAATTTTGTCCAAACTTTTCTGACATTATCCGTGTGATCGATTCGAAAAGTTTTACAAAAATTCTTTGTATTTGTTAGCCCTCTTAAATATGGTAATATTTTGTTTACTAAAACATTGATATCCTAATATAACACGAACAGACCAATTGTAACTAATCACCAAATACTTAATTTTAAAAGCGCGGGCAAGCGTTGGAAATCTTATCATTAGAATGTGGCTTTCAGCTTCCAGGCAGCAATCAAAGCTTATGGCGTCGCAGACATCGATGTATTCCAAACAGTGGACCTATGGGAGAAGAAGGATATTGCACAAGTAGTCAGCACACTGTATGCTTTGGGCCGTGAGGTAATTATCAAAAAAAAATATTATTAAACTATCGAGATAAACCATTTCGTTAAAATTTTATTTATTAGTGATAATTTTATTCTCTCTTTTTTGTTCGGAATGGGATTGGGTTTATATGAAATATTTATTTCCATGTTTGCGCTTCAATTAGCCTTCCCTATTTCTCTCAGAATAAATTAAAGTAAAAAAATTCCTTTCAAAGATTTACGCACTCGCATTGAAACTCATCTTGACTAATTTTGATTTAAGATATAAAATAATTCTTAGTGTATTTTCTATTCTAATAAACTTAAAATTTAATTTAAAGTTTCGTAAATATTTAACGTTGATATGTATGGTTGGTATGTTGAAATGTAATAGACAAATTTGAAAATACACAAAAGTGTTTCATAAATAACCATTAAAATGTCGAATGGTAATACTCAAGAGCGTTACAGAATATTTTCTTAAGACATGTTTAGAATTTGAGAACTTGAATCTTTGCCAATATCAACAGATTTACGACCTCGCAACATTACCTCACTTTTCACAAATATACAAGGTCGTGCGTTGAGGCCGAATGAGGTTTACATTATATTACAGAAATTCAATGCATACACTTGGATTTAAAAAAAGACTGTGTTAACATCTTTTATCTTTTAGCGCCCTCTCTTAATTTAAAATACCCATTACGGGCGAGCTACGCTGGCCAAAACAGCCCGAGCTCAGCTGTCAACACTGTGCTAACAGTGAGATGCCAATAAAATTTTTTTTTTAAAGTATTTAAGGATTTGCTTTCGAATTTTATATAACGGTATTAATTTATTTAATTCACTTTAAAACTATCTGATCTTTCAGACATGTACTCTTTATTATTACACTAATTATTAAAAACTCTCCTCATCACGCACCTTCGCCAAGTAATAAACCTTTCTAAACATTCTAAATAAATTATTAAGTTTAAACCAATCCGCATTTTTAACTCAAATAATTTTCCAGACCTACAGACACCCCGAATGGACTGGCCCCAACCTCGGCCCCAAGCCATCTGAAGAATGCAAGCGCGACTTTTCCGATGAGGTGCTGAAGGCCGGTCAGACCATGATTGGTCTCCAGGCTGGATCAAACAAAGGTGCCACCCAGGCGGGCCAAAACCTTGGTGCCGGTCGCAAAATCCTGCTCGGAAAGTGAAAAGTGATATTAATTTTAAGCTCGGTACAAAATGAGTGGATATAAGACTGTTTGGTTCTTTAGACTAGCCAATGTGTAAGGTTGTGTGTTCTCTTGTTTGGACAAGATGACATAGTGTTGCCAGTGGTAATAATAATCTTATATGTTGATCTAAATTCGTTTTGTATTAGTCATAAGATAAGTTTCCATTTTATTATCTTTTGTAATAAAATATATTTATTGATTATGCTTTATTGAATTATTTGATCCATAAAAATCCCTAAATAACTCATGTATGTTTTTTTTTTAAGCTGGTGAAGCTTGTGTTATGGGTACTAGGCAACGGATATACATACATATTATAGATAGATAGACATATAAATACATATTTAAACACCCAAGACCTAAGCACAACACAAAATGCTCATCACATCGATGTTCGTCTCAGCCGGGGATCGAACCCGGGACCCATGGATTCGCAGTCAGGGGTACTAACCACTAGACCAATGAGTCAATGTATGTCTCTCGTCACTTGTTTATTAGTAATCTTACAGCTAACCTCTAAAACAAAACACATAGACAATGTAGAAAGCCAAAACAGATTACATAGATAAACAATATATTATATGAAAAAGAAAACTGAAATTTAACATTAAACAAACGACGATTAATATTTCAAAGAAAAACTAAACGCCTGCTAAACAAAGTCAGTCTTCCCGCCTCTTCATATATTACCTCATATCCTCTTTGGTGAGGTGGAAAATATCAACATCCTCATAATTAGTGTCATAGTTAGATAAAACCCGAAACATTGCCGAATTATGGCGATAATTCGTGTTCGTAGGCACATGGAACAATTGTGAGTATTTTGTCGCATTCGGAGATTCTTGGAGAAATTAACGACGGCAAATAGGGGCTATTAAGAATAAAGTGCAAAAAAAATAAATCTTGCTTACTCTGCCGACATTCTAAAGCAAGAATCTGCATACCTATCGATACATTGTTACTGTTTAAAACTAAGGATTCACACACTTTTAATGTAAATTTTCGAAGCTTTTATATAGTTTATATAGTATGGAGTCCAGGTGAAACCTGAATACTCCAGCACACTTCTGACATAAGTCAAAAAAGGAATTTTATACAACAATCTTTAAGCTGTTCCACCTTTTCAGAATGCCAATATAAAATGACTCCTTCCTCCAATTTAAAGCACCGATGCGAGGACCCTTGTGGTTCGACAAGTGTTACAGAGTCTAGGCCAGTTGTATATATCCTCCTATATCGAAAAGTGTATAAATCCTTAGCGGAAATACTTAGTTATCGCGTTTCAGGTTTCACTGTAACTTGTAAGCGCAGATTATTTGTGTCGCTACAATACAGTTATTTGACAGATCAATGTTCAACCAACGTGTGTCTACCATTACAAAACATCTTGTGAATTTAATTACATTATATCTGATTGATTATTTATAAATTGATTGAAATAAATGACAATTTTAAATGCCCTAGAAGTTGAAGTGTTAGGATTAATACCTGCAGGCTGCAGCTGAGTTTCGTAATCGGACGTCGGGGCAGAATACGAAATTTCCCCTGTATCACCTCGACGTCCGTCTTTCAGAACTCAGCGTTTATTAAGGCAGTTTTGGCGCACCACCACTATGACCAGCTGCCCACTGATGTATTTCTGAACCAATTTGCCTTAGGGTCCTTCAATAAAACAGGGTACCAATTCTTAAAAGGCCGGCATCGCACTTGCGAGACCTTGAGAGTGTCCATGGGCGGCGTGTCCATGTATATCACTAAACATTAGGTGAGCCTCCTGCCCCTTTTCCACCTGTTCTATAAAAAAAAAGATACGTGCTTTAGCAGTTTCGTAACTAGTCCCTCAGAGTGAAAAGGATACCATCGCTTCTAGCATCAAGATTTTTCTCCAGGGAATATGAGTACTTTATTAAACAAACAGTTCGACACGTAAACATTATGTGTGAATCATTTGTCCTCTTCGATGCGAAATAAGAACATTTATACAACGAAAAAGGGATCATTATTTTGGTTTATATATATATATATATATATATATATATATTATACAATTGATATGTACTTTAAACGACAATAGTTAAAATCATAAAATATAACCTATGGTTTATAAGGCCCCCGACCCAAGAGGGCCCCTGCCCAACTGATATTATGTTCTATGGATGAATGTGAAGTCACCAATACGCATTGGGCTAGCGTGGGGACTACTGACCATTCCCTCTCACCTAAGAGAGGAGGCCTATGGCCATTAGTAGGACATATACAACGTGTAATTGAGTACGTTGAAAATCTCGAAGTTTGATTTTTACTGACAGGGCCCCATCAAAGGAATTGCCACGAAAGAAGATTTGCCACGGGCCCTAGGTGGTTATATCTTTTATTTACAAAAACTAAATCATTTTAATTGCAGTTTTAACTATAAGTAATGATTTGTATTTTCATCACAGCACAACTACATTGAACAATGCTCTATCTTCGATTGTCCATTGGTTTAGTATGAATAATCTTCTACTTAATACAAAAAAGACAAAATGCATTAAATTTTGTGCAAAAAATGCAAGGGTTATGGATACTAGACCAATTATAAGCGGTGAGGAATTGAATCTGGATGATACAACTGTATTTCTCGGAATCACCATGGATTCAAAACTTCAGTGGTCCCCTTATATTAACGGATTGGCGAAGAGACTTAGTTCTGCAGCCTACGCGGTTAAAAAAATTCGCTCACTAACTGATGTCGATACAGCTAGACTTGTTTATTTTAGTTACTTTCATAGCTTAATGACTTATGGCTTATTATTATGGGGTCATGCTGCTGATGTCGAAACTATTTTCATCCTGCAGAAGAGGGCTAGTCGTGCAATCTATAATTTAAAATGTAGGGAATCTCTTAGAGATAAATTTAAGGAAATTAATATACTTACCTTTCCCTCGCAGTATATTTATGAAAATATTATGTATGTATACAAAAATAGTGATAAGTTTACTAGAATAGAACATACGCACAATGTTAATACACGGAACAAACGCAGGCTGCAATTTCCCCGTACTAGACTATCTAAAGTTAGTAATTCTTTTTTGGGAAAAGGGATACTCTTCTTTAATAAAATCCCAGAGGCTCTTTTATCTCTGCCTTTCAATAAATTTAAGAAATGTATTAAAGAAAAGCTGTGTAAAAAGGCTTACTATAAAGTCTAGCACTAGTGCTAGACAGGCTACTTCTAATTAATTTGCGATATTTGTTTTAAAATAAGTGTTGTTTGATGATTTGATATTTTAAAAGAGTATCGAGAGTTTTTTACGCCGGCTTTTTCTCTCGGCCTACACCCTCTGTCTTCTTTGCCGATGAGTAGGGATGCCTACAAATTCAAATTTAATGACGTGGAATAAGTGATACATGTATCTTATGTTCCTTAATAAACATATTTTATTTTATTTTGTTTCAGAGAAAAACCAAAAAGACTGAATCAATGGTAACTAGAAAAAAATTAACACAAGAACAGAGCGTCTTCCCCTTAATAGAGACTGTAAGTAGTGATATTGGACACTTTCTTTTGTTTAATATCCTTTTAAGTCAATTATACATAAATTACTTAATTGTAAGTCAATTCCAAGCCTTCTAGCCGTTTCCCGTTACAATAAAAAAAATATGAATATGCCTTTACTAAAATTTGTTCTGAATTTTATTTGGAAGGAAGGCCTGTATATTCCATTTCTAAATCTTCCAATCAAGATCTCTAAGTACCTGTATGACAGGAGCCATAACGCTAAATTTCGACTCTGAATCTTTATCAAAATTTTAGTTTTTTGATACAATTTGATTTGATTATTCAATATTACTTCGAGAGCGATACAACAATTATATAGCAATCATACAGACCGCTATAATCGTTGCTCTTCGTTTTTTAGAACGTCGTCGAGGTCTTAGAACTGCCTTGCGATTCTGTAACTCACTTTAAAACTCACACCAAATCCTAAAATGACTGCTTTACGACTGATTTGAGCGCGAACGCCGCTGCGAAAACCGCTGTGAGAGTTCGAAAAGTGAGTTACAGAATCGCAAGGCTGGAATAAGTCGCTGGGGCAAAATCTGTCGAATTCGCTGGAATAAATTTCAATTTATTATTTTACAAGACGAGGTGAACTGGAGACATGAATTACGTACGAGTGAACTATTTTTGTGTCAGTTTCGCCTCGTGTCATTCCTTGTTTGAATCATATCAACTGCTATAAAGTGCCAAATGAATATTAATAATTTAAATTATTGATATTATCTGTGCCAACAAATCCCACATGCAATTAACTCATAATAATAATCCAGTGGTGTTTATTTGATAATTTGTCTTATAAGGAAGTCTTTTATGCCTGACACACGCAGTTATTGGGTCTTCTACTTTCTTAAGGCAAAAGCTACGGTTTTCTAGAAAAGCGGCGCCGTTATCTAACGGCCGTAATGTAACGTTGGGTGACGTCACCCATACGTTGTCTATAAATAACATCGGAGTAGGTTTTCTTAAGAACGTTGAATGTCACCGTAACGTCAAATAGCGGTGCTGTCATGTCAAACAGTAGTTTAACGTTTTTCGAGTGTAGCGGTGCGCATATTTAATTAATACAATGACTTGGACGAGCGAAAATGATGAACAATTAATTGATTTTGTTAAAAATCATGAAGCTTTGTACAATATCAAATCCAAGGAATACAGACAAGCTCAGGTGAAGCAAAATTTGTTGAACGAAATTGGAATAACACTTCAAAAATACGGTCGCACTACTTTCTAGGAAACCACAGCTTGGCCACCGTAAAGACGGCCGTTATTAACAACCGTAAAATGACGGGCGTTAGTTAACGGCACCGCTTTTCTAGGAAACCGTAGCTTAACACAGCATTAAAATTTAATTAAAACTTAAACTTTACCTCTTAAATTATTTGAAACGAAAGTCATACATTTGGTTTCTTATAAAAATACTTATTGTCTATAGTTGTTCCCAAATTAAATCTATAATTAGCGCCTGTGTCCTTGAACCCACGGCCAAAGAGTCCGTATTACAATTATTATTAGTTTGTTTTTACACGAAACTCCCAAGCGAAATTAGAGAATTATCACTATATGAATTCAAAGCCCTCGTTAAACGAAAATTAATCAATAAAGCTTTTTATAAATTTCACGAATATTTAAATGATGCTAATCCTTGAGATTGATTTGCTCCAGTTCAAACAATTTGTTGGACTCAAAACTTAGCGATTAAAAAGAGTGGTGGAAAGTTTCTTGCCAGTTATTCTTGCCCGATCTACGCCCTTGACTTGCGAAATAGTAAATTTACAATTAATTTAACTTCTTTTTTGACGTTCATAAGTGTACTTGTTTACCTATATGAATAAAGTTATTTTGAGTTTGATTAATTCAACCAGAAACAAAAACCATTGAAGATTGATTTAACGTATTAAAACTGTGCCAATACTGAAGGAAAAATTTATAGCACCATACCGCCATCTGGCGCAGATTAAAATAAACACAGCGTTCAGTACGCCCAAAATAACGTCGAGTCAACGACGCCGCGTAACGACGCAATTCGTTAAATATCTAGCACAACGCGGTCGTTATTTTCGTTATAGCGCCGAACGAATCCTCAAAATAGGCTTGAGGCCGCCGTTCTCAATTTCAGCGCGGCGTAATAATAGAATTCGCAATCCGCAAGCCTGTCAGTTGGGTAACGGCAACGGAGGCTTTCGCACCGTTATTTCGTTACTTTTATACTAGTTCCGTTACGTTTAAACAGATGGCGTACGACTTTTTACAAGCTTCTTTAATTCTTGTGCGCTCTGTTAGATGGAGCTGCATTTAAGATAAATATTCCATTTAGTTAAATTCTGTGATAAAAGATGGAGACACAAGTGAGTAAAACCTTTATAATTCAAATAAATTTGTGCTAAATACTGAATTTTTAAAAATATATGATAACAGTAGAATAAAAGCAAAATTTACAAAAAAAATCCGGAATAGTTGTCGCCCGGGCCCGGTAGGAGATGCCAAATCCACCATATCTAGCTTTAAACCAAATAAAGTCTCTTTTTAGGGATATTTGGCACTCCCCTGCTACCTAGCCTTTAGGCCACAGATCTGCTTGATCGCGTGCCTGATAGGCTGTTCGGGTTCCTATGTAATAAAAATTTTAATCAATAATATTCTTGAGTCCGTGAGTTCGAACCCCGGCCAATGGCCTTTTTTATTTAAGTGATTAGTTACATAAATGCTGAAGAAAACCAATACATCAAAAACCCAAATATCGCCGATGTGTAGCAGGCACGAAGGGAAATGTATATACATTAATTTTAGATTAATCTAAGAATATTTCGCATTTTGAAACATACGTCAAAAATGTATATGTTTTGGACAAACAGGATCCATAGTTCGCTTCTGAATTAATATTCGAGTATTTTGTTGTTTTATTTATTAATTATTTCCTTGCTTTATAAATTAGATAATTAGAAGGAAAATAGGCGAAGGACATTAAGCAGTCTCTTCCAGGCTATTCTAGAGTAAATACTTTTTAGTCCTTAAAATAATATATCTAATATATATAAAATTCACGTGTCACAATGTTCGTTCCCATACTCCTCCGAAACGACTCAACCGAGTCTTATGAAATTTTTTATGCATATTTAGTAAGTCTGAGAATCGGCTACTATCTATCTTTCAAACCCCTAAGTGATAAGGGGTGTCCGTCCATCCCTAAATTTTTATTATTATTTTTTAGACAAAAAATTCTGTTTTTATTTTTTTATGATACAACGTAGGTACATACAACCCCTAATTTTCACCCTTCTACGATCAACCCCTATTTTTTATTATAGTAGATAGTTATTTTTATTGAACTAAACCAATGTTTTCTAGAAATAATATACATGGCAAAACAACGTTTCAATATAAAAATTCAATTTTAATATATTATAAAAATTGTAAATTAGGTATTGAAAATAGCCATGAAACATATTAAAACATCTTGGCACTCTTCAGAGGTGAGTGGCAAATTTTAAGAATGACGCACGATTTTTCTTGTGCTTGCGTCATTCAGGTGAAATGCTGTCAACGAACTCTATAAAATATAGAAAATTGTGCATAATAATTAATATGAAAGCACTCAACCCTATGTAGATAATACATTCATTAAATATTTTTATAATTCTAAAACAATTATTGTCTCGCCGAAATTCGAACCTAGAGCCCACAGGTTCACAAAGTCTTTACGCAAATATGTGTCAAGGTCGGATAGCTATTATTTCTGATTAGTCAACATTATATATTATATGATATTACATATTGTTATACCCCAAAAAGCTTATCATATTTTATTAATATTTTAGACTTTTCCAAAATCCAATATAGTTTCATTACTCAAGTATGAGAATATATACTCAACATTTTCAATAGTAGTTGAAACACCCCACAGGGGGCAACATGATTGTTAAGGGGGCTATTCAAAATTTATTAACATTATTTCAGTATTTGAGTTTCTCTTTCCTTTTTTAGAAAATTTACTTACTGTGTTTTGTTAACAATTTCCGAAAATCTATCATTAAGTAAAAAATTCAATTTTTTAATTTGAAAAAATTATGTATAGAATATAATGAGAATTTAAGAACGGCTACAATAATGGTTGGGAAACACTGGACTAGAGAGAGATTTCTCTGAAAAGGCGCAAAGATGTTAAAACTCCAACAGAAATAGCTAACACAACGCATCCGTTCTTACTTCTAATCTATGTATTCCTAGAACACTTTGCTTCTGGCTGATATTATGAGAATCGGTCCACGAACCCATCTGTGTTGAATTTAAAAAAATACATATACCATGGACATATATACGTATACTTTATAACTGGACATTTTGCGTGATTTTCAGCAATATAAGTCAGCGAGAATTTAAACGCAAAATTTTCGAATT
The DNA here is from genome assembly GCA_905332375.1 of Pieris macdunnoughi. Lineage (NCBI taxonomy): Eukaryota > Metazoa > Arthropoda > Insecta > Lepidoptera > Pieridae > Pieris > Pieris macdunnoughi. Next base: position 2,326,437 of record CAJOBZ010000064.1, read on the forward strand.
ATTTTTATATGCATTTGTCGGGTAACAAAACTGCTATTGTTACATTACTACACTGGAAAACTTTTCTTCTTCTTTTATTGTGCCATCTCCTTGCGGAGGTTGGCGATCATCAGTTTAATTTTGGATGCCGCGCTTCTAAACAATGACTTGGTAATTTGACCAAACCAAATTACTTTTCACTTCGGTCGTTATCTTAGTACTTATTTTTAGATTTATCTCGATTGATTGCTGGAAATCACTCGTCGAGTTTTGAATAATGAAATAAATTATTGTTAATTTCCGCTAAAGTTATATTTAAAAATACTTTATTAAACTTAATTATAAGACAATATTAAATTTCGTAGGTGAGTGGAGTTCTTTAGCAATATAAATATTAATCATAAGTAATCGCTAATAATAATAATTCAGTGGCGCTTCAACCTTAAATCAGTCTTGGCCTCAGATTGCGTCTGTTTCTTTGACTTCTATTTCATAAACATGCAAGTGATCACCCAGATTCTGTCAGCCACATGTCATCGAATTTTGCATTTGAGATAAGCCGGTCCTCACGATTTACACCTTCCGGTTAGATGCGCAATAGACATAACATCCAATGGTCCGCAGCCGAATAGAACGTACTCAAGTATGAAAGTCGCATGCTGAAGCCACTAGGCCAACACTGCATATGAGGTGAACTTGAGATGTATGTGATTAACAGACTTTTATAATTCTCCGTCGAATGAACTGGACAAAAGGTTTGCTTTATGTCAGTTCCTGTAGTGGTTAAGAATAAATTAAAGAAATATTGGGGAATTTGTTGAGTTTTTAATATATTTTTGATAAACGTCGCGTTTAAAAAGGTTTATGTGTAATATGTAAATGCCGCATTGGGGAGACACGTAATGGTAGCTTATTTTGGTAAATAAATAAATTTTCTCGTAATCATTTGTAATGACTGAATGTTGTGCCAAATAATTTACAGTATTTTTAAAGCCTTTTTTATCGTTATTTTTAGTTTCTTAAGGAATATTATAAAAATGGGCTCAAACGTTTATTATATATTATTAAGTTAATATATTTTGTTATAGTCTATCGTTTATAAATGTAAAGCTTTCTGGTTCGAATCAAAGTATTGGCTTAGTTTATGGTACTTTTTGAAACTTAAAAAGTTCATGGAAACGAGAAATGTTTCATACCCAATTTTGGGCAACAGCTTCATTCCTAGATACGCGACATCACCTTCATATTAATTCATTTATTCTTATTATTTTTTTTATTATTATGAATAAAGAAAATATTTGAATATTATTAAGATTTATATGATTCAATCAACAATCAATAGTTAAGATCGGCCATGTCAAAAGTTTGTCAACAATTTATTATTTTCGTCTGTTTAGTTTGCGAAGTTCAATGTGATTTTTGATTTTAAATAATGTTTACATGACATTTGCGACAACAATTTTAAGACTTTTGAAAGTCTTATAAAGGGAATTAAAAAATGAAATCTATTTTTTTTTATGCTGAACGAAGTCTTAACTTTACGTAAAGCCACAATAAAATTTATTATAATGGTTTAAGCTGTTTTAACAGAAGTTCGTAGACGATCTCAATTTAGATTTTATTTATTAAGCACTTTGTTGCTTTACATATACATTCAGATAACATAAAATAAAAATGAAACACTACGGGTAAAGTGCAAAAAGTGCATGATTATTTTTTTTTAAATCCAGATAACAATGTAGACGTATACAATTACGAAACTAGAGTAACAATAAAAAATCTAAAAGCTAATTTTAAGAGTCATGATTCACAATGGTAGGTTCTAAAATACATTTTTTTTTATTATAATATTATCTTGCATTCAGTCAGCTAGACTATGAGCAGATGTGTTGAGAGCTGTTAGGCGTTCAGAGCAAAATCGAGACTGCTCCTCTCTTTCAACTTTGTCTATCAAGACTTAGGATTTGTCGCCTTTTAAGCCGGTATGGTTAGTTGCGTGGCAAGCTTATTAGGATGCATTTCTAGCCTTTTTCTGTATTTCATACTCCAGGTCTTGATCTCCTCTTTGACAGTCCTGATTTTGAGGTGCTCATGAATCTCCGATGTTTTTATAAACCACGGACAGTTGGATATTTGTTTCAAGATGTAATTTTGAACCCTCTGTATGATACTTATGACAGATTCACACGCCGAACCCCATAGTTGAATCCCGTAAAATACATCATATTTATATATTTACAATAAAAAAATTTAATCACAATTAAACTGATGGAAAGGATATGGTTTTTTTATTACATAAGATGTTTATATTTTGTAGAATATGACTAAAGACATTATAGGTTAATTCAAAAATATAATACTTTCTCTTCAATTGTTTGTGTTGATTGTTTTAAAAAAATCCAGTTTTTTTTAATATTAATATAAATTTACCGTAAATAAGTGTTACCCGTGAAGATTAAAAAGGTTGAAGAAGTCACCGCCAGTGTCCAAAATTAAAATAAATGAACAAGATTTATATTTTTAATAAAGCTTCATTATGAAAGCTGCCAAGAATGTTTAAAACTTTTTCTTTACGTTTGACAGTAGAATAACAAACATGTTTGCATGTATTATCCCATATTTTATTGAAACCCCAGAGGCATTTTACATGTATTTATAGAAATCAAACGTACAATAAAGGAATTTCTCGTGTTATGAAGTAGTATGTGGGGTCACTCTGCATGATGGCGCAGATCAGAGGAGTTGTTCGGGTTAATACCTGCAGCTGAGTTTCATCATCTGAGGTCGAGGCAGAATACGAAATTCCACAACTGAGTGTTTCTTAAGGCTGTTTTTGCCGCGCACCACCACTATGTGGAACCAGCTGCCGAAGTATTTCTGAACCAATTAGACTTAGGGTCCTTCAAGAAAAGAGCGTACCAATTCTTAAAAGGCCGGCAACGCACTCGCGAGCCCTCTGGCATTAAACAAAAAAAAAAGTCATTTAATCATTAGGTACAATTTGTACAAGTCAACACTTATGCAAGTCAACTCACGCCATCTCACCATCTTATAGCGGCATTAGTGCCCATGATGCCATTGATAGTGTCCATGGGCGGCATTACTTAACATCAGGTGAGCCTACTGCCGTTTTGCTTTGTTATATAAGTCTAAATTCCAGAGAGCTCGCGAGTGCGTTGCCGGTCTTTCATGCCTAATCCTTTTAAAAATAAGGAGTTTGAGAAAAACAGCAATGCACCCGAGTTGCCTTAGAGCTTTTGAAATTTTTTCAAATATCTGCGAAAATCTAAAAGTAGTGTATGAAATTTTGATACAGCGTAGGTGGGACATTGGGGCGTGAGTAATACACGTTAATACGGAGTGCGTTGAGTAACCGAGGGATCCCGTGTTATTTTAGCCTCGGCCCACACGAATTCAGATTTGTTACACCTGTGTGCAAAACACCTGAGCGTTATTTAATCTGTAGTCCAAAACATTCTCTGTAAACTATGTACCGTTGCATGGACGGAAATAAACTGACATTGAATTACCCCCAAAGGGGCAGACGTATTAGATTGGGGCTGGTTACCTCACTATGTACTACCCCATACTAGACTTTCTAAAGTTAGTCATTATTTTTTTGGGATACTTTTCTTTAATAAATCCCAGAGGCTCTTTTATCTCTGCCTTTTAATAATTGTAAGAAATGTATTAAAGAAAAGCTGTGTAAAAAGGCTTACTATAAATTGAAAAAAGGGCCTGGGACTAGTGCTGGACAGGCTACTTCTAAATAATTTGCGATATTTGTTTTAAAATAAGTGTTGTTTGCCATAGTCATTTTGTATGATGATTTGCTATTTTTAAAGAGTACCGAGAGTTTTTTTACGCCGGATTTTTCTCTCGGCCTACACCCTCTATCTTCTTTGCCATGATTAGGGATGTCTATCGATTCAAATTTAATGACGTGGAATAAGTGATACCTGTATATTATGGTCCATAATAAACATATATTTTTATAGTTTTCAAATCTTCTATCTTCCTTCAGTACCATTGATCGGAACATCGCGGGTTAAGGCCTCTTTCTTTATTTTCTCTGTTTCAATGTGTTAGCTATTAAAATACTAGCTAACACATTGAAACAGAGAAAAGCTATTTATAGCTCAGAAAAATCCCTAGCACAGCCAGAACCTTGACCTTAGTGACTGACGCATAGGCTAACACTGCTCACTTTATAAAAAGATTAATTAAAGTCATTATTTCACTATCACGAAATAATTAATGACTACGCAACTTTTGCTAATTTACGCCAAGTCGACTTGCCAAGTGATTAATTTGGTTGATTTTCACGAATATATTTACGTTATTTTTAAATCATCATTAAGAATGATCTTTATGAGCCTTGGATGATTGATGAATTCTGAATCTAAAACCTTCTATTTATCGATATGGGTTGATTAAAACAAATTTTTCACTAAGATTAAAAACTTTATACATTCACTAACAAACCTGTACTATGAAAGGGAAAGTATTCTTATTGTACGACAGTAGTTTCAATTATAAAATTGTATGAGTTATGGAGAAATTATGTCAAAATCATTATTATGTCAAATGGAAGGGAAACAGGGATCCAAAGTGTGAGCGCTAGTGCATTTTTTTCAAAATAAACATCCGTTTTTATTGTCTAAAAAAGATTTTTCTTTCTTTCTTTCTAAATCATCGGCTCGAAAGTGACTTATCACGCCGCGGCAGCAGTTTTATACTATGTGAAAAACATTTCACTTATAGATTGATAACTGGTCCACTCGGTTGCCATTCTTTTCTTTGGGACTGGGACTCATTCACTGCATAACCAAATTATGACTGCTTGATCCAGATCAGTCATCAGATAGAAAAAAAGACGTTGTTTTATCCTTTGCCTGTTATGAAATCGGATAAAACCATGGGCGTTTGAAAAGACACACTTGAAAGTTGTGTTCTGAATAATCAAAGCAAGTTATAACAGGTGTTAAATGAAACTGATTAAAAGTGCAGTTTAGTAAAGCTTTTATTCTTATTAATAAAAGGGCCATAATGACTTAGCGTTATGGTATTTAATAAAATGATATATCAGTGTCACAGTTATACCCAAAACTAGCTAGTTTTTTTCGTAAAGATTTTAAGAAAATCATCATTCTTTAAATAACTTATAACCCTATTAGAGATTAAATTAATATCTGAATCAGCTGTCTATCTATCTGAATCTAGCGTTATTACGGCACTCTATGGCCCAAGAGTGTACTCCAAATGGAACTATATTTACATAATAAAGCTTTAAATAAAATGATTGATACAAGTTTATTTTGAACCAACAGCTGTGATGTCGTCTGATTGCACAATTACTCTGCATGTATGGACATAGTATGATGTATACTAGGTGGACATAGTATGATGTATATGTAAAAGGAAATTGGCCATGATCAGCCAATAAATGTACTTATGTATATATAGGCTTGTTTAAGTATAAAATGTAAAAATAAATAAATGTTTTTATAACGATTAATAACTGATTTAATTAGAAATAAGGGTAATCTTCTAATATGAATTTACGTAATATAAACGATTTTTATATTATTTCTAATTAAACGGGATTTGACAATTCAATTCAAGCAATTTACTGAATATAATTTACCCCGCCCTTCGGTAGTTCATGTCTGAGTGTGGTGATCAGCAAGAAAACGTTTGGAGCGGACTATCTGTTTCCACCGGTTTCGGTCCAGCACTTTTCTTATTACAGTGAACAGTTTTGAAGAAGAAACTTGGTGAAATAATACATAAGAATATTTAATTAATTAATTAAAATAATAATTTATTGTACTTAGGTTTATTATCTAATATATATAATTCTTGTGTCACAATGTTCGTTCCCATACTCCTCCGAAAGGGCTCGACCGATTCCTATGAAATTTTTTATGCATATTCAGTAAATCTGAGAAATACAAAATCTATTTTTCATCCTCCTAAATGTAAGGGTGGTCCCACCACTAAATTTTTATCTTTAAGGCAAAATTTTTTGTTTTTATTTTTTTTATGATACAGGATACAAAAACACATACAACCCCTAATTTTCATTCCTCTATGATCAACCCCTATTTTTATTATGGTAGATAGTTATTTTTATTGAACTAAAAATGTTTCCTAGGAATAATATACATGGCAAAACAACGTTTGCCGGGTCAGCTTGTTATATATCATTGAATAAGAAAAATAATAGTTATAACGTATATAGTATTGCTGATATAAGGCTGTAAATGAATAAATAAATAAAAAACCTCAAAATTAGGCGAGCGTTTGAACAAATGGCAATGAGCACCAATTATGTACTTATTATTAATCCGCACGGAAAATAAAATCACTTCAATCATATCATTTTCATCATCATAAGGCCCAAATCGTGAATATCAGAAGGATTTCCTGTAAAAATGATTAATAAAACACATGCAGAAATTAGACACCAAGAACTATTAAGCAATAGGTTATTACTATAATTTATATATATATATATATGTTATTAATAGTCAATAGGTTATTACTATATATATTTTTCTTAATCTACGATAACTGATTCTGTGTGCCTACGGGCAAAGGCCTCCCCCATTGTCCTCCATTTTTCCTTATTGTATTTATTGTATACCAATCTCGTCCAGGTCTTAGTCTTTCCAGCCATTTCCATGATTTCATCGGCCCACCTTTTAAATTGCCTACCTCTGTTTCTTTTATGGCCTCTTGGTTGCCATAGTGTTATAATTTTGCTCCATTTATCTGCTCCTCTTATGGTATGTCCAGCCCATTTCCATTTTAGTACATTTGTTTTATACACTACGTCAGCAAACCCTGCTTTATCTCTTAAATTCTTGTTACTAATTTTGTCAATTCTTCTTTTCTTTATTATGCTTCTTTCCATGGCTCTCTGGGTTACACTTAATCTTTCACATTGTGCTTTGGTAAGTGCCCATGTTTGACAGCCGTATGTAAGAATTGGTAGGATGCATATGTATTTTGAGGTTAACACCGCTTTATTGAAACACCTCTAAAGCCTTCAATTCTATAAACCTGTAGCAACTTTCCTGTCCTACATTGTGGCATTTAAACCAAAAGCGATTGCTTAAATCGTCGGAGATACGCTCTGAGAGTATAACCAGATGCAGGCACTAAAAATCTAAATCTTGAATCAAAATTTAAATCTTTTGTTACTGTAATCATTACATTATCTTATATATAAGCATATATATAAGATAATGTAATGATTATATCTTATATTATATATAACCATCCTCCTGAGCAGTACATACTTATATATTCTTTTATACTGATTACTGATAATAATAAATAAATAACGAAATCTAGTGCAAACGTTTAATGAACATTTAACATTTGAAAACATCCAAATTGCAAGTGGTGTTTATTTTAGTTTTTAAAATATTAATAGATAGGCAGGTGCGGTGTACTTGGCAAAGGTGATGTATGACTGGACTAATAGTCCGAGTAATATAATATATATCTATATTCCTTATACTGTCTGAGAAATAACAATGTAATATTGCCAAAGTTATGACTCAATGGTCATGTCAGATTTATTTTTGTTCTAAGTAACTGTTTTTGTTCTGTGACTCATTAGTATTATCTATTTTCATTGCAATTTTCCCGCCCCCGGAAATAATTTATGACGGACAGTCATGGGTATCTTCTTTTGGTTTCGTGAAGCGTGTCTTGTCCTGTGCCAGATGCAGCAACCCTTCCTTAAAATGTGGTACATGGCGTAATGGTTGCAGCTCCTTACAAACATTGTCTAACACAAAAAACTTGGCGATTAAAAAATAGTGGCGGAGAGTTTGTTGCCAGTTCTTCTTTTCCGTTCTACGCCCTTGATTTGAGAACTGGCACTGAATGTAAAATTGGAAGCATTTAATATATATTTCTGTTTTGACGTTCATAAGTGTACATTGTGTTACCTATATGAATAAAAGATTTTGATTTTGACTTCCGCAGTCGCAATACCCGTCCCTAACGTTGCGAAGCCATGATTTTTTAAACACGACACGTTGTTTTACCCAATATAATTAATTGAAAGAGGTGGTATAGGTCATGGCGCAACACGTTTGTATAAATAGAACCTACTTTGAAAGGCCGGCAGCGCTACCACTAAAAATGGGTGTATATGGGCTGCGTAGACTGCCCTTTTTGGTCGTCCCGCAAGCTCGTTTGCCCCCCCTATTATAAAAAAAAAACTTCACAAGTTTTAATGTTCGTCAGGAAACATTTGACCCGTACCTACCCAGTATAAAAAAACATTGTTGTACAAGAAAAACAGACATAGGGGTTCGTGCCCGTTTTTGGAGGCTTTAAGGCAGGGCGCAGGGCGATACATCGGTATGCCCAGCAGGCTTTAATCAGCCTTCATTAAGTCTAATAGTCTATATGAAGTCTTTCTCAGAGAACTGCACTCAAAACATGGAATTATGTAAATGTAAAATTTCGCGTGTATAAAAAGTTTCACTCACACTGAAGACATTTTTAATTCATTAAGTTCTAGCTTAAATTACAAGCATTATGACTTCATACGTGTTAAAAGTCCAAAATCCCATGGAGGCATGGTGCAGATACATTTTTGCAGCAGTTAAAGTTTCGATGGAATTCCAACTATTGACCGCCGAAGTATTTTTTTTTATAACACATGAGGCAGACGGGCAGTAGGCTGACCTGATGTTAAGTGATTCCGCCACCCATGGACGCTTTCACTGCCAGAAGGCTCGTAAGCGCACTGCCTTTTAAAAATTGGTACGTTCTTTTCTTGAAAGACCCTAAGTAGAATTGGTTCGGAAATACTTCAGTGGGCAGCTGGTTCCACATAGTGGTGGTACGCGGCAGAAATTGCCTTAAGAATCCTCAGATGTGGAACGAAAATGTAGTATGTAGTCTGTCTGTATGCACGAAAAAATCGTATAAAATTTTTGAGAAAATTCACACAGTTCCTTAAAAGACAAAAAACAATGTTAGGAACACCATTGACTGAGTTTGTTGAGTGAAAGTAATAAGGAAGTAAACATGAATATCAATTGTTTATTAAGCATTTCGTTACCTATAAACTTAAATTATTAGGAGACCCGATGTTATCGTCCAAAACGTACCTTTAACCACAATTACGCTTGAGAAAGTTTCTTTAGACAATTTATTAGTTATTCCTTAGTGTTAACGATACTTTCTTATAGAGAACCGTAGATTAATATAATACAGGGCAGCCGTACTCAGAGACGTCCGTTGCAAATCGTAAATTATTCAAATCAGCTAACTGCTGAATTAGGGCACTGATAATTTTTAACTTCCGCTCCAAATGAACTTAGTATCTTATAAACAATTTCTTGATATTTATAGTTATATAATGCTCATTTAATATTTTTTTGGATTTTATGACCTGGCATTTACAACCTTTAGGTCAACTCTTAATTTTCATAGCATGCACATTTAAACACAGACATGAAACAGTTAAAATAAAAAGAAAACAGACAAAAAGGTTAACTAAAATTAATTTCTTAAATAACAAATACAGTATGTTATAATTATTATAAAGACAATGTGAATGTTCGTAAATGAGATCTCACAAACCCAGTCTAACAAAATTAAATTTTTTTTTTACTATATCCACTTTCTTATGTGTCAAAGAATCTTTCTTCTAAAGTCTAATCAGTTAGTTGTCTTATGAAGTCAGTGGTCAGACCTTAGAATCAAATTGTCAGGGGTAATATGAAACATAGGGGTGATGAGTGTTTGTGAGGGCGGATCACCGCCGCCCCACCACTGGGGCCGTGTGCAACTGGCATAGACTACGGTGGCACCCTGCCCTCGCGCATCATTCGACCTCCGCGCACAGTAGACTCGGCAAGCGCCTTGCACTGTATACGCGTTCGGGAGTTTACTCTCGTTGCGACACGACGAACAGGTCCGTCCTCCGGTGAAAGTGATAAACCATATCGCGAGTGATTGTGGCTTCTTCCTAATGCTATAAATAAGTGCTCTCCAGCATTACCTGGACGCCCCAAATTAGGCGCGTTGGAGTAACCGCCCACGCGCCGCCCGCCTTATGTTTCACGTGTAAATGCATTCGGAAGGAGCCCGCCCGCAATTTGCATGCAATTTGTGTTGAAATAGTGTTCGATAACGTATTGGATATAAGCCAATGAACATTGCATTATTTGGATTTGATTTTGTAATGTTCCAGTTCACTATTTTATGCAAAAATTAAAATCTTTGTTCAATTGTTTTCAGTAATTTGTCAGAGGGATAATTGTAATTTTGGTTTTTCAGGATAAGTTAAGCGAGCACAATGCCTTTCAAACCAGCAGATAACCCCAAGTGTCCAAAATGCGGCAAGTCCGTATATGCGGCAGAAGAGCGTGTCGCCGGCGGACTCAAATGGCACAAAATGTGCTTCAAATGCGGTAAGTTTAACCAAATATATTAATAACTTTGATATTGTATATTGCCGTCTTTAAGGCTTACTGTTTCATTTGAAATATGTCTGTTTGATAGTTCTTTAAATTAATTATACTCAAACAAAGAATAAGACAAGAAATTTGTATGTAAATTGGATATACATAGGAAGTTTCGAAGAGGATAAAAAGTACTTTGAACATAGTAGACTCAAATTCAATATTTTTACTAAACAGATATTCCACAAACCTTTTTACCTATTCTACCTAGACTATTAACATCCTCAAGATGTAGAGAGATTAATAATTTCAAGATACGAGTTTAATTCTCGGAACAAAAAAGAAATTTCCTGTATACCTGGGTTTTTAAGTTTTAACTTTGAAATATTTAATAACGAGTAGCTCAACCTATAGCTACAATCAAAGTCAATATTTACTCGAATAATATAGCCATGAATTTATAATATATGAATAATTATATATATGAAGAGACTCCTATAACAAAACATATAACATACTGTAATGCTTTACATAGGTCTCTGCCAGAAGCTTCTCGACTCTACTAACTGCTCAGAACACGAAGGTGAACTTTTCTGCAAAATGTGCCACGCGCGTAAGTTCGGACCTAAAGGTTACGGATTTGGCGGCGGCGCTGGCTGCCTGTCGATGGACTCCGGTGAACATCTTAAGGGCGAGAATGCGTAAGTAGAATCTTCATTCAAACTCCCGCCGCCCGCGCCACTGAGGGTCTTTCCTTATCAAAGGTCGCAAGCCGACCGGCCTCTTGGCCCGTACGTAACAACATTAACCGCGTGTACATAAACTCATAAGTAGAAGCGCGCTCGGCTGTACATTCTGCGCCTGACATGTGCATGACCAGTCTTCGTTTATGTCGCAACAGGAATTGAGCGCGAGCAGAGTTCCAGCAGCGCTGGCGGGCACCGACACACATCTCGGTTCACCGGCGGCGCGTTGTCAACATCATTATGTACTTTAAATTTAGTTAGGATTATTTATTCGCTATCGCTTAATTTATTTTGTTAATCGGTCTATTTTAAATTTATAAGAGAAAAAAAATAAAAAGTCGACTACCAATTCTGTGTATTGCTCGAATCGGGTGGGAGCGCGGCCGTGCCTGGCGCCGGTCCTAACCGACCCATGAAGGGCTCTCGCCAACAAGGGCGCGTTCCCATTCGAACCCATCCCTCCCTCTATCGAGGCGACCCCAACACACTGGAACAACGGTGAGAAAACCAATATGTAACGCCTCAGCACGACATCGCAACGCTCGTGACGCACCAGTAGAGCATGCTAGAAAACTCTGTCTTTTTAATTTCTTGCTAAAACTGACACACAGTAACAACTGCTAACGCTTATTTGTATTCAAACTGATCAATGTATGTGATGGGATAAGGAAAGCGCCCTCTAAATCGTTAAAAGTTGTTTTTTGAAAAGTGGCCGGCTGGGGCCATAGCGGAGCGGGCGGCCGGGAGCACTTTACCTTCTCCCATTACGGCGGAGGTGCGCCGCCGAAATCATCTGCTTCGCCGCCATTCGTTTGATTTATTAAAGTTGAATGTAGGGGCCGCTGGAGAGCTCTGGGGTCCATAGCCTATTTAACATTTCTTCTTCATCTTTGCTCTGATGTTTTGCATTTACAATCCCTAAATGATCAAAAACTTGTGAATACAGAAATGGATTGCGGACCAATGGAGCGTGTATGGAACCACGTGTAATTGCTAAAGCTCCACCTGGAGAGGGTTGCCCACGATGCGGCGGTTACGTTTATGCTGCAGAGCAGCAGTTGGCTCGTGGAAAGGTAAGCTTCATACCTTCAAGAATCGAATTCTTCTCAATCATTTTAACATGGCATTAAGATTTAATTATCATAAATATCGAGTAAATCATGTAATAATCATCATTTCATCCTAGGCTTATCACAAAAAATGCTTCAATTGCTTAACATGCCACAAGAACCTTGATTCAATGATCCATTGTGACGGGCCAGACAAAGAGATTTACTGTCGAGGTAAATAAGTCACATATTTGAATGAGGTTTAGTTTATCCCCTTACCCTGTGGCATTAACCGCAAACATTGCCCTAACACCTGTTTTGTGAAGCCTGCATGTCCTATTTACCCTTACTATGTTCACTGTTTGTCCAGGCGTGGCACAAGGAGTGTTTCAAGTGTGCTGATTGCTTGAAGCGGCTGGACTCCACAAACTGTTGCGAGGGTCCCGACAAAGATATTTACTGCAAAGGTTGGTCTCGTGTGACTTCATGTATGATTCCTTCAACTAATTTAATCTAAGTTTTGTTAACACTTACATGTGAATGAAGAGTTATGTGAGAGGTATCTGGTTATAATAGTGTTTGTTTTTCAGTGTGCTATGGAAAGAAGTTTGGACCTAAGGGGTACGGTTATGGCAAGGGCGCAGGTGTCCTTCAAAGCGACCCTTACGCGAACGGGTGAGCAAATGAGTTATATTAATTTCACAGACACTTTAATACATTTAACATAGATGTGAAAGTACTTATAGTTTATAAAGATAATTATTTTAAGCACGCAACGGTCTTATATCTTCCAAGTAATCGGTGTAGAAGTATTTATTCACATAGTAATATCTGGTTAAATCGAAAGGAAAAGCAAACTAAGCTATATTTATAACAATAATACAAAATTAAACATATTTTAATCCTACGATTCTATCTAATTAAAATATAACATATCCAATGAAATTATTAAACAACATACAATTTTGTAATTCAAATATATTATCACCGTTTTCGGGACTCTAGAAAGAGTTTACCTAAGTCCAAAATTGAGCTTCAGCAAATAGCCGATAGTGTATATAAGAAGCTAGGTTTGCCAAAAGGACAAAAGCCGCATATCATCAGCGATTAGCAACAAGTCTAAACTTATCCATTCTCAGGTTACAGACAGGTTTCGGATATTTCCATCGTGAGTTTCATAAAAACAACTTATAATACAAACAAGAGCTGGCGTCGTGCCAACATGAAAATAGAACGTCCGTTCTCGAACCGACTAATTTTAATATAGATCTCGCCACGCTTACAACATATTTAATCTGATGTCCACATATTTTCTTTATTATTAGGTCACACACTTTGGTTTCGTCATGTTATGTAAGAGTATTTTAGCGCAAGTGTAATCTTCCTATAGGTGAATAGTCTACAATTAGATACTCTGTAGTATTAGGACGTAGAACACACATGTTTTTGTTAAGACCCGTATCTTGAAATCATTATTAACGTTCCAAAGAAGGTAATATAATAAATATAATATCGACTATATTTACGTGTTTTATTTATTATTAGTGCATTTTGTTTATTATTGGCAATGGATTTCCTTAATCCTCTTTTGAAATATGTGGCCAGGCATATCTAAAACATCAGATACTCTACACGTTACACAATTCATTTTATAGAAAAACAACTTTAAGGGATTTCTTCTTTCTATCTTCATTAGGGACCATGCACCCAGAACCACGGTGATCGACACCGCAGCGATCCAAGCACCTCCTGGCAAGGGATGCCCCCGATGTGGTGGCGCTGTCTACGCCGCGGAGCAAGTTCTGGCCAAGGGTCGTGAATGGCATCGCAAATGCTTCAAATGCCGCGACTGTACAAAGACGCTTGACTCGATAATCGCATGCGATGGTCCAGACAATGATGTTTACTGCAAAACTTGTTATGGCAAGAAATGGGGACCTCACGGTTATGGATTCGCTTGTGGATCCGGCTTCCTTCAGACCGACGGTTTGACGTGAGTACTTCTGTAGTAAAGTAGGAATGTTCTACAGCCGTTATAAGATATTTAAGTTCGCAGTTTAAAGTTAAGTGGTCCATCCTTAAGCTTTATGCTTCTTTAAATTATAAAAACTGCTAATATGAACGGTATTTACTCGTTCAGTACTATGTATGTACTTAAGTTGAACGGGGCAAATATCCTTGCTTAATTTTTAATGATCAGCGTATTACCACGCAATTTTGTATTTCACGCCTCGCAGTGCTCTACTCTCGACATGTCAAAAAACCCAGTCTTTCGAAACTTGAATGACTTTTTTCTCACTAATATAACACTTACTGGATAATATGAGTGCACTAAAATCGAGTTAAATAATCTATCAAGCACATATAGTATTTTTTATGAACAATTATTTTGTTTAACATAGTAAATAATAACATTAAAATCAATCATTCTTGGACGTCCGTCAGTCTGTGTTTATGGATCCATGTATGTGGCAGAGAAATTGGTCGAAAAATTTATCGCACCAGAATACTTTTTTTCTTATTATATAAAGTTATACTCTGGGCTGATTCCTAGTTAATATTAGCGTTCTAAGTACTGTCGTTTAATTATAATTTGTAAAAAACTAAAATACGACTGTGTATTTGTATATCTATATATACATTTATTTTAGTATATTTTTTTTCCTCACCTTAGAGTTATGGCGCCACTATATATTTTTTTATTATATTAAGTAAGTAGTAAGAAGTAAAAAAAAAAAAAAATGTAAACGAATGATTTTTATTTTTATTTAAATGTGAATGACCGCTATGAGGCGTGCACTTTTGGATTTTCCAAACTATCTACGAATACGTTTACCTAGAATTAGTCTGTTTTAAAGTTTTAAGGACAGGTTTTAATGATAAAAACTTTTAGTGAGGACGAGATCTCTTCTAACCGTCCATTCTACAATTCCGACACAACATCAATCAAGGCGCCTAAGGGACAAGGTTGTCCGCGATGCGGTGGAATGGTATTCGCCGCTGAGCAACAACTTGCCAAGGGCACAGTAAGTATCTGGTACTTATATAGAGAATATATTTTAAAGTACCTGATATGTACAAGCTTATAACTCACCTTTTATTTGCGCATGAAATTAATTTATCATTTATTCCGATAATTCCGTTAATATGGTAACGCCCTAATTGGAATTGGAATTGCCCTAAATTTAAGGAAAAATGTTGGGAAGGCCTCAAAGAACACTTATATTATTAAAACCAATTTTGATAAAGTTTAATTTATACTTAAAGCAAGGAGTAGTTTTGTTTTCACAAATATGTTGGGAATAAGAATGTTATTCTCATTAGTTTTGACTATTACAATTAGTAATATCTATCACTTTTATCTCAGATGTGGCACAAAAAATGCTTCAACTGCGCGGAATGTCATCGCCCACTTGATTCCATGCTAGCATGCGATGGACCAGACAAGGAAATCCACTGTCGGTCATGCTACGCTAAACTTTTTGGACCTAAGGGATTCGGTTATGGCCACTCACCCACCCTTGTATCCACCGACTCTGAACCCACCACGACATAGTAAGTAAAAGTTATATGAATTTTATTGAAGTTATACTTCTTTAGGCGCGTTATGAAAAAATTGATGAGAGTGAAATTTTACGAGGCGCGCGCACCGTGACACAAAATTATCAGTATGAAGTTGCCCACGGAGGATGCTACGGCATTGGACATAATTTAAAAACAACATTCGAATAATAATAGAATTTATGTTACACTTAATGTAAGAGAATAATAATAAATATTTATTTATTTCATTTATCAAATGTAAACTGAACTTTATTGACTATAATGACTCCTTTTCCAGTCTTTGATTATTTAATTGTAATTAATTATTTGCAGCAATCAAAAACTATTTTTCAATAATGCCGAAGAAGTATAACTTCTGACGCACGTACATAAGTAGACGCACACTTTTTTTAAAATATATATATGTACATAATGTAGCATTTCCCTCAACATAAGCTATAAACCCGTAGATGAAGGGTTTAATTCCAGGCTAAGATATAATTGTCAAATTAAGACTACGAGTAACAGATATGCCATTCACCTGCACAAATTTAGAAAGCCCTCTGCATCATGCCTCAGTGGTTAAGTGACTTCTCATGTTACAAATTTCAATTAAAACATTTACTAAAATAAACTAGAATAATAAAGTTAAAGAACCAGACAAATCCTATAACAGTTAAGTTTTTAAACATATATTAACATGTCTGCTATATTACAGCACTGAACAAGTACCATTCACTGGACCTAAAGCCGCAAAAGGAAAAGGCTGCCTCCGCTGTGGATTCCCAGTGTATGCTGCTGAACAAATGAACTCAAAGAATGGCACATGGCACAAACGGTGCTTCTCATGTGCAGACTGCCATAGATCTCTTGTAAGTACTTACTGCCTGATATTACTATGTAACAAATATTAGCTAAGTATAATTTTTATAGTTAGCAAATAGTTAACTTTTGTCTAATGCAATGCAAGAGAGCCCTAAACTTGTACTATTGATTGAAATAAAACACTTAAAATGTATGTAAACTATTTAATGACAATTAAATTAGATTTGTCTTTAAAAATCCTCTATCATCATCATCTTCTTTAACTAAATGAGTATTCAAGAATTCTTCTACAGAGTCAGTATTCCATTTTTCTATAGCAACTGTATCCTTGACTATACCATCTTTGTCTAACAATTTAATAATTGGGTCTAAGCCTCGTACATACTTAATTTGTAGATTAGGGAATTTGGCCGGTCTATCACTTTTAACAAATGCCTGGATTTGTGGATACGCCGGGAATTTACACGTACAAACTTCAAGTATCGCTCGCGCGTACTTTTTCTCCTTAGGCGCCGATTCATCTTGGTGACAACATTGCTTGCAGTGTTCAACTAATTGGTCCAAACTGAAATCTTTTAACTGATCACAAGAGGAACACAGTAGATTCGATTTAATAAATCCCAAAGATGAACAATCTTCACTTGATATTTCCCCCTTACTACTGTGTATTAAAAGTACTGCAAAAGCCACTGTTAAATATGAACACATCATTTTTGCCTAATTGTTAGTATGCATTCAATTAAAACTCTATTAAACGCAAATATTCATTGCAATTTTGAAAACAAATCACTTAAAACGAGTCACGACAGAGGGTATAAACTGTCAGAACTCAGATAAGAAAACGTCAGTTGTCAATTACAGGAATAGCTCTATTGGATGGCATATTTGTTTTTGTGTATAGCAACAGCATGTACTATTCTAAAGTCCACTACATATTTCGAAAATTACCGCAAAATGCAATAAAAATTTTGGCAGGTCCCATTGCAACTATGAACTATTGTCAGAAACCTTTATCAACTTACATGTGAAGTAACTATATACGATGAGCATTGAAGAGCTACCCAGAACATCAATATCCTAATTCTGGCTAGAGAAATGTTATTAACAACATGTATTCTTTTTAAGGATTCGACGAATTTGAACGACGGGCCCAATGGTGAAATCTACTGCCGCGGCTGCTACGGACGTAACTACGGACCCAAAGGAGTGGGTTTCGGAATAGGAGCAGGCACATTGACCATGGCTTAGTTGAACTATGAAGCTGGACTTTATAGGGTTTAAGTGTGAACGGTAGCATGAAAGGAATTCAATCTGGGTCATGTTGCTACCTATCATACCATGGACTAAACTGGTTTTAATCATGGTTGATAAATATGAGACTAATAAATAGATATAATTATGTATTTTATAATGTAAGAACAAATATTTTATGATAAAATTTAAACAAGGTTACATTCCTTTCATTTAAGCATAAACTGTGATGAATGTTTGGGCCCTTGGTTTATATTCGTCATAAAATATTAATGTAAAATGCATAGATATAGATTACAGAGATAAGTGTACAAAATTTATTTTATAATCATAAATATTAAAAAATTAAAAAAAATTCAGTGGCATTGTGTTACTTCAATTATTGAGGTAATTAAACTATCCTGTACGTGGCTATGATTGCTTTAGCAATTTCGACCGACCAGATCTCGGCAGATCTGAAGCGCATCATCACTATCAACTTTCTGTACCAAGATTTTGTACATAATCTATATAATACGGCAATAAGTTGTGCTAGATCTAACAACCGCTTGAAGCTTTTGCACTTTTTATGTAAGATATGAGTTAAGACAGCTTATTGCAATTACTAAGCGAAATCATTGTATCATTTTTATTAAATAAAATCGCTTTTAAAATGACTTTTTATTTTACCCATAAATACAATTTTAAGGTGTTCTTACTATAGCAAAACAATTGTTGCGTAAAACGAAACACAGGACCATACGCCACGAGCGTTACTCACTAAACGGGATACTTGTAGTAAATAAGACTTTCCTCATCAAATAAACAAATTTAAATTAAAATGCGTAAATAATTAAAAAAAAATATTGTTTTAACTGCGGATTTGGTCCGAGTATTTCCATATTGTAATCGAAATAATCGCCTCCATAAGTCTTTTTCATCCAGTGATTATTGTTTTCTTGTTCAAATTCTGGATTTATTCCCTATAAGGGGCCGTTCAAGTATTACATAAGTAGATTTTCTGCTATTTATATCCTCTCATCTTGTCAGCAAAAGTAAGCAAAGCTCTCATAAATAATAGTACATAAACGTATTAATTTTTTGTTGGAATCCTTGAAACTGCATTTCGTTTTTAAGCATAGACAATGTGTAAAAAATAAAATAATTACTGTTGACGTAATCATCAAATAAGAAAATCAAAGACATCCCCCAACCCCAATGGTGCTTACGTATTACTTGAACTAAATCAATACATAGAAGTACTTCATCTATCAGTGTCGCTCCAGCGGTTGGAGCGTGCGACTCTCGGAACTAAAGTCGAATAACAGCTATGCACAAATGGAATTTTAATGGCTGGTATGGTAAAGGAAAACATTGTGAGGAAACACGCCTTACTAAAGCAGCTTTAGATCCAAAAATGGACATGTGTCAGGCACAGAAAAAAAAAATCAAGACACAAATATAGGAATCAGAGACCAAATAAAGAGAGTGTTACTTCATTTATTCTCAGGAATATATAGAAATTATACAATAAAAGAAAAAAATCAAAACATTTTATTAAAAATCACAGGTACATAATTAAAATCACAATATTTCAAATTTACATACATATTGTTTCATCTCCGAAATAATGATCATAAATTCAAATTGACTTAGAAACCAAATTTAGTTCAGGAACATGCTGATAAGAACAATACACTTGAGATTTTTCTAGAAAAATTCAAGGATTTTTTGTAATAAAAATGCTCATCAATCAATAAAATAATAATAATATGGCGAAGGAACGGTGGGAACGCTGCCAAAAAACATACATATTCATTTGTTTTTTTGATGTTGTTCTGTATATTTTTTATTTGGTTTTCTGTTTGGATAGACCATTTTTAAGTAAAAATTATCATGATATATACTTAAATATTAAAGAAAAAACCGTGTCGTGTATTTCTTTTGTATAATTTATTAGAGAATATGAAATACAGAACACAAGTTAAAAGTTCCAGCCAGAAATTCTGATTTAAAAAACATAATAATTACAATTGCATACATAATATTTTTAAAAATGTATAGCCATGCAAATTGTTCGACAAAACCTTAAAAATTAATATAACACCTTATAACTATACAAATTTTGACCAGTAGATGGCGTTAACCCTTCTAAACAGTTGAGGTAGCTTTTAAAATCTATAAAAAGGGACTTATAACAGACAACTTGTTTACGATAAGAATTAAAAGAACTGGCTGCAAATATACTTGCTTCCTATATGACATGCCTTTCTAGATGGGTGTAAAAATTATAGAATAATGTTAGAGATAAGGCCGAATGATCAACTCTAAACTCTCGGTAACTTTTGGGCATAAAGAGTCACGAGGTGGTCACGAAACGTTTTACTATACTTGGGTAAAGAAAAACGTTACGGCGCGTTACATGGGGGGGTCAATAATCTCCAAAAATTGTCGTTTCGTCGTTTGGCAGGTTGCTTGCAAATTAAGGGGAGAGGCCTATGTCCTATGTTGGACGTCAACAGGCTGAAACGAACTCATAACTGGCAAATAATTATTCTACTAGGAATATGACTGTCCATACATTACATGCTTCATGCTGCCAATATTTTTAATTCAAATTAATAAATACATTTTCATCATTAGTTTTTATATACGCCGTTTTAAAAAATGCTCGAGTTATTCGCATAGAATTTCGATTTCGGTAGTTTATACTAGTGGTGACACAAGGATATTTCGATTAAAATATTAAGGATTGAAAAAATA
Source organism: Pieris macdunnoughi (assembly GCA_905332375.1). Lineage (NCBI taxonomy): Eukaryota > Metazoa > Arthropoda > Insecta > Lepidoptera > Pieridae > Pieris > Pieris macdunnoughi. Next base: position 2,347,014 of record CAJOBZ010000064.1, read on the forward strand.
ACGCAGTAATTCTTTTATTCAAATGTAAGTGGCCAGTATCATTGTGTTTCGAGATACAACCTTTTTTGTCATAAGGCAAAAAAAGAAACAACAATTTACTAGCTATGACTTATTTTTCAAACAGGTGTAGTGTAAGGGCCATACCTAACCGAGACGCTATGGCGACGTGGCCAGCGACGTTACCTGGCACGATGGTAACGTCTGGCGTCTCTGCGTCGCCAGACTGTGTCACCAAATCGCGTCGCCAACGCATTTAGTTCTGTCTCGACTTAAAAATCAAAAATAAATTATAATAATATTATCAATTAAATAATAATTATTAATTTATTTAATCATTTTAAATCAAATTTTAAAATCATTTTTTATGTAAAATATTATATAATAAGGAGAGCAGGAGCCTTACTAAAAATGTCTTTCGGGATAATAAAGTAAAAAACATAATTCAGAGACTATGAAAAAGCAAAAAAGTGCTAAGCTGCGCTAATTCGGCAACTGGTTGGCGACTTAGTGAGTGACGGAGCACACAAAGACGTGCGAACAACTGGCGACGTCGCCATGGGGTCTCGGTGAGGCTCTTAAACTATGTGCTACTACTAATGTATGGAATTAATATTAATTTAATATAACATTCAATCTATATGGCAAGTTAAACCCAATGAGGAGGTTATAACTGGACGTGTATTTTTTTTTTGTGAAGTTTACATATTTACCATTAAAAATACCCAGGCATGTACTATCGAATTGTGTATGAGAGTGTTACCCGTGACAAAATAATACTAAGAGAATACCAGCTCTTACTAAGCTATATCAAAAATAAGCGAAAAATCTTAAAATTAATTTTACTGTGATTTTATCACAAAAATTTATAAAATTAAACCTTCTTAGAAGTAACGAATCGCGGTCCTTTACGTTTCTTATTATCTGATGTACTCGGCTCTTCAAATCCATATTTAGCTTTAAGCCTCTCTTTAATAAAGAGGCCTTTAATGAGCCTCCTCCAATTACCATAGACACGTGTCTCAATTTTTTCTCGTTCTCTCTTCTCTAACTCTTCTTGGTCCTGGAATATTTATAAATTTATTAAATCCTCAATTTCGAACTTGAATTTATTTACAAGAATTATGAAATGTAGCTAGTAATTTACATATAAAAAAAATATTCTCATCACTGAGGTCGTAGGTTCGATCCCTGCTGTCCATTAATGGACTTTCTTTCTATGTGCGTTTTTTATTCCCTCGAACGGTGAAGGAAAACATCGCGAGGAAACCAGCTTGCTTTAGACCCAAAAAATCGGGGGGATCATGAAACAAATACCGAAATCTGAGGCCCAGAGCTAAAAAGGTTGTAGCGCTTTATCAAGCATAGCATAGAAATGAGTAAATTATTTCCAGAAATATATTTTTATTTCAGACGGGTTCCAAACATTATGCCTAGAGGGCGCTGAAAACTTTAGTACTTATACATATTTCTGTCCCTGTTCTGAGTAATGTTGGCTTAAGGCTTGTGACTCAATCCTGAGGCCACGAGTTCAGGGCCACTGTACTTTTTAGGCGCATAAAAAAAAACACACGTTCATACGGTAAATGAAAACGTGAGAAAATGCTTTAGTTTTATATATAATTTACCCAAAAATCGCTACAAAAATACTATAAACGGGCTGTTATTAATCAAGTATTACGTAAGCAGATTTACTGCAATTTCTCCCCCCCCCCCTTCCTCTTGTCAGCAAAAGTAAGCAAAGCGCTCAAAAATAATAGTACATACCTATATTAATTTTTTATACGAATCCTCGAAAATGCATTTTGTTTTCAGGCATAAACAAGGTCTAAAAAACTAAATAATTACGGTTGACGTATTCACCAAATAAGAAAATCAAAGACCCACCTCCTTCCTATAGTGCTTCGTAATACTTGAACGGCCCCTTATTAAAAAAATCATGAAACAGATACAGAACAACATAAAGGTTATAGGTACCACTGGTTATCACTTATGTCTCAAATATCTAATATATAAAATTCTCGTGTCACGGTGTTTGTAATTAAACTCCTCCGAAATGACTCGACCGATTTTCGTGAAATTTTGTGTGAATTTTAGGTATGGGAATCGGAAAACATCTTTTTTTAATCCCCCTAAATTTATCATTTTTTTTTTTGAATTTTTTTTTTTATTTAATGATACAACATACAAAGGTATTATACAACCCTTAATTTTCAACCTTCTATGATCAACTCCTTTATTTTATTTGTTAATTAAAAACTTATGAGTTAAACTCTGAGGTTTATATAGAGAAAAATACATAGAAAACCCTAAAAAGTTTTCATTCCAGAAAACCGAACAGTCTCTGGGGTAGCAAATAGCAAATGTTCCATGTTGGTATGTACTAAAAAGGTAGGCTAAGAAAATCACATTAGCGTTCAAGTATTACGTAACGAATTTTGGGGGGGAGGGGGGTCATCTTGTAAAACGTTACGATACGGGGCGGGGATGGAATTACGCGTTATTGTTAATATTATTTTCGACTTTCCAGTACTTTACACCACATAATTGTAACTTTTAGGTATAAAGAGTCACTGGGTGGTCACGAAACGTTACCCAATAGTTTACTATTGGGTAACGTAATGGCACGTTACATGGGGGGTGTTTTTGGTCAATAATCTCCAAAAATTGCGTGACGTATTACTTGAACGCTCCATTAAGGAGAAACGAAGTTCGCGGGGCTAGTTTTTATATACAAATTCTCACCTTAACCCAAGCTTCAGTAATAATTTCCTCGAATTCCTTGCAAACAACAAATCCATCGAACACTGGGTGAGTGTAGCCGCCATTGAAATCGAAACCCGTCATAGCCGGGGCACAATCTATGTTTAGTTTCTTCGCCACTCTGTTTAGAGCTGGCACTGGAAAAAATTTGAAATATAAATTTACAAGATTAAAAACGCTTTGTTTTGGTATTAAATGCGTTTTATTTTTAGTAATTTTTAAAATTTAATTTTAAGGAGAACTAAACCTTTTGAGTTAATAAACCTAGTGTAGTGAATATAAGTGCAAGTGTCTCGGTACACATGAACATAGTGTCAAAATGTTAGAGAACACTAAGACTGTTAATGGACATTAACTTAGTTTAAGTTAGTATAGTATAGTATTGTAGAAAATTGTGAGCAGTGTTGGCCTAATGGCTTCAGCGTGCGCCTCTCATACCTGAGGTCGTAGGTTCGATCCCCGGCTGTGCACCAATGGAATGTATTTCTATGTGCGCATTTAACATTTGCTCGAACGGTGAAGGAAAATATCCGACATGTCTTAGACCCAAAAAGTCGATAGCGTGTGTCAGGCACTGGAGGCTGATCACCTACTTGCCTATTAGATTTAAAAATGATCATGAAACAGATTCAGAAATCTGAGGCCAAGACTTAAAGAGGTTGTAGCGCCACTGATTTATTTTATTTTTTATTGTAGAAAATTAGGGCCAAATAATGACTTATTAGCCATTATTATTGTATAGGCTAGATTGTAATTCATGTAAAGACGCACTCTTTTTTTGTGAACTTTATTGTAAGAAAAAAAGAAACAAGTAAGTTTAGGTAACACAATGTACACTTATGAACGTCAAAAAGATACATATTAAATGCTTCTAATTTTACATTTACTGCCAGTTCCCAAAATCAAGGGCGTAGAACGGAAGAGAAGAAATAGCAATAAACTCTCCGCCACCCTTTTTAATCGCCAAGTTTTTTGTTTTACAAAATGTTTGTGAGGAGTTGCAACCATTACACCATGTTCCACATGACATCTTAAGAAATAGCCAATCACAAGTAAAAATAAATTTAAATAAAATTGACTAACTGACCAATTCACAAAAACTACTAAACCAATTTCGATGAGACTTGAATTGTTTCCCTTAGAATATACTTACTTGATTGAAATCAAAACGATTTTCATATGACTTAGCGTAGAATTTCTATGAAAATATATTAAAAACTTATTAGTTATGAATTTTGATGTAGAGAGATAGATAGATAAGAGATATATATATTATAATAAGCACAAACTTACACTTAATATGCACTGTTCCCTTGGGTAACATAGATTCCTTGAATAGTTCGACATTTCCGTATGCATTTCTGGGGACTATGCCATTTTCAGCCGTTGGCGGCTCATAGTCTTGGATTTGCCAAGGTCCGAACACTTCCAGGGGTTTATCAGTAATCATTTTATTTGAGAGCTGAAATATTTTAATATACAAATAAAATATCAAGGCTGCAACTATACGGTGCAAATATTAAAAAAAGGGTGCGTGTACTTATGTACGCGCGTAAGAAGTTATACTTCTTTGGCATTATTAAAAATAGTTTTTGATTGCATGCAAATATTAACAATTAAATAATCAAAGACTGGAAAAGGAGTCATTATAGTCAATAAAGTTCAGTTTACATTTAAAAATTAAATAAATAAATATTTATTATTGTTCTCTTACATTAAGTGTAACATAAATTCTATTATTATTCGAATGTTGTTTTTGAATTATGTCCAATGCCGTAGCATCTTCCGTGGGCAACTTCATTGTGTTAATTTTGTGTCACGGTGCGCACGCATCGTAAAATTTCACTCTCATCAATTTTTCATAACGCGCCTAAAGAAGTATAACTTCAAAAATTGTATAGTATAAAAAAAATATACAGTAGAAACTGCAAATATAGAAAACACATTCATATAGATTCATAGGCGTTACAACCCCCCCAAAAATATCAAATCCTACGCTGACATAACTAAGTAATATGTTGACAAAATTAATATGAAATCGATGAAATTTTATAAATATTTTACGAAAAGCAACAAGTATTTAAATGTAGTATTGTATTAAAAACACAAACAAAAAAAACCAAGAAAATTTAGAATAAAAGTGTACATGTATAATATATTAATACATTATTTAACGATACTTATATACTAGCTGACCCAGCGAACTTCGTACCGCCTAACAGTAACGGCCGCTTTCTGGATCTATAATCTAAAATTATTTCCAATCCAGATTTTTGATTGATAAATGTCAAAATTCAGTCTGTCGAATTCAAAGATATTTTATAAAAACAGATTGACCATCGATGCCTCGATCGGTTACTGAAAAGTTTTTATAAGAAATGGATTGGAATATCAATCTCTTGTTGTAAAAATTGGATTATAGAAATCGGTCATAATTTGGTAAGTATCGTTGTATACCGATTTGTCGATATATCGGTATTTGGTATTCGGATGCATCTTAATTTAAATAAACTAAAAAAATTAGCGCTTTTCCAGTAATAAAATATAATCTTAATAATTATATAAATTACGTGTCACGTTGTTTGTCCGCTATGGACTCCTAAACTACCGAACCGATATCAATGAAATTTGCACACCGTGTGTAGTTTGATACAACTTAAAAGATAGGATAGCTTACATCTCAATTTATACCCGCAATATTATTTAATTGCAAAGTATTTGTTTATTATTTGATAGTCACAATTCTAACAGATGGCGCTGAGTTGTAAGTACCAACGTTTCACATAAGCTACAATTTAATGGCATAACCACCCAAAAAGCATATTGGTCCCCATGACTGGTGTTCTCCTTTCGTTTTCCTTGAATAGTTTGCTACTATGTAATATAATAAAAACCTTAGCCACAGCAACGCTTGGCCGGTCTGCTAGTAAATAATATATATTATATTCACCTTATCCCATTTGGGCCTAGCCTTAACGATTTTATAAGGCTTCTCTCCCATTTTGACAACCTTGGCTTCCTTTAACCACGTATCTCTTGAACGGCACACGTATACGCACTCACGGGCGTACACGGGTTCCTTACGTACGAAACCTAGTACGGCCGCATCGGGGGGATAAATCGCTTCGTATTTCAATAGATGGCGCTGTAGGGCGTATAACGGATGGTTTTTGTACCTGGAGACAGGACAATGTATGAAAATAATGAATGAACTGGATAGATTAACAGTTTTAATTGTCCGTCGAGTGAATTGACAAAAGGTTTGCTTCATGTCAAAAGTCAAAATTATTTATTCATATAGGTAACACAATGTACACTTATGAACGTCAAAAAATATATATATATGAAATGCTACTAATTTTATCTAATTTTACATTCACTGCCAATTCTCAAATCAAGGGCGTAGAACAGAAGAAAAGAACTGGCAATAAACTCTCCGCCGCTCTTTTTAATCGCCAAGTTTTTTGTTTTACACAACGTTTGTAAGGAGCTGCAACCATTACAATTTACACCATTTCCACATGACATCTTAAGTAATAAATAAATTGTGCGTGTACTAGGTGTACACACGTAAGAAGTGAAACTTCTTTATGATCTTATTTTTCGAAAAATGATCTACTATATGCAACTTTACAGAAATTCGTTAAATTAGATAAAGTTTAACAAAAGGCTTTTATTATCATAGACATGAATACAAATATTTCATTTTACCTTATTACTACGAAGATTATTATAGAATTTCATTAATTGTAATAGAATTATTACTATCATTGAAAAACGTGACGATTTGCTACAAAATTTCTCCCATACGTCGATAAAGAAGTTTCATTCCAACGCCGATAAAGAAGTTTGACTTCAAAAAGCAACATGGCGCGTAACCGAAAAAGTGGCGCGTAACGAAAAATGTTACACTTTTTTTACCTGATAAAGAAGTTTCACTTCAAAATGTAGAATAAATTAAAAACAAAGTTTTGCCCTCTATCAGCAATACCTAGGCATGGTGAAATAGGAGCACGCACTTACATTTATTTCTCGTCAGTTCCCTATACTGTAATAAATAGTCTATGTGTAACTATTTTAATCCATTACTGTAAGGTACTGTTTTTTTTGTGTTTATAATATAATTTTGTATTTGATATAAGAATTTTAGAAAGGCTAAGATGGGGCATGACACAAAGGTTGGGAAGGTTCTGATGGAGTCAATTGACAGTTGCTTTGGTTAATCATTGAAATTCCTTTTGTTTTGTTATTATTTAATTGCTTGTTTGGAATTCCTCAACGAAAAAAAGTACGAATATTGTTATGACCAATCGAGCACTGCCTGTGGAGGGTCGAGGTGTAATCTTGATTTTGGACAGTCCGTTCAGGGAACGCAAGACAATACTGATTCAAACTCAAAATATCTTTATTCATATAGGTAAACAAGTACACTTATGAACGTCAAAAAAGAAGTTAAATTAATTGTAAATTTACATTTACTTCCAGTTCGCAAGTCAATGGCGTAGAGCGGGCAAGAAACTTTCCGCCACTATTTTTAATCGCTAAGCTTTGAGTGATACAAATTGTTTGAACTGGAGCAAATCAAGGATTAAGGAAGGCTTTGATTTTATTTAGTGATTGAGTGCTCCACGCATTGTGGTGTTGAGAGGTTGGACCGAGTTGGGTCTAGTTGATATTGATTAAAAGTGAGTTTGGTGGCCAGAACCAGCCGCTAATAATTTAAGCATAAGTGTTATTTTTAATGTTAAAAGGAATCAATCTAAATTCAATATTGTTCGATAATTATTCGTGTCTTTTGTGATCGCACTTTGCTAACATAACGCCCACTAAACTACTGATATCCATATCAATGGAGTGACGATTTTTCTCCGACATAATAGATAATTTATCATGATCGTAGAACAATGTCGGATTTGAAAAAAAACAAAATGCCTACTATTTAACATATTTGGACACTAAATTGACTAAATATTACGGGTACTTAAAAAAATTCCGTGTTTTAAATTAATCAGTCATAGAAACATGTGATTTTTCTAGGAAAGTGTGCAATTTAATGTAATTATTTTGATTTTGTTTCAAAACAAACTCTTTTGTTTGCTTGTATGCCGATTTTCATAATAACAGAATATGAATTGAAATAGTTAGGACAAAAACTAACATGATTATATTATTTTGAAATGGCTGCCCTGTAAAGTTTACTATTTTTCGGATCCGTCACTATTCTACGACTATTACTATATTACTATGATTTTATGACTATATATCAATAAATATATTAATAAAATGCGAAATATTTTTTACTCACTCAGAAATAACCTTCGGCAACGGCGCTTCCAATTGCATCTGATCCAATCTCTCATCTTCCTCTCTATCTCTTGCTGTTTTCGGTCCGAGCCAGGGCTTTATCGCTGTATTCCACCAAACGTTATCAGCGCGCTGTTTCCGTGTAACCGTGTTCCACTGAGGCACGTAACGGCGCGTTAAATCTTTCAAATAGTTGTTATTATCCCAACCGACTGCGTATGTTAATGGGTGTGTGCTTTTACTCTGAAATGTTTAACATATTTTTTATGAAAGTAAAATCCTTCAAGGGCCGGCAACGCACCGACAAAAATGTCCATGGGCAGCGATGACTGCCCTTTTCGGGCGACCCGCTTGTTTGCCCCCCAATTCTATAAAAAAACAAAGTTTAGCATATCAATGATGTGATAAACTTTGTTTTTGATGATATCTTCAGGCTTTCTATGTCATATAAAAGGAACCTTGGCCTCATAGGCGATAGGTGATAACCTGACACACGGCGTTGACTATGGGCCTAAGACGCACCGGTCACGATGTTTTCCTTCACCGTACAAGCGTACCTTAAAGGCAACGCATTTCAACGCCTTTAATTTAGATTTTTAGTGTCAATAAGTGGTCTCCATTTTATTTTTAACGTCACAATAAAAACATTTATTAACCGAAAAGCAATTTGTTACCAATGCCAAATTTATCCCTCAAAAAAAAATTTAAACCCATTAAAAAAATATAAAATCAAATGCCCCAATCCCCCGATCTATGATGCTGTATCATAGAATAAATGGAGGGCACCTAGACTCTTCCAAATGACAACTATAATTTACGTCCAAGAGTAGCTACGGTTTGAGCATACACTTAAAGATGAAGCATGAGCAGTTTTAGCCCAGTGCCAAGTGACCCAGTGGCCGCTCATCCCTGAGGTCGTAAGTTCGATCCCCGGCTGTACACTAGATTTTCTTTCTATATCTATATCTTAACGTTGAAGAATAACATCGTGAGGCTTGCTTTAGACCCAAAAAGTCGTCAGTTATTTCATTCACAAATGATCATGAAACAGATATAGAAATCTGAGGTCCAGACCTAAAAAGGTTGTTAATATATAATGTACAACTTACATATATCTCATTAACGCAATGCACCTTTCCCCTAACAACATCAACCGCTACCCATTGTTCCAACTCCTCCACAAACACTTCGCACCATACATTAATTTTATCTTGAGGAATTTCATCATCTGTGGAGAACACTCTTCTGTCCAGTTTACGACTTGTTCCCGGTTTCGGACTGATTTTGCTCGGTTTAAATTCATCACTGCTATTAGACCTTCTTCGTTTAGGAGATTCCACTGTTAGATAATCACTGTCCTCTGATTCTTCTTTTACTTTACCTGGAATGGTTAGGTTTAATTAATGTTTGCCTGACAAACTATATATTATATATTATACTAGTAAATAATTTCAAATTAAAATTAAAAGTGAACATGGTAATTGACCAGGGAATTATGTACATAGGCGCCGTCCATTAATCACGTGAGGTGCCGTTCACAAAATACGGTCGCATACAAGGGGAGGGGAGGGGTCTGGCTGAGTGTGACAAGATGTGACAAGGGGGGACGGGAGGTATACGGCAACGTGACGTTCGCCATTTATCATTCTTAGAAAATCCTTGGACTTCTGAAGAATAGAAATATTATTTATTATTTATATGTTCGTTATGAAAGATACTTATTTATTTATTAAAATTTTCGAAGTATCACGTGTATTACTTTTTTCGTCAAACGCGCGAAATTCCTTTTTAAACTTTTTTCTATATAAATATTAAAAGTTTGTTTTCTATATTACCTGTGTTCAGTTGTAAAAGTTTTACTTCAATATAACCTAATATGTTCAGTTATACAAGTTTGTATTCTATATTACCTATGTTCAGTTGTAAAAGTTTGTATTCTATATTACCTATTTTCAGTTGTACAAGTTTGTATTCTATATTACCTATGTTCAGTTGTACAAGTTTGTATTCTATATTACCTATGTTCAGTTGTAAAAGTTTGTATTCTATATTACCTATGTTCAGTTATACAAGTTTGTATTCTATATTACCTATGTTCAGTTATACAAGTTTGTATTCTATATTACCTATGTACAACTGTAATAGATATGAGTTTGTATTCCATATTCGACCTAGGGTCCTTCAAGAAATTAGCGTACCAATTTTTGTGGCTACGTATCGCGAGCCCTCTGGCATTGAGAGTGTACATGGGCGACGGTAATAAGATAGGTGAGCCTCCTGCGTGGCCCCCGTTTAAAAAAAGGTAAACCCTTGAACTTTCTAAGAGAAAATTGTGCAAGAATTCGTATTATCTAAAACATATCTCCATCTCTTACTGACATAATATGATCTAAGAAAGATATAAGTTATGATAAAAATTGTGACATACCTTTTACTTTTAACCTCTTCGTTTGTTCCTTTGCTTCTTTGACTCTACTCTTTAAAATATGCACCAAATCATTCGTTACGTCATTTTTAGCTTTCGGTATCTCTTTCTTTAAATCTCTATGACTAACTCTTTGATTATCATCTTTTTTTCTTGATCTTGTTTTTACATTTTCATCGAAATATTTGCTTGTATTCATAGATGTCCCCGGCGCGCTTTTAGTTCTTGGCTTTGTTTCTTGTACCTTTGCTGCACCTGTTGTTCTTGTTCTTTTACGTTTAGTTATTTCAAGTGTTGGTTTTGCAGTTTCAAAATATTGGCTGGAGACGTTTTCATCATTTGTGACAACTATTTTTGGTGGTTCATCTGCCTGTGCCCCATCTTTCTTTTTTCTTAAATTCCTCTTTGGCTTTTCTGCAGGTTCTTCCTTCGGTTTTTCCATTTCTTTGTTTCTTCTTGCTCTTTTAGGAGGTGAAACATCTTTATTTTGAATATTTTTTTGGCTTCTTGTGTTCCTTCTTTTAACTGGGGAAACATCATCATTACCATCTAATTGAGTAATATTGGCCATTTCATCACTACTATCACTGGAACTTTCATCATAAATACCATCTAGTTGAGGAATTTTTGTTTTTTTACTTTCCTTCTTTACTCCTTTTTTATCTGTCTTATTACCATCACCTTCATTTTTATCATTTTCTGTTTTATCTTTTGTGGATAAAGAGTACAGTTCTGAATTTGGTGGCCTTATTGGAACAGTAACAAAATTAAACATAACACGGCATTGCAGGCCAAGAGATCTTAGCATAGAAACAAATACATAGACAATATATTTCTTTGTTGAGAAAACTTTCTTTTTAATTTGTTCAAGGAGAATGTTCTTTAATGGAGGTGCTTTAGTCCTGAATTTGTTTTCGTGTCTATCTTGTTTTAGGATGACTTTATCGTGATACCATGAAGTTATTTGTTCTAAATACTTCATATCGACTCGTTGCCCTGGGTAGCATTCTTTGGATGGAACCATTGAAAGTGCTGCAGATAAAATATCTTGATCATTTAAGACTGCGCTTACAAAATTACCGTGGCCAAGCCAACACAATACATGTACTTTATGAATTATAAGCTGTTGTTCTTTCTTTACTCGGTTCATTTTTCTCTTCATCATCATCTCAACGTCTAAAGTCTTTTTTGATTTTCTGCAACATGCACCAGGAATGTCGACAAATAACTCTATACCATCTTTTGTTGGGAGTTTACTTTCTGAAAAGTTATGTAAAAGATATTAGAATTTCATTTATTGATAAATTATAATATAGGTGATATAAAATAGAAATAGGAGGTACTCTACATTTAAACAGAACATACAAAAAAGATAATAAAAATAAAATAAAACCTTTTTTTTCAAGCGGTCACTAACCTGTATAACATTTAATATTATATAAATATATCAGGTATCCAAATATTAATGAATCACTTGGATCAATAGTATTTGTCGTCATTTCTGTACTTTATAGTATATCATAAAAGTTTTATATTACATACTTTCATTGTTTAGTATTTTACAGAAACAGATTAGACATAATAAAAACTTATATGAGAATGATCACACAATCTATGCATTTTTCTACTTTGCTAGCCCCACCCCATTTTGATCCAAGAATATACAAAAAATTCTGTCTTATAAGATTCTAGTTATCTTCTTTAGGTTTTATAATATTACTGTTGTAATTTAAAGTATCCATACAATATGAAAAATATACAAAATAATCGGAAAAATATAAAAATTCTATTACCATTAACTTCCTCCCAATCTTCCATATCTGATTCACTGTCCTCTTTTACTTTCCTTGTCTTTTTCTTAGTTTTTACAGGTTCTTCTGGAAGAACATCACCACCTAAAGCAAGAAGATCTTCTACATTTGATTCTTTTTTGCTATTCTCTATACAATAGTTTTGAATTGATGTTTTTGCCTCTTCAATTTTATTTTTATGTTTCTCTAATTCTAAGAAGGTTTTTCTTGCTACTTCCTCACTGTCATCTTGGAGATTTGAGAAAACCTGAAATTTGTGTTTTATACATATTATATTTGGTTGAATATAGTTAAGTATAATACTTTTTGTAATTGCATGTTATTTCTATAAACTACAAATTAGTATTACTATAGTAGCATATAAAATATCACTAAATAAATACTGAATCCTTATGCAAGAAAATAGAAAATATAGTTTTCTTAAATAAAGTACATCTATGCCATATGCTATAATATATCATAAATTAAATTTATGGTATTATGGTATTTATACAAATGTTAAATAATCTTCACTATATTATGTGACTGTATAAAGCAATTAACTTTTTAAACTGTTAAAATCTAATTTTTACTTCAACCCTAATACAATGATTTTGTTTTTAAAAAGTATGGGTTTGTTGTGTATGTATAAGTTATAGACAATATTAGTCCATGAACAAAATATTTATACCTTTGCACATACCAACTGAATTATTTTTACTATATATGAAAATTACCTGTATTCCTAATTTCCGAGCGTTAAGCATGTTCTACGTGATTAAATGGACTTTCCCATTACAATGGGGAATTACGAACAAACTATTAATGTACGTCTTTATAATAAACGTATAGATGCTCTAACAATCAATGTCTTAAAAACGTGAGAACATTGCCTTATAGAAGTGTTGGCTGTTTTAATGTCTGTGCACCTTTTCATCTCGCTATCGACATATGAATAAAATGAAGCATAACATTTAATAAAAAGGTAATTATTACTGTTGTATAATGAAATGGAATTTATGTACAAATAAGATGGTACCTTTTGATTGACACATATGAACTTTACCTAGGCGGAACATATTTCGAGCATAAAGGTGAAATGACAGGGGCCAACCACTCTCAACGTAACTAAGGGCATTGTAAAGTGTATCCGCAACATGTTCAAAATATTCTTTAACAGAAAATAATGGAGCTTTTTATAATTATGCCGTCAAATATGATAGTTAATTTATTGTAATTAGAAGTGATTTATCGAAATGTCAGGATTTACCAAGTTCTTGACTGCTGTAACGATCAGAGAATAATGTACGGCAACTTGTTTTTTTAATGTTAATAAACTCATTAGCAGATGTACATTATAGTTCTTCCTGTTCATTGACTAAATGGTAACAAGATATAAATCATTAGGATCAAAAATCACTATGAAATTTCCATGAGATTTAATGCTTTTCAAATGTAAACAGTTAGTAACTTATCGGGGAGTAGGCATATTTTCAAAGGTAATATTGTTAGTTTATAATATCTGTAACAAGTATGAAAAAAAAAAAAAATGGCGTACATTTTATCGTTAGTAAAAAATATCATCAATTAGGTGACTAATTAATTATTTATTTTAAAATTACATATTCTGAAAAGCATGACACCATAAGGCTTGTATGTTGTTTTTTAGCTTTTTCGTAATTTGACAATATTGAGACTAGAGGACCAAAGTACCGTTTTTAACAAATGGCGATCTACAAAACTACAAGGTGCCAAAGTTTGACTGAAATAATACCCTAAAACACATCTGAATTATACTAAAAGAAAAAGACTTTTGTTATTAAAAAACTTATTATCAGTTACTTTTTAATTATACCATTTTTACACACCTTCATTATACAGACTTAAAATAATAATAAATATTACACTAAGTTTTATGATGCAAATACGAAGTAATGCGCAAAACTTAACTAACTGTGCAGATGTAACAGAGTTGCAGGGAAAGCCCTTTTTAGGCCGAATACATAGATAATGTTTTTAAGTTGATTAAATCGCAGAGATGATCCATGGCCCAGTGTATGTTTTTACTACACGTTACATAAGAAGAGTTATTAGTTTTTGGCCTTTCTTTCAGATATGGGATCATAAAAGTTTAGGGGCGTTTTTTGTGTACATTTAATCATCGTTCTGAAACTAGACAAGATTTTTAATTTGAGAATTAATAATTTTAAAAATGAACATAAAGTCTACTATGTAAGATTCCCTATCGTACGATCATGTGAAGTAGTACATTTACTTCATGTGCCATAAAAACTAAGGGACCCAGTAATGTTAGTAGCGGGAATATCGTATGTGTAATGGCGGCATTTAGCTTTTATTGAAGATTGTCCCTAATGTATTAAGTTAACTCTGTGTTTTGCCGTATAGCATGACTGTTAATGGAAAATGACTCTTTTCTGAGAAAAGAAATTTGCCCCATACACCTATGTGTTCACAAAAATGCGGCGATGCTGGATATTGTTATCTATTTGTCAAGTACTCCTCAAGATCATTTAATTTTATGTTGATTCACATCATCATCATCTATATCTAATCAAACATATGTTGCGACCCTTGATTATCGTTCACTCCACTGGGGAATATGTACGGCGAATTAGGTAAAGTATCTAGAATATGTGTCCCAAAAGGAATCACACAAATGCCGTACAGTAATAAATGACCTATATTGTTTCTAGCAACTTCGTAGCTAAAGCAATTTGCGACCGACTTGGCAGCATTAACCTTTCGAACGAGCACAAGGTTTTGAGACATTTAGTTTTAATCATCTAGACCAATTATATCAAACCGTGTTTTAAAATTCGTCGAAAGTTCCAATTGTACCAAAAAGTCCATTCAATATAGAAGGTACCGCCAGAAATGACGACATAGTGCTCAGAGCTATTTTCAGATTATAGCAACAGCTTTGTACGCATTATTCACGTTGGGTCATTTCACAGGTATTTTTTGTTCATGGGCTTGTGTGTGTATAAGTTATCAAGACAATATTAGTATAGACACATTTATTTTTATATCTTTGCACATCAAAATTATTTTTAATATATATGTAAAATTTGACAGCTGTATTCCTAAGTTTTCAACAAGCTTCAGTTAAGCATGTTCTACCATATTAAATATTTATGAGACGGAAAAGAACAAACTTACATCTTTATATTCAACCTTTGTACTCTCACTGTCCGAGTCTTCAATTTGTGAGAACATTGTTTTAGGAGTATTCTTTTCTGTTTTAATTTTTGGCCCTTCATCATCGCTGCTATCTATATAAGAATAAAATGAAACATAACATTTCAATAAAAAGGTAAATATTTATTTGTTTTGTATAATGAAATGGAAATGTTGTAAAATAAGATGGTATATTTTGATTAATTATGAATTTATAGGAGGAACATATGAACATAAAAAATGAAATGACAAACCACTCTCAGAGAGATTAAGTAGGGGCAGAAGTTTATCCGCATCAGTTAAATCCTTAACAGAAATTAATGGAGCTTCTTCATCATTTTCTGTGTTATCTGATTGTTTTTGTATTGAAGCTAGAAGTGATTTTGTAAAATGTGGTTTTACTCTTGGAGTCTGAACCTTCGAATGATACCGTCTCTGTTTCTTTGTGTTTTTAAACTCATCAGCAGATGAATTATGTTCTTCCTCTTCATTGGAGCTAGATGCTGAAGATATAACTGCATCGGATCCAGAATCACTAAAATCTCCGTCAGATTCACTATCGTTTTCATTGTAAACAGTTTTAGTAACCTTTTTCCTGGTTGTAGGCATATTTTCTTGTGATATTGTAGTTTATAATATCTGTTATGTTGTTTGTTTTATACAATTTAATAAATTGGGGGCATCATTTATCGTTAGTAAAAAATATCATCAATAGTGACTAATTAATTATTTATTATAAAATTACGTATTTTTAAAAGCATGAACCGACTTGTTTGTTGTTTTTTATTTTTCTAATTTGACAATATTTTGACTAGAGCACGCTGGGCACCCGGATGTCGGCACTCGGCACAGAGGATAAAAAGCCGTGGTAGGATCAAATCACAGAATAGTAAATACTCGCAGTAACAGAATACATATTAATACTCTCCATAGCAGCAATTTATAGAAATAAAAACAATGTGATACCGATTATGGACTCAATAGTCCGCGCGAAAAGAGGTCGCTGACTGACTTCAAAAAATCCGAAGGAAGACGTTATTAATTGAACGTCCTCAGATTTTTTTGTTATGTTGATAAAACTTTACTAAGTTTTACGTTACATTATATGAAAACGTGAAAAAATATTTTTTAGAATAAATTAAATAAGGCGTAGTAAATAAAAAAATGGCATTATTACAAATAGTTTTTGATTGCATGCAAATAATTAATTACAATTAAATAATCAAAGACTGGAAAAGGAGTCATTATAGTCAATAAAGTTCAGTTTACATTTGAAAAATTAAATAAATAAATATTTATTATTATTCTCTAACATTAAGTGTAACATAAATTCTATTATTATTCGAATGTTGTTTTTAAATTATGTCCAATGCCGTAGCATCTTCCGTGGGCAACTTCATTCTGTTAATTTTGTGTCACGGTGCGCGCGGATCGTAAAATTTCACTCTCATCAATTTTTCATATCGTGCCTAAAGAAGTATAACTTCAAAAATAAATTACTTCGCGCGTTCGGTTCACTTTTCGCACAGACTATATTTGGTATGCTGTTAATAAATATTTCCGTTAACTTCACAAAATAGATAGAAGTTAATATTATTATTTAGTCTAGAGACTTCACTTAAAACAAGAAAAACATTTACTAGTTTCTACCATTTTTTAATACTTCCTAAAAATAGTCAAAATGTTCATATTACTTTTGTGATATACGAAGTTGTCTTTTGTGTACCAGGTCAACCAAGAAAAATGTTAATTGGTATTTGCTTAATTAAGAGTAATTATTTGCTAAGTAAATACTCCCCAGAATGTAGAAAATTAAATAATTTGTAAGGCCTTAGCGTGCCTAAGGATGACGTTCAGAAACGAGACTGTGTAACTTCCGTATGTCAAAAACTTGTTGTATTTTGACAGAAGTATCTCTCGCTCAGTCTTTTATTTGAAATTTTGAATCTTAAAAAAACACGATCTTGGTTCTATGTAAAGTATAGATATGGAAATCCTGTAGTACTTATGAAGATTCAAACTATATTAAAGTTATATAAACATTTAATAATGTTTCCAATTAAGATGAAATCAAGTGTTACACCAAATGATTTAATGTACAGTACAGCTGGCCAGCCAGTGCACTGTGGTACTTGAACGTTGGTACTTTCAACACAGCGCTATCTGTTAGAACTGTGACTATCAAATAATAAACAAATATTTTGCAATAAAATAATATTGCGGGTATAAATTGAGATGTAAGCTATCCTATCTTTTAAGTTGTATCAAACTACACACGGTGTGCAAATTTGATTGAAATCGGTTCGGTAGTTTAGGAGTCCATAGCGGACTAACAACGTGACACGTAATTTATATATATTAAGATAAGTGTAGCTGTATAGTACTCGTATATTCAGTGTAGCATAATCAAGCTGCACTAGATAAGTAAATATATGAGAGAGTGAGAATTAACAACGTAACAACCCTACGGATCCCTAATCCCTACGAATACCTACGTATTTTTACACATCATCATATTATACTAGTAGACTCGGCCAAGCGTTGCTGTGGTTAAGATTTTTGTTATATGACATAGTAGTAAACTATTCAAGAGAAACGGCAGGAGAACACCAATCCACCATGCTTTTTTTGTGATTATGCCATTAAATTGTAGCTTATTTGAAACGTTGGTATTTATTTTGATAAGGATCAATACCTAGGTGCGAATAAAGAGCCTTTTCTAGCGGTGGTATTTTAATTAAAAAAAAATTAATAAAAGGACGCTTATTGTGACGTAAATGCTGTCGCGACATTTTTTATAGATAGTGATGTGTCCTGAAAAATTGTAGTACATACATCATCTTGTTCTATCATTAATAGTTTTCGCAGCGCACGCGATTGAAGGAAGTTTTTTGTTTATTTTTTTACACCTTGGGTTAGATTATTCAAGTTTCAGTAAGCATCCCTAATTTTTTTGAGAATGAAACATAGCCTATGTCACTCGGGAATAGTGTAGCTTGCCAACGGTGAAATAATTTTTGAAATCGGTCCAGTAGTTTCGGAGCCTATTCATTTCAAACAAACAAAAAATCAAATCTTTCCTCTTTATAATATTAGTATAGATACCTATAAGATACTCACTACTTTCACTTAAGTAGTGAGTATATAAATAAGTACGAAACTAAGAGACCTATGGTAACAGACGTAGCCCTATGGGTTGGATAAGTGGATCAAGGTGGTGGGATTTTGTCACAGCTATCGGCTTACCGCGATAATTAAGGGCTCGAAGGAGTTTTCGCCACTTTGAGAGGAAGCCAGAAATGAATAAGGCAGAACCAAATGCAAATCTGATTTATTGTTATAAAATGACATCTTTATTGTTTTAAATACTACTTACACTATTTACAAATACATAAACTTACTCTTGTGAGCTGTTGGTGTACAGCGCACCATCAGCTGTACCAAATTTGGAACAACGTGAGCCGTGTCAACTGACGATCAATATTTAAATGCGGTCTGGGGACTTAGACTTAGAAAACATAATTTGTATGAAAATGACAGTTCGTGCCGACAAATTTTCAAAGAAATTTAGTTTTCGACTTTCTACATACACTACTGTTAAGGCATCTTGACTAAACCCCACGAACGCTTTTTAGATAAAATCTATATCTCACTTTAAACTAAAGTACTTTTTTTGTCTTTATCTGTAGACAATTAGTCTTTCATAGACAAAAAACCAGGTTGAACTATAACGTACACTCGCCGTACTAAAATATTTACATAACTTTATTAAATGATAACAGGAGATAACTGGCACCTCAGAATTAATTAATCCACTCAGAGATTGCATCTAAAAGCCTTTCCCACCCCCCTCCACCCGGGTCTATCCGTTTCCAGCCACTTAAACTTCACGCGCCTCTCTTGCTTCCGTTTTAATTACAAAATTAATTCAAAATGTAATTAAAGTTAACAATAAGGCAGCAAACAATTGAAGTTATTTATGTTAGTTTATACTGTATTAGTTTACGCGATGTAATAATAATACCCATATACCTATATTTGTAGGATATCTTATATAATTAAATTAAAAACGTGATTACTATGACTAACTTAATAGTATTATTAACAAATTTAAAAACAAAAAAAATATACTGCTTCAGTCTCAATAATGTTAACATTAATGTCCAATATTATTGTATTAGTAATTAGAGGAATTATAATCTACTTAATTGGTGGAAAAATTTATTATTATTATCATTATTTTTCTCTGAGAAATCCAAATAATGGATTGCTAAGTTCGTTCCTGTCACTGACGACCTTTCAGCGCGACGTTTTAATGGTAAACGCCAAGATTTTTTTCAGGATAATTAAAACGAATGAATTATGGCGACTATAATTTCTGTACATTATATATTGTAGTGTTTACTTGAAATTCGAAAGTAAATTAAGTATAATTGCATTTTATAATAATTTGTATTACAACACTTGCAAAGGAAATAGGAATCAAAGAGAAAAACACGTCTTCAAGTTGCTGTAGACTTTAATGGACTTTTAAATAAATTTTCCTTTAGTTTCAATTATAGAAAAAGAATTTTTGTATTCCTTCACGTAACATTAAATATTGTAATTTATTTTTCTTGTACCAACATACCATTGTGCGTTGGCAAGCTTTAAAATAAATAAATATCGTATATCAATTATTTATTTCCAACACCCAAATAAACTGTATGTATTTACAATATTCTTAACCTACACAGTAAAACTTAAAAAGTTCCCTGTGGTACCTTTATGGCTGGCAGCATTTCCTCGCTGTATTGCTATATTTATTCGTTAAGCGGGGAAAGCACTAGCTTAGAGGTCACCGGTACTATCTACCAGGCGCCAACTTAGATCTTTAATTGGCGCCACTCCACAGGGAACAAAATCAAAGTTGGAGGAAAGACTAACATTTCCTATATCGATATTAGTTAAAACAGGCGCTTTGCACCAAGATCCTGCCTGATTTTTTTTCCAGAGGAAATGCGTTACGCATACCCTCCCGCGGCACGGTTGCCTGGTGGTGAAGGGTTATGTGGGACTCGCTCTTCATACCCACTAAAACCCCACCAGCAGTCGTCCAACAAACAAAAAACTTGGCGATTAAAAAGAGTGGCGGAGAGCTTATTGCCAGTTCTTCTCTTCCGTTCTACGCGCTTGACTTGAGAACTGGCAGTAAATGTAATTAGAAGCATTTAATGTATATTTCTTTTTTGACGTTCATAAGTGTACATTGTGTTACCTATATGAATAAATGATTTTTGACTTTGACTTTGAGACAGGACACGGTAACAGCGTAGCCACCAAAAACGTGCCTGCTTTTACCACGTAAAATTTCGGGTATCGGTTCCCTTTAAAAGTATTGATATGCTTAATGTTTCATGAGATGCGCAAGCACCTAGATGAAATAACGAATTCAGAACGCTTCAAAACAACACTCTGTTAGCGCTACATTATGCATGAAGCACTCCATTTGCTGATCCGCTCAGTAGTCCTGCTCGCGGCCCGTTAAGCGCCTACATTACTTACATTCGTATTGATTTTAACGGTAATTTATGGGAAAACACACGCTCCCGTTCCAAAGATTACGCAGTAGATAAGTACACAATTACGTATGAGATTTTGACTTGACTTTGGAAGAGAGAGACTATTTGGCGATCAACTCTTGTTAGCCATATTTTTATTAGGGGTTGTACCACCATAGCGACATTCGTCTCTGCTCTATTCACAATTATTTATTTACAGAAATACATACATTATTCTTACGATGCCAATAGGATTATGTCGAGAAAAAATTAAATATGTGCTTCAGCGTGCGACTCTCATTCCTGAGGTCGTAGGTTCGATCCCCGGATGTGCACCAATGGACTTTCTATGTGCGCATTCAACATTCGCTCAAACGGTGAAGGAAAACATCGTAAGGATACCAACTTGCCTTAGACCCAACACAACGGCGTGTGTCAGGCACAGGAGGCTGATTGCCTATTAAATTGACCAATGATCCTGAAACAGATACATAAATAAACCTCTGATGCCTCCATGATTCAGGCTAGTAAATAAAACCTTTGATTTTTTTTAAATTTTAACACCACAAATAACATATGGTTACGTAGTTAAATATATAGAATCATTTTTATTATTTTTTCATTTTTTAAAGGAAAAAAACCTTTTTGTATATATTATGTATTGCATCTTTGTTTGGTTATATATAATTTATGTTAGCTGTAGGTTTACGAAATAAATAAGTAAACAAGGGTGTCGGAAGCCGTGGTCACCAAGCATACAATTGATAATTATTGTTTAAAAAGAAAGGAGGATGTCACGTGTGTGTAATTAGATAAAGAGGGTAGTTGACCACTTAAGCGAGAAGGGTCATCACTTTATATTCAGCTCTTTGTAACCTTTGACAAATGCGTGGTGTAATAAACAGAAATGGTGGTACAAAGATAGAATAAACAGTAAAAATAATACAAATGCTTTGGTAGTTGTTTTGTTTTTAATGGGGGTTGGAAGCTCACCTGATGTTAAGTGATACCGCCCATGGACACTCCATGTCAGAGGACTCACGAGTGCGTTGCCGGCCTTTTAAGAATTGGTACGCTCTTTCCTTGAAATACTTCAGTGGAAAGTTCCACATAGCGGCAAAAACTGTCTTAAATATAATAAAACAATTAAACTTTTAATTATACGCAAAACTCGAATTCGTTTGAAGTTGTACCGAGTATATTAGTTGCCTAATGGATAAAAAAAGCAATTATTACATCACAACCAAAGTGTTTCTGTCAACCCTACGTTCAAAAAGAGTTACATTACGGGAGTGGAAAAGTTAAAAAGCTTAAATGTATCTCCGGCGTGGCTAAAAGTGTCTGACAAAAGTTCGAGTTCAATTTTAAAAAGCTCCATTACAAAACATCGGGATTCACTTCCGCCCCAACGCTGACACATCAAGCTTTTAACGGAATTACGAACATTGTTATTTCTGAATTAACATTCTAATTACATTGGAACAAAAATGTTTCGTATTAAAAATGTGAGGAAATACTGTCGATATGTATAAAACAACCTTGTTAGGTCTGGGCCTTAGATTTCTGTAGTAGTCGTTTTACGATTTGGCATTCTGATAAGGAGGGAGCTTGTAGTTTATTGTTTATCAGAATACCAAATCGTAAAATGACTGATTGACGACTGATTTGAGCGCGACCGCCGCTGGGAAAACCGGTGTGTGAGTTCGAAAAGTGAGTTACAAAATCGCAAAGCAGGCTGTGAAATGAATTTCTATGTGCGCATTTAACATTTGCTGGAACGGTGAAGGAAAACATCGTGAGGAAACCGACATGTCATAGACCCAAAAAGTCGACGACGTGTGTCAGCAGAAATCTGAGGCCAAGACCTAAAGAGGTTGTAGCGCCACTGATTTTTTATATATTTGACAATGATAAAATCTCAGTTAAATAAGAGACCATGCTTTGCAGTGAGGTGAAGTCTTCCAACGTCTTGTGGGACACTTAACTTGAATTCATAAATTTACAATAGTGCCGATTTAGGGATCTTGATACTTGCAGCTTAAAATTTATACACGCATAACGCAACAATACTATATTTCAATGTTTTATAATGTTTATATGTAAACTTATATTTGTAATTTACTGGTTTCATAAATTATTAACATATTTATTATGCAGCGATTCAGTACAATTAAAATATTTAAATTAAAAGGAGAACAACTGGCGGTCTTATCGCTTAAAAAAGTTACAAATAAAATAAGATAAGAAATAAAGTTACTTAAAAAATCTGACGGAACAAAGAAAATAAATTAAAACACGTTAACAGTAAAAGGAACAATAATAAAAACACACATGACAGGACACATTGAAAAGAAACAGAGTACGTGAATCACGATGATTTCATTTCAGTTAGTATCAAAGTTATGGAGAATTTGACAGATAGTACAGAAGTGTCACTTTTTTTTTAAATTAGATATCTCGTCATTATTGAAATATGTTAATATTATGACAATAATGTATCCTAACATTAATAAATTCGCTCTGTACCCGACAATTGGTGGCTTTCAGCTGCAAGTCCTGCTCCACTCTAACGATCCAGCGATACCTAGGCCCACATTAAATAAACAGAAAATCAAACTATATATATGTTTATAGAAAATCTCAAAGTATCAAAACTAGTTGGCCGTAGAGTAAAGCACCTTCGCAAAGTAAGTTGAATTTGAGAAGAGTTGTAAGGCTTTGAGATAGTGCTTTTAGGCCCTAACCCCCGGGGTTATGCAGTGGCTCCGAGCTTCTTAAAATGTTTTCACTTATGTATCTGAGAATACATTACTGCCTCCGGGTTACTTGAGGCGTGTACACTTATTTTTAACACAAAATTGAAGTGACATAAAGCTTTCTCAGACTTATCTCGAGTGTATTCAATTATTCTACTGAAACAGCGTTAGACCATATTTCTTTTAACAATAAAAGCCTTCGAATGTGTAGAAAAAGCAGTAAAATTATTTGGTGTTATTCGCAACCGTCAATTGTTTGCTTGGGGGTTATTAATTAGCAAAAATATTAATAGTCTGTACTATTACAAGTATGTTCGTTAAATAAATGTTTATAAAGAATACATATTTTTTATTAAGTTTCTTATTATTCACAAAAAGTTCGTACTAGATTATAGACATTATAGATTTAGACAATTATATTTTGCGGTAGCGAGACTCAACGCTAATCGAATATGTATGGAATGGGTCACGTGACACTGGTAACGAGTATCGCGAAATACATTTAGTCTATGGAGTACCAGCCAAAATGTTTGTATCTGTGTCTTCTGTACGACTTAAACCAGAAAAAATAACAACGGGTTACACTCTGGGCATAGAGACATAATAATTATATACTGGGAGTGCCGGCAGAAGTGAAAACTTGAATATTAACGTTGTGCATTTTTGATATTTTGGAATGGTTGGGGAATAATTTTACACGAATTGCTTTAATTATCAGTACTATCATTTATGTGGTAGAATACAATATTTATATATTGCGCTATCGTACAGAAATATGACAATTTATATAACATTAAATACCCCGCACCAGCTGTCTACTCTCCATCCGTCTTACGAATTTTAGATCAGGTCACGTGTCCTGACGCGAGTTAAATTTTTTTTACCTAATCCAAAGAAAGTGTACAACCCCGCTAAAGAAGTTTCCACTTCAAAAGTTTATAGTATAGTAATATGAAAAATTGTTCATCGACATATCTGTGAACAATTTGTCATGGCGTGGCATGGCTGATGCATTGCAATCACTTAGTTTAATTACTTTTAATTACTGTCGATCTCGTTGGCTCAAATTGCGTACTCTAAAATGCATTAGCGCCTGACAGCTGGAGATTATCCCTCTAAGCGCCGGCTACTCGCCGCGGGACCATTGCTTTAATGAAATTTAATGAGTCCTAATCACCGATGACTTAATCTATAGTCCACTTGGACTTTGCTCAGACTTACCTTACGAAAATCTTTGCTTAGTGTACACTAAGGTTAAACTATGATTTCGTATTTATAACATTTTAAGGTGAGATTAAGCTAACCCAACTAAGACAGAAAATGTCAAAATACAAATTGATGTTTCATTTCATGCATATTTGTTTATTATCCTTTAAAAAAGTTAACAATAAAAATATTTAAAAATCTAGTAATATATCTTCAATTTATTGTTATTTATGTATTCATTTATTTTATTATTGCAATAACTAGAAATTCCGAGTAACCTTTAGAAAATGTATTATTATTTAAAGATGACAATAATTTTATTACGTAGAACGGATCGCAATGTTTTGGTTAGGTTATAGTTTGAATTTCGTTGTACTATAATATCCAATTGCAGGGCTCAGGTGACATACAAAATCACACCAGTTATTTTTAAGATTTCTCAAAAATGGGGTTTAAAATTACATAAATAATATAAATAAACAACAATAAATACCATAATAATGTGTAATTATTTTATTTCATGCATTTCATAGGTATTTATCAAGATCATTTATAATTTCTTTGAATTCAAATTCTATTTTTCCCAAAGTCTATGGAATCCGATACAAAATGGCAACACCGTTCATTAAAAACGACAAAAGTCCAGTAAAAGATATGATGTAAGCAAATTTTGGGCCATTATTTTTGTTAGGCTTATAGTAAAGTTTGTAAGTTCGATTTCGTGGACTTGAGATTAACTAAGCCAACACTAGGAAGATCGTAGTTTGCTCTATAAATACCGACTGTGTCTTAGCTGTAGTTAAGTAGAGCAAAGTCTAAGTGCGCACTATAGATCTCACCCTTAATGAAGAATTTAAGTGGCCATCCCCATACTTAAGATCCAAAAACCTATTTAGAAATATTATTAAAATTTCTAGTTGAGAATGTAAAACGAAATCTATGGTTTCGTTCAATTTTAATTGGTTAATGTCATCCCTTGTCCAATCATAGACACGCGACACGATCTGTCATTTCGTTTACGATTCAAATAATACGTGTTTAACAGGATTCAACTCGTTACAAAAAGATCATACATACGCTGTCATTCATGCTTATTAATGATATTTATTATGGCATTTAATTTTCCGTAAATAATAGCCCAATTCATGAAGATATACTAAGTTGCGAACTAATCACTGTCCGCTCGTGTCATATTGTATAATGTAAATAAAAATTAGTAGTTATTCTTGTTTAAAAAGTTAAATTTAAAGCAATAAAATGTAAAAATGGGATAAATTCATAAGAAACTAATCTGGAGACATTTGTTGTCATCAGTCAGATGACTGATTACTGTATGATTGTCAACCCTGAGGTCCTATGTTACAGCCGGGATAGAAATCCCGACCACATTCAAACACTTATTCCTACGAAAGTTAATATTGTAAGTACAATTTAAAATTTCGTACTTTTTAAGTAAATTAAAATTTTAAAATTGTCTCGAATATTATTTATCATCACAATAAGCACTAAATTAACAAAAATACGAAATGTGACGTCATGTGACACAACATTTATCGACGTGTTACATATCCATTGCACTCCCTTTGCCCTGCATAAGCAATACCTGTACCCCTTTGACGCAACACCATTATAAAAGGAAGCGGACAACAGATACCAACAGCTTTGATCGGATACCTCACATCGGACCGGTCTTCTCAATTAGTCTATAATATAGATTATTTGTTGTGCACCTTATATCGGGCCGATTAAATACTCATATTTAGTTAAGTCTCAATTATTGTAGTAATTTAAATATATATTTTTTTTGGGATTCACCGCTGGCCCTCACTTAATTGACGTCAATATTCATACTGTATTTGTGAGAAGAATAATAAACTTCTATTTATTTGGCGATTTTTACTTTTATAAATATTAGATACATACATAAGATGTAATTGGTATGGGCCCCCCCCGGGGCCGCAGAGCAGGCGGAAAATAATAAATATAAGAGTTTTTCCTCCAACTTCGATTTTGTTTCATTTCCTTTCTCTTGGACCGTGGGGTTCAAGTGAACAGGCGCTAGTTAAAGATTTAAGTTGGCGCCTGATAGATAGTACCGGTGACCCTAGAGCTGGTGCTTTCCTCGCTCAACGAATAAGTACGCAATACAGCGAGGAAATGCAGCCAGCGTTAAAGGTACACTGCCAAACTTTTTATATTTGTTTTATTTTTATTTTTATTAATTTGTAATTATTTTTATTATTACTACGTAGGTTAAGAAAATTGTAAATACTGTATATTTGATTGTTATGTTTAGGTTATGTTTTATGAACAGTATACATAAGATGTATGTCATCCAAGTCCGAAGTAATAGTGTCCTAGTACTTCGGTATAGACTTGAAATAAGTTTCTGTATCTTATTCTATGATCTGTATATTAATTTAAAGTAAATATGAAAATATGTAAATACTGATGCGACAGGTCCCGTGTCAGATGACGTAAGCAAAAGCGCGCGCAAAATGGCGAAGTATAAGCGGGTATTCAATGGGCGTGTTTGGCCGAAGTAAGTACTTACTAAACTTAGTAAGCCAGTAAGCATAAAAAAATTAAAGTCTTACAAGCTGACTGTAGCGCTTTTCGGCCAGGACAGACTTACTGGCTTATTAACATAACACAAAACACCGGTTTATGTCATATCCCGTACATAACCTCATAGACTGAATATAATTGACAGTACTAAATTTAGGAATATAATTTAATACCTGTGAATAGTTTCAAATGGATAATTTTATGAGAAATATTTTATTGGATATTTTATTGTCCGTTTTGTTTACATCAACAATAAGCAAAATGGCGTCGTATATTAAGCCATACTTACTGCGTTAGCACTTATTTTGTGTCCCGGCCGAAAACTTTGTAAGCATAGTAAGTGACTTACTAAATTTAGTAAGTACTTACTTCGGCCAAACACGCCCAATGTTTTATGGTTTATAAAAAAAATCATATTTCCAAAACTACTTATATTTAATTTATACGTTATGAGAGTTTAATAATTAATTGAAGATGTAAAAATCTTACATATGGCTATTATCAATGCAATAAAATTAACATTTGTGGGCCTAACTAGCACTTCTAGATGTGTATCACAATGTTTGAATTATTTAGTAAATTGTCAACTTTGACAGCTTCCATTCTAAATTTGAATTCTAATTTTTCTTCTCAAACCCCTCAAAGACTAGTTATTCTTCGAACAATAGCATGTAGTGGGTATCTTGTTAACTGATTAGAAGCACCCGAGTGGTGTCATCTCAGAACGTTCCAATTACCGGGAGGGGGGCGCGGCGCGGGGCTCGAGGGGTGCGAATGATCCATTTCGAAAACTAATTTAGAGTTGGCAACTAAACAAAGAGCACTTCTCACAGATAATAATTAACGCTTGCGGTAAAGTTCTACTAAGTCTGTACCGTAAACCTCATGACTGAGTTAATTAAATGTTTTTTCCGGTTATATTTCTGATTTAAATGTTTTAATATGACTGACACCTGTATTTACAGTCGTTCCGTTTTACGGAATTTAGTGGAGTTTTTAAATAGATCAAATTTAGAGGTATTTTACCACAGATAACGCAGCGTTCTTTATTTATAACAAGCGACCTGCCCCGGCTTGCATGGGCAACCGTAACCCGTAAACCTTGGAAAATGATACCTAATCTGTTTAGTTTAGAATTACAGAAAAAAATAGGTTTTTCCGTGTAATTTTTTTTCGTGATTCATATGCTATTTTCTATATCGTGTGTATTTTTTTTAATATTGCCCCTTTAATTGTTTACATATGTTTTAATTGCTTTGCGTTGTTCCATTAGTTTTGTCTATGTAGTTTTATGTTTTATGGAGTTTGCACTTATTGCGCTCACCTTATATAATTTAAAGAAAAATTCTCACAGTGATTGCCAGATCGCTCGAAAGCGATAAGACCGCCAGTTGCCATTTATATTTAATTATTTTAATGGTACTGTATTATGTATTACTGCAACGAAGTGTAATTAAATAAAAATCCAAAAAAAACATCTGTTTTTTTTTGACGGCTGAAAAAAAATTTGTCAGCCGTCTTCGAGTTTTGCGCTTAGCAACATATTACGCGATTCATTTAACGAGTCGATTATTTAACGACTTGTAATTTGTCTGAACGAAGGAATATCAATTTAAATGTATTATCGGTTGTATTATCTGGTTTAGTAATATATTAAATAATCTTAATAAGATCTATTATCTTTTGATTTCTAAAATGTAGAAAGCTTACTTGAGCCGGCCGTCGGAGACAAGTCAGGTGAGTAAGATAAATGATTATTTATTAACCAAAAATAAATTGACAAATAATATCTACAAATAATTTTAAAATTGTCTACAAAATTTAAATGAATTTATTTCCTTATTTTGAAACAGTAACTTAATATAGGAACTAAAATTGAACGCAAAGCATATTTAGATTTCGACATTTCCTTTTGTTTTCGTAAATATTTTAAGAGGGGATCGCGTTATGTTAACGTGAATGTCAGTCTCTGAGTGTTTGCCGGCCCTTGTCCAGATAAAAGCTTCTCCATTGCACGAAAAAGCACTCACACCAAATATTGATTTGCTACGCCTTCGTGGGGAAGGTATTTTCTGAAGTGAAACTTCTTTATCGAGGTTGGAAAAAAATGTAGTGTAACATTTTTTCGTTACGCGTCACATTTTTCGTCCATTTTTTATTTATTTCAAACTCTATTTTTTATAAATTTAAAGTTTTGTGTAATTATAAATTTTAATCTTTTTTTTATTATTACTTAAAAATCTTTTTTATTTTATAATTTTTTTTTTATATTTTTCTATTTTAAATTTAAAGTTATAATATCACATTAAATTAACCTAATTTGTTATAGATTATAGGGTTAAATTTTTGAAATTATCGATACCTACTTTTATTTTCTATTATACTTTATTTATTTTTCAACTTTTATATTATTTAATTTTTACTAAATAAAGTGTTTACTTTAATATCCAAAAAGTCCCCCATAACCCCCTTCTGTTTGTTGTCTTACCCCTAGATTATATAATATCGGAGGCCAGGAGCACCCCCACCCTAACAACACATTATGAAGCTGTACGCTGAGGCTGGTCGCCAACACCAAAAGCCGGTTGGGAGCTAATAAAATGCCTTGCTTTGGTACGCAAGTGGAGCTCATTTCCCTAGCCCAGCTTCCCTTTTTTAGATTGGTTAGGTTAGAGTTAGTATATGAATATTTGCGTCGGAGAAGCCGAGGCTTGAATAAACAATTACTATTTAGATCGGACTGTCCACAAAAAAATATTATTTAGATTGGTTAGGTTAGAGTTAGTATATGAATATTTGGTCTCGACCGAAGCCAGCTTAATAACATTCTATTTAGATCGGACTTCCACAAAACAAATATTATTTAGATTGGTTAGGTTAGAGTTTATATAATATTTTCGCCAAGGCCAGACGCCGAGAGCCGAGGCTTGAATAAACAATTACTATTTAGATGGAGCTTCCAAAACAAATATTATTTAGATTGGTTAGGTTAGAGTTAGTATATGAATATTTGGTCCCAAGCACCAGACCGAACCAGGCTGAATAAACATTACTATTTAGATCGGAGCTGTCCACAAAAAAATATTATTTAGATTGGTTAGGTTAGAGTTGTATATGAATATTTGGTCCCAGGCCCCCAGAACCAGGCTTGAATAAACATTCTATTTAGATCGGACTGTCACAAACAAATATTATTTAGATTGGTTAGGTTAGAGTTAGTATATGAATATTTGGTCCCGAAGGCACCAGGACTCAACCAGGCTTGAATAAACAATTACTATTTAGATCGGAGCTTCCAAAAAAAAATATTATTTAGATTGGTTAGGTTAGAGTTAGTATATGAATATTTGTCCAGCACAAACAGGCTAATAAACATTCTATTTAGATCGGAGCTCACAAATTTTTTAGATTGGTTAGGTTAGAGTTAGTATATGAATATTTGGTCGCCAAGCCCAGACGCCGGCTTGAATAAACAATTACTATTTAGATCGGAGCTGTCCACAAAAAAAATATTATTTAGATTGGTTAGGTTAGAGTTAGTATATGAATATTTGGTCGCCGAAGGCCAGGACCCAACCAGCTTGAATAAACAATTACTATTTAGATCGGAGCTGTCCACAAAAAAAAATATTTTTAGATTGGTTAGGTTAGAGTTAGTATATGAATATTTGGTCGCCAAGGCGACCAGGACCCAAAGAGGCTTAATAAAATTACTATTTAGATCGGAGCTTCCCAAATTTTTTAGATTGGTTAGGTTAGAGTTAGTATATGAATATTTGGTCGCCGAATTTTCAATTATTTTTAATATTAAAATCGAATACAAAATCGATTTTCACTTTTAAAAAATCGATTTTTTTCACTCCTTTAATTTTATAAACTTATCGGCTTTTGAATGTGGTTTATGCTAGACTAGGTAATTAGTTTTACAGTCAAAGTTTACTTTATAAATCTTTATAAAATTTTTGACGCTTTCGGAGCATCTGGAGGTGTTCAATGAAGGTCCTCCAGACTCTAATAATTATTATCGTCAAAAAAGTGGATGGTATTCAAAACTGTTACCTTCGGTTACGCGCCATGTTGCTTTTTGAGTTCTATCGTTATTACATATAGTTTTTTATTTAAGTAAAATTAATTTTATTTTTTGTTAAATTAATATTATATATTTTTATTTAAGTTTAAAGATTAATTTTCGACTTAAATTTCTAATCACAATTTCAAATTAATTTGTAAATTGTATGCTAGCAGTTATCAAAATTTACTGTGTTTAAAGAAATAGTTTCTAATAAGGTCATAAAGAAGTTTCACTTCTTACGTGTGTACACCTAGTACACGCACACATTTTTTTTCTTACATTTGTTGTTTTGTTCAACACGACCCTAACTTAATATAAGCTTCATTTAGTCAAACGCAAAAATCATTTATTCATATAGGTAACACAATGTACACTTATGAACGTCAAAAAAGAAATATACATTAAATGCTTCTAATTTTACATTTACTGCCAGTTCTCAAATCAAGGGAGTAGAGCGGAAGACGAGAACTGGCAATAAACTCTCCGCCACTCTTTATTCCTTGATATCTATAATATACATTAGTACACTAACTATATGTATTTAACTTACTATAGGTATATACTAGTAAATGTAAACGAACCAAATATTACAAATATATATTTTTAAAAATCAGTGGCGCTACAACCTATTTAGGTCTGGGCCTCAGATTTCTGTATCTGTTTCATGTTCATTTGTCAATCATTTCATTTAACACACGCCGTCGAATTTTTCGGGTCTGAGGCCGGCATCCTCACTATGTTTTTCGTCACGTTCGAGCGAATGTTAAATGTGCACATAGATGTCCATTGGTGCACAGCCGGGGATCGAACTTAAGACTTCAGGGATGAGAGTCGCACGCTGAAGCCACTACACCTACACTGCTCATATGTAAGCTCTTTGCTATTGCTGTATCTCTTTCAAAATTTATTTAAATAAGAGTCAATTATAAATCATCTCAAGTCATAATCTGAGCGATGATGTCAAACGGCAAACAGAAAAAGCGGTTTGACAGCTTGACCAGATTTACGATTGATTAAAGTTCTAGAAAACGTTAAATAAAGAGATGTCTTATACATTTGAATGTTAACTTTTGTACTGCAAGAGTGGTAGACATTTTTTGTGGCAGATATTTTATAACGTAGGTTTCTTCTTTGTGTAATCTGTGGTAACGAGTTGGTTTGCGTTATAACAATATGCATTAGTTTGTTGCTATGATATTTTTTCTGTTTCAAAGTTTATTTATTTAATAACACACACATGTTCACAACAATATATATAATGCTATCTACAGTATGTTTTACAAGCTATAGTATATAAAAATAATAATCCAAAATAACCTTTATTCGAGAACTACATAAAGTCCATGTCATTATGTTTTACACCTGAAGGCCTCCTCCATATTCTTCCACTTAACTTTACTACTCACGACAATTTTCCAATTCTGGCCCGCTATCCTTTTTAATCCACTAAGTATACTTTTTTGTACAACAGGCAAACGGGCAGGAGGCACCTGATGGTAAGTGATACCGCCGCCCATGGACATTCTCAATGCCAGAGGGCGAGTGCTTTGCCGGCCTTTTAAGAATTGGTACGCTTTTTCTTGAAGGAACCTAAAAAGTTGAATTGAAAGTAGGCAGCTACTTCTATCTACTAACTTATATATATATATATATATATAAGTTAGTAGATCTAAGTTCTAATTGGTTTTAAGATATTATCACAATACAGAGCTATCTGTATATCTAAAAGGTTGGGCGCGGGCAAACCAGCCGCTTAACTTAAATCCTAATTAACTACTTGATTAGAAACGAAATAAAAACCTCGTTATCTTAATTGCTTTTTTAATCAAAGTTAAGCTTCGTTTGGAAATATGTTTACGTATTTTAATAGCAGCAAATCTAATTCTAAAGCTACGTACAAAGAGGAGAATGTTGGGTTTATTGCAGGTGAACAAGAAAAACTATTTCTAAGGCTGAGATATTTAATAAAAATACTTCGAAAAACTTATACTATTCAATCTCAAAACAATACCGCGATTTAAGATTCCACAGGTGACATCTATTTGTTGAACATAAAACTTTAATTATTTCAACAACAGGTGTAGTGTCCTACAACACGTAGGCTCTTTCTAGCTCCCTCCACTTATGTCTATCCCAACTGTACTCCACACAACATCTGTGGTTTTCAGATCATCCCTCCATCGCCTCACCTGTCTAATAATAGATGTTCCAATAGATATGTCGCAGCCAACTAGCTTAATTAACCGTTCTATTAACAGCCTAGCCTTTTAACTAATCGGCGCCGTTTAACTAGCGGTCTGAAAGATGTTCAGCCAGTTGATCAAACATCTAGGCAAATTACTTGGATCGATGACGTTTCATTATTTGCCTAACCTGTTAATTTAAATTTATGTCCACTTTCTGCCACTCTCACTCGAAACTCACTATACTTTTCGATTGTTCTTGTTGTTTTTCGACCAAGACCCAAAAATCAACACCCACTAGCTCACAAAGAACATTCATGAAACATTAAAATGAGGGTATAAATGCAGGGCGCGCTGTATCAATTAAACTACCCGCAAAGTTTCGACAATAAATTTTTTATACTCTCAAAACATCATACAGGTCAAAATCTATAGAATTAGGTTATAAATGCCTTATATATGTAAATAACAAGAACTGACAAGGTCTACCTTCCTCATACATATCCCGTGATAATGAAGATAAGGAATATAGGAAATACATGGGAAATACAATGTAAATTCTAAGACTTACCTATATAAGTAGGTAGAAACATTAAAACCAATTGACACAGATTTATGAGGGTATGCTGTGGCGCGCTGTATCAACAAAACTACCCGCAGTTTTTCTCGCATTAATTATATATTCGCTAATGATTATCGTTGAAACACGTTGAGAATTTTCTTATTAAACAAGAATTAAGGGATTTCTTTATTAATACTGCGGAGCACTAATTGCAGGGTAGGTAACCTTCATTTAGTGACGCCCCCGCTGGAGGCCGGCCAGGGCCGTATGTCCCCCTAATACCCAACAATCTAATAAGAACACCCATAAATAACACCGGAAACTCAACCGGAACTGAGACATCACTTATTAAACATTAGTAGAATAGGGTGTAGTGTGAATTCTACTAAAATGTAACAAAATTATGTTGGAATGTAAACCGAGTACTTTCAATTATATATAATTATAAATGTAAATGTTTTTTTTGTTAGATGCACTGCGAACTTTTTCGTAGATATTGATGTATTCTACAAAACTGTAGTACGCCACTTTGCTCTATTGTCAATAGTTTCCGCAGTGTTCGCGATTTAGCAATTTTATTTAGTCTTTTCTACACCTTGGGTATGGTAATTTCAGACAGAACCATAACTTTTTTGAAACAATTTTCATCAGAGATAACGTAAGGTTCTAATGGTGAAAGAATTATTCAAATCAATCTTGTAGGTATAGAGCCTATTCAATGCAAACAAACAAACAAATAATTAAATCTTTCGTCTGTATCGAGTCTGATTCCCGATATTCAAACATTTTTGAAAATGTTAGTCAATTTGACATAAAAATTATAAAAGAAGTACCTACTTATTGCATATATTTCAAATTATTTTTTCTTAATTATTTATATTACAAAGTTCAAGCCCGTCCCTGGCTAGCAATTACAGTACCAATTACTTATTAACTTTCAACCGCCCTTAATGGTTTCCGTATTAAAGAAGTTGAAATCATGCAATTCTTGTTTACGCTTAATAAAATTACCATTAAGTTATTTAGGTCTTATTAAGAGCAAGTATTTTCCAAATACAAAACCAGTTTTGACAGCCAATTTACATGACATGACATTTTACTCACGCATATCAAATGCAGTTATCGCACCCTATGGACCCCATTTGTCACCCATCTGTCACCCATTTGTCACCCATTTGTAAGTGGGTGATTGCCTGCCTTTGAGGGAGGAGTATGCTCTTTTTTTAAATGTCCTATGATGTCAACTTACCTATTTACTATTCCTTAGAAAGCCTTATAGCGCTAGGGCCCCACGGACCAAGGGTCTCGACACTGAATGGGACAAAATCATATTCGGAGCCTAGACCCCTGTATTGGCATGCTTTAGCTTTTTCAGCCGCTTCACAAGCCGCACCAGCTCTATTGTTGGTTCCATGTAGAATATATACCATGTATTGTTGTTCCAGGTGGAACCAGCACCCAGCCATTTTCCATGGAATCAAACTCATACTGTTCGGTCTCTTGCCATCGTCTCTTGCAATACCAGTCGGCTCAAGTAGACTTGGCTCGTTGACGATGGCAAGGGATGGCATATGGCATCGTTAAGTGCGGCATGTCTCAAGAAGCGGCCTGCACTTTTTTTGGCATGACAGTCCGTGATGTCCTAGCTTGTCGACATCACTGCCACAGGGACATTTATGAGGAGCACAGACTCCGGTCTGTGCTCTTCATAAATGTCCGCAGACCGGAACCCCAAACCGCAGACAGGCTGTGATTCGGAGCGTGTCAGGTTCAAGAAAAGTTCCTGTATTTGACGAAGAGTACGCGCGAGCCAGTAGACGGCCTCATGCGTACCCACGGCCAAAAGCCTAGCACGCGCAGAACGTGTACTACAGCTCAAAAGATTGTCATAAGTCAATTTGCAGTTTATGTCGTCCCAACTCCTCTGTGAATTCGGAGAAACTGGAAAATTTTGGCCTGGGCATGCAATTAAGAAAGCGTTTCAAGCTTCTTCCAAGCCAGCAATCTCAAAGTTAGAAGGGGATAAGCCTAACCCTTACAATTTTACTTATGAGATTTGCTGAACTATGGACAGAAGATAGGAAGGCTGGTAAAGCGACACTGGAAATTTAGCGAATCCCTCAACCACCATAACGGATGGGTAGTGATGGGTCCAAGATTGCACGTTCACCTGCATATTATATATATAAGCTAATTTTGGTGATTCCAAAAGGAGCAGCAACGGAGCACATACGTTAATTTTGGGACGAAAAGACAGAATAAAAAAGCAAAGTAAAGCATAATAGGATTTATTTTATATCAATTAATATGTGTATTAGTTAATTAAAATCAAAATAGATCAGTGGCGCTACGACCTTTTTAGGTCTGGTTCTCAGATTCTGTATGTTTTTCATGATCATTCTATTCTAGTCTAATAGGCAAGTAGGTCATCAGCCTCCTGTGACACATGCCGTCGACTTTTTGGATCTAAGGCAAGCCGGGTTTCTTCCGATGTTTTCCTTCACCGTTCGAGCGAATGTTAAATGCGCACATAGAAAGAAAGTCCATTGGTGCACAGCCGGGGCTCGAACTTACGACCTCAAGGATGAGAGTCACACGCTGACCACAGGAGGCCACTGCAATTTATAGTAGTTCATTAAAATCATTAAATCGTTTAGAATAAAAATACAATTGTAATAGCAGCTTCGTAAGTGGCTACAATAAGGCTTCGCTACATTAAGCTTCCGCTATGGCGCCGTTAGCGAGATAACGAGACCGAATACCCTCACCGCACATAATTTATACCGTCCGTGCTCGTTAAAAACTTATAAAGACGCACATTGTTAGTAGACCCAATATTCGCCACTAGTATGGCCTGAATAACGACTCAATAATGACTATATCAAAGAGAGACTGCCAAGAACGAAAAGGTAGACCTATACTAATAAAAGAAAGTGAGAAATGAAACTTAATAATAATAATAATACCGTCACGAAGATGTGCAGCGTTTTTGTCGAAGAAAAGGGAGAGAGCGATTTAGACCGATTGAATGAGAGGGAGAAGGGTGAATTACCTTATAGAAACCTTTATAAAATTACCTTTATAAAATTTCATAAAAATAATTTATGAAATATTAGTATTTTATATTTTATGCAAAATAATTTATTGAAATCTCAAACGACGAATTGTAAATTCAAATGCCACGTGTTTTTATTATCGAAGAAATAAATTTAAAAAATTAAATTTATAATTTGTATTAATTTTCGACTTTCAATATTTTAATGACAATTAACTTCATTAAATTCCTAACATATCTTCCTTTTCCCCTCCCTCTATGTCTCGAAAATCTAAAGTTTTACCAAAGAACACTTCTGACATGTGTACTTTGTACGCACACATTTTTTTTTCATTGTAACAGAAGGCTCACCTGATGTTAAGTGATACCCATAGATACTCCCATTGCAAGTAGACTTGCAAATGCGTTGCCTTTTAAGAATTAGTACGTTCTTTTCTAAAAGGACCCTAAGTCGAATTAGTTCGGAAATACTTGAGTGGGCAGCTGGTTCCACATAGTGGCGGTGCGCGGCAAAAACATCCTTAAGAAACGCTAAGATGTGGAGCGACGACGTCGGGATACGGGTGGAATTTCGTATTCTGCGTCGACGTTTGATGATGTAATAGTTGGGTATAGTGTTAAGGGGCTCACCAAGATAGATGTTTCTATGTATTGGTAAAGAATACTTCGTAAGGCAACAGAGATATCAAAAGTTACTCTTCTCTGCGGAAAGAGGATGTGAGGAAATATTTGAAGAGACGGGAAGACTTTGACTCTGTCTAGCAATAACAATCTAGTTTTTTCTTTGAAATATTAAGTATTAATTGGCGTTTCTTTAATGTTAAATTTCAGTTTTCTTTAACTTTTTTATGTTTTTGTGTATTAATGTACTTGCTTGTGTTTGCTGTTTCATATAAATTGTTTATATATGTTATTGTTTTGGCTTTGTATATTGTCTAAGTATTTTGTTTTATATGTTAGCTGTAAGATTACTAACTTAACTCAAAATAACTTTATTCATATAGGTAAACAAGTACACTTATGAACGTCAGAAAAGAAGTTACATTAATTCTAAATTAACATTCAGTACCAGTTCGCAAGTCAAGGGCGTAGAGAGGGCAAGAAGAACTGGCAAGAAACTCTCCGTCACTCTTATTAATAGCTAAGTTTTGAGTCATACATTGTTTGAAATCGTTAGCCAAGTATGACGCTATTTAAAAATATATTGTAGTTACTTTTACAACTAAAATCATTGACGCATAATGTACTATATATAAAGGAAAAATGTTTTGTGAAACGCAGAAATCTGGAAAACAAAAAAGACTTTACAATGATAGAAGCTTCTCAAAGCTAAATAACCTTTACATTTTCTAAAGCTTATAAAGAACGTAATGGAAAAGCCGTGTGCCTGATCCAATCTGCCGCGAAGCTTTTAGGCCGAATGGGCTACACTCTACACTTAGTTTATACACGAACAATTACTGACCCGCACGAATGCATCTGTACATGTACAATTGCCAGCAATGTCTGTACGTCGTAATTAACATTTTTACTATCGAAACACACACACAGAAACACAAATATATTAATTTAAAAAGAAAAATAAAATATGGAAAAAAAGGAATTGTAAGTGTGTAATGTGTGTGTGTGTTGTGGTTGTAACTGTCCCTGGCTCAGCATTATGCTGTGGAGCAGACTGTTTCACAGCGCTGGTCATTCTGCCAGAGACCACACCAGGTAGGTCACAATAAAATCCATATACTATACACCGTTGCCCGTTAGCCGTTGCCCGTTAGCCCCCTGTTTTATAAAAACTAAAAATGTAAACCCATATACCGTCAAGAAGAGCACGAGACCAATCGTTGCCGAAACGAGAATGGAGCTGGTTTCAATTTTTTTTGCAAATATGGGCATACAGCATTGAAGTGTAACTATCTATAAAGTCGACTATACCTTGCTTTATCCTGAAATGGTCAAAGTATAGTGCGGTATCGGTTTCCTAAGCAAGTAACAGAATAGAAGAAATTTGTAGAAAGAGAGAAGAAACAAATATGATCAAATTTTTAATAATTCTAAAATATACATCTGTCTGATTCAATTGTTACACAATACAACAATAGTGTTTATTTACTTTTTTACTTAATATATCTCTCTATCTCATACTTAATATAATGTTCATTTTATTTACATGTGAATCCGTGTTGCAACACTAGCAACCAACGCTCTTTAGCTTTTTTACACCATTTTCCATTAGAAGCCATGTTTATGTATTCATTATTTTAATGCGTCAGTTGAAACTTGAAACGCATTTTCATTAGCGGAAATTAGTTGGAACTACTTGACTAACAATGACTAACTTCTATACATACCTACGGCTCGCTTTTCTGCTACTTTTAAAGCTGATCGTCCACCGCCAATTAAACTAAGTTAGTTTAGCTCGCATATTTGAGCCAGTTTTTCATACATGTGTGGTGGACTAACAAACTATGTAAATAAGTGTCTGCCGCCCATGGAAACTCTCAATGCCAGACGGCTCGCGACTACGTCGCCGGCCTTTTATAAACTGTAGTAATTAAGTTTTTAGTTTATAAGGAATCAAAATTAGGCACCAAGGTAAAGTGGGTTATTGGTGTTTTCTGTACTTTTAGTGTATGTATTAAGCAATAATAAATTTTAAAAAAAGTAAAAAAAACTACTACAACTAATTTCCAACTTTTGCACCTGGTTGCAGATTCCAACTTTTGCACCTGGTTGCAGATTCCAACTTTTGCATGGTTGCAGATGGTCAGAGCCTATAACCAGTAATCAGTATTATTTGTTATTGTGTCATTGCAATGGTAGCCAAAGAGTGCTTTGTCTGGCAAATAAATAAAAACATACTCCGACATTTCGAACCCACTTTAATTCAGCTTCTTAAGAATCTTTACAGTTAAAAAAATTTAAATAATGTAAAAACGCGTTAATTTTAATTTGAAAAGTATTTAGCGACTATTTGCCTAGTCTATAATCAGCGTTGCCAACAATGAATATAATGGCAAACCTCAAATTAAACATGAACGTTTTAATCGGGAATTTAAGTATCTTTCATTGTTAAAGCCTTAAAGTTCTTAGGTGTTTAAAGAACAAAGTCTTATATACACAAATCAACAGCGATTCTCCATTTGTTAGACACGGGAATGTAATTATGGTCGGAGCTTCGCGGGGCTGAGGCTGCAATGGGCGGGCGTCATTCAAGCTCCATTCTACAACGTTCTCTACTTTACATTCATAATCTATAAAGCTGTCAATTTAAAAGTAATAAATAAATTTTGACAGTTACAATTAGGACCAGCTGCACCTCAGAAGAGAGCCTGTTTGTTTGTGTATTTATTTAGGATACTTACGGGTCGGATTCATAATCTGGATATAATGGAGAGACTGGGTCTACGGGTACCAAGTAAAAACCTGAGGCGGTAGTCTCAACGTTTTGATGTACCGAGCGCACACTCCAACTTGAGCGAAGCGCCAGTCACGCTACCTATTCATGATATAATTAATAGAATTTGTATAGAGGTAGACCTATTTGTTTGTACACTGGCTGGGTTCACAAGAGTTGCTATATTATTAGTTATAAGATCTAGGTATATATTTTTTGAATTGTAGGATAAGATTTAAGATAGATAATTTTTTTTATTTATAAAGTTCACATAAAAAGTGCGACTTTACATTAATAACAATCTAGCTTATACAATAATAATGGCTAATAAGTAATATAATGTTGACTTAATTTTCAA
Source organism: Pieris macdunnoughi (assembly GCA_905332375.1). Lineage (NCBI taxonomy): Eukaryota > Metazoa > Arthropoda > Insecta > Lepidoptera > Pieridae > Pieris > Pieris macdunnoughi. Next base: position 2,388,185 of record CAJOBZ010000064.1, read on the forward strand.
CAATACTAATAAATAGCTTAAACTAAGATAATGTCCATTAACAGATTAAGATGGAATAATAATGTGGAAATAAATAGCTAAAAAACTATTCACTAACGAAAGAACATTCACACTCAAAGTAGATCACTACTTGGTGACACAGGTCCAAGACTTACTCAAAGACTTTTGAACCAGCTTTAGCTTGACTGCAAAAGATGGATAACACAGGCCGTGTTACGATATAGTAAAGAACTGATCTAGGGGATGAGGGCTGGACTGGTATTCTGGTCTATTGGGAACTATGATTATCTGCATTTCCTACAGTGATGCTATTACGCTTTCCTGTGTCTACAGATTAGTGCAGATTAAAGGTTAGTTGATGAATGTCTCTTACATCATACACTTTTCCTCTAACATACGCGAATAGGCAAGTCCATTATTGCACAGCTGAATTCGAACTCATGACCTCAAGTTGAGTTTAACCACTAGGCTTATTCCAATTTAAAATCCGCATTAGCTGTTGCAAGATTCCGCCTTTAGCGATTTAGTCTTTAAACAGTGAACAGTGTTGGACTAGTGGCTTTAGCGTGCGACTCTCATCCCTGAGGTCGTAGGTTCGATCGCCGGCTGTGCACTAATGGACTGCGAGCGCATTTAACACTCGCGAGTACAGGTGAAGGGAAACATCGTAACTAGGAAGCCTTAGAGCCAAAAAAGTCGGCGTGTGTCAGGCATTAGGGCAGGTCACTTATTTGCACATTGGGATTACAATTTGTAGTATGGAGAGTATTTAGACCTGTGTTTACCAACGTGGGGCCCACACCCACAGGGGGGCAATCGAAATTATTTTTATAATAAATATTTGTAATTTCTGTTATCCATTATGTGATTCCTAACTGTGTTTCGTTAACAATTTTCAAGTAACTTCCTCCTGAAACCTATCATTTAAGTTTCTTAAGTGAGCAATTCAGTTTTAGATATTAGGAATTGTATATGTTACATAGGGGACGGGAATAAGAAGGCTAAGGTGGGGCATTTCACAAAATAGGTTGGGAAACCAGTGTTTAAATCAGTATTTAGACCATAAGTTTTGTTCTTATTTCTATTTTGACATTATCATAATTAATTTGACATTTGCATGCCTATTTTTATATGTGCGGTTTCTTAAATAAATCAATCTAAATGTACCACTTTCTTTGAAAATAAACTATTTATTATTAAAAGTATCGTTATAATTAGATTTCGATGAAACACGAGCCATAATAAAATTAAGGTGTTCGTGCAAGACTATAATAAGGCTGCAAAATGTGTAGCGTGCAGTGTTGGCCCATTGCCGTGACATGGGTTAAACTTAATTAATAAACTTGCAGTCTCGGGCTTTATTAAAAAACACTCATTAAAGCGGAGAAAAAGTAGGTAAAGTTGCCGGCGGGGACAGCGCCGCTAATTGCGCCGCCTTTATTGCTTAAATAAAGTTTTAGTGGGGGAACACAAGTTTTAATTAAAAATGTGAGAATAGTTTTTAATAAAGGACCGGCTTGGAGCGTATATTGCGAAACTTTAAGCGATACGCTTAGCTTACAGGAAGTCCGGTGATATTGCTTCAATGCAATGTTACCTTCTATTACCTAAACTATAACATTAAAACATTGAATTCTTATATTAATATTAAGCTTTACATTGACTTTATATCCGGGACTATATAATTATTGAAGAGGTAAAAATCTAATAAATTCATATAGATCGCAGTGTTAATATGATATTGCTTCAAATTCTACATTCGTTATTTCTTGATGTACCTAAACTTAGTTACACATTAAACATACATTGAATTCTGTATATTAATAATATTAAGCTTTACATTGACTTTATATCCGGGTCTTATAATTAATCGTTATTGCAACGAGGCGTAAAAAATCTAAGTAAATTCATATAGATCGCTCAGTTGTTAATATGATATTGCTTCAAATTCTACATTCGTTATTTCTTGATGTAAACTTAGTTACACATTAAACATTCTTTAAATACTGTATATAAATATTAGGCTTTACATTAAGTTACATCCGGGTCTTGTAACTAATCGTTATTGCTACGAGACTTATAATTATATATAATAAACATTTAATTTCCAATAATAGCAATAATTAAATATACAGATTATATTTGTTATAAACATTTTCTTGTTATCCTAATATCCTAGCATCCTTCAGTACCGTCGATTGGAAACCCTTCACGGATAAAGGCCTCCACCAGCTTTTTTCCAAATATCTCTAGGTATCCATGGTTTTCTTTCTCCATTCGTTTTTATAAAGCTTCTATTTCTTCTCTCTACCTTTTTTTGGGGCGCCCTTTTCTCCTTGGTCCTTGCAATATCTGTATATATAAAAGCTGTCTTTAAAGTCCTGTTACCTGTGTATCATGCTACATGCTCCGCCCATTGCTACTTGTTTGAGGGCATAAAAATGTTTTTTGACATATTGACGTAGACAGTCAAAGTAAATTCATAAATCTAAATGAGGTCTTTAGTTGTTAACAAACAGTTATTATGTTGATTAACAAGTTGATTGCCTTTAAGTAAATTACCATACATATTTGGTAAGAGCAGTGATTTGACCTTTATTCAATAATATTTTTTTGATATACAAGCCACAGACGATAGTAATCAAGACTACATACAATTATCGGTGTTTCTTAAATCTTTTGAAATACGAAAGAGATTAAGATCTGATCAATTGATAGCATAGGTCCTCTTCTGCGCATAACACAAATCAAGCACTTACAAAATGTGACAGGTATTTGGAATGTTTGTGAATTAAAAGCCATTGTAAGAATTAATTTGGAGGTAATAATAACTGTACCAAGGAGGTTCTGATGCCGCCGCTCATGGACACTCACATTGCCACAAGGCTTGTTGTTGGTTGCCGGCCTTTCAAGAATTGGTACGCTCTCTTCTTGATGGACCCTAAGTTGAATTTGTTTGGAATTACTTTGTGGGCAGCTGATTCCGCATGGTGGTGCGCGGCAAAAACTGCCGTGATCTTTGCCTTCCCCTTCGGTAAAAAGGCGTCATATTATAAAGAAATTAAATAATTACCTTTATGTATCGACCCCCGTCCGGGAGAAGGCCCCTTTCAATTTCAACTGTATTTTATCTTCTGTCGTCAGCATCCAATTTTTGCCAGCTACCTGAAAATCTCGTCGGCTCATCTCTCTTTCGGTCTGGCTTTATTTCCTTTTATACCAGTCCATTTGTTTACTCTTTTAGAACTTCTTCCATATGAAAACGTGACCTTACTCCATTTGGGATTTTGCCGCGAATTTTCACTTCGCCTTTATTTCCAAGAATACTTCTTAATAACACACGAACGTATGCTTTATTAAATTTATGTAAAATAATTATTATCTGTTTCTGGTAGACGTAATAAATAAATAATGTAATTGTCTTTAAAATTACTGTACACAATCACTTCCCGCTGCAATTACTTCACTTAATTCACGAACGAAGCTCTGGCTATAGTTTTACTAGTCTGTGGTAACAAAAATGAATAATTTTTACGAGATGCATCAATAAATTGACAAATAGCGTGGGCAACAGGAGAAACTAATAATGTATTTGATTTACGTCCCTTGTTATTACGACTCATGTGAAATGTAATTTCGGCGTGTTACGCACACAAGAAGTGAACAAGTGTGCAGTAAGTTTAATAAAGGAGGGACGCGAAGTAAATCCTTCAATTTCGCCGGCACACAGCGGCAAATTCTCGTTAACCGTGGCAATAAGTTAAACTGGCGCGGGCCGGCACTGTACCCACTACGGGCCTTGGTCCCGTGTTATAATATAAAATTCCTTTTAAATAAACTTCTTTATCGGAACGAGAATTTGACGTTATTTGGTTTGAAGATTGATGATGTATGAATTTATAAAATACTATGACCCCACAGTTGTCCTGAATGATATTACAAGCGATTAGGATATTGCAAAGTTTGGTACCGCTGCAGTGCCATCTACAGGGCTGATTTGTGAATCAAAACCAATTCCCAGATCTTAATATCCAAAAGTTCATCAGAAATCTTTGAAATATGTTTGTAGAATGAATATCGTACTAAGTTTTACGAGTATTTTGATTTTCAATTATTTAATGTTAAACTAAATAAAACTTCACTTTGATTTTTCTATTATCCTTAACCGACATACTAATAGTAATGGTTACGACAAACAATGGTTCGGTGGTCGTTGTTACACAAATTTAACTTAATACAATAAGCCTCGTACATAACTCGTTTCGATATATTCTAAACAGGAAGAAAGGCACACAATTGTCAGTCGTAAGGATAAGGATAAAATTAATGAGGGAATAAGAGAGGTTATACTGATAATATAGTAATTAATACTTTGCCTTAAAATAGTTCACAATACGCATAAACACTCCCTAAGAAATCATAAAATTGAGGGCGTAACTAATAAATATAATTGGCAAAAATGTAATCGAATTCAATATGCGTCTGGCATAAGGCATAACCCAAGCGAAACAAAAACAAAGTATCAAATGTGACGATCGGCCGAATTAAAATATTATCACAATTTAGAAAATAAAAAGTATGTATATCGAACAGTTATTAATAAATTAACTATATTTTAAACTTGTGTAGGTTTTAAATAATAAATAAATTACAAGTTAAAAATGCGTTATTACTATTCATACAACGATCTTCGTCATCATCACTAAACTGCCCTTTCCAGACTTTATAAACCATAAACTATATAGACCTTAATACAACACTAAATATTGATTAAGCTATTAAATTGTACCAGCCTGGAACTAATAAGCGCAGACAATTTTAATCAAAAGATGCGCTTTACGCTATAAAAGCTTAATTCAGCAATCTTCGCTTGATTTCGATGTAATAGCCGCAGAGCAATATCTTCGAACAAAGAATACATACGTACCCCAGACTGCACTCCCAATTAGATGTTCGATGAAACTGTAATCAGACGATGGTCGGATCCGGGACGTAATTAAACGCAGGCGAAGAGTGATTTATTAATAGAAAAGCTAGAGCCATAATGAAATACTGAGCGGACAATGGTGAGGGCGGCCCGCCCGTGGAAATTAAATTCTTAACGATGCACCCTGAACATTCTGACGTTTGGACGTCTTGTTTCTTGATACTTTGGTTACTTTAACCACGAAGGAGGTTGCTAATTTTTTATATACCCAAAAACATCTTTAAAATAGGCTATTAGGAAGAGTGACGGAGTGTTTATTGCCAGATCTCTCTCTCGTTTATTCATAATAACTCGGTTAGGAGCCGAGCTTGGAACCATAGATTTAATGGCCTATTTAACATGATTTAAAAACCATTTCTGGTTATTTATTTGTGACTAAAGAACTTACACAAATTGTATTTTTTATCCTTTTTAAATAGCTTTAAAATTTGAAACTGAACAATCATAATTTCAGCCCGCTAAAACGCTTCTCTAGACAAGATGGCGTCGCACCAGTGTCTATGACAATGCCAGTGTTGCCAGTTAGTGAAATGTAGGTAAACAAGTCAAGTTTTTTACGAGTTAATTATCATTCTTAAATTACACAAATACAAATGTGATGTTTATAAAATATAGACTCCGACGAAATTAAACTCCAAAATTGAATTCGACTAATCTGTTTTAAACCTAAACTAAACCGTTTTGTGTAACGTGACTTAAGTTATGTAACCAAACATTCATTAAGTTACAATTATATTAGTTAATAATTAGAAGCGAAAACCAAATGTAAGGTAATCATCGCACACTTTAAGCCAAAATAAGCCCTTTAAATTTCACACACTCATAAATTATTCTCGTTTCCGTAAATGTCCAATAGGCCGACTAAACTTATATTCTTTATAGGTAACAAAAGTGTGTTAGTTGTAAGAACCCTTAAATAAGCCAATTAGTTTGAACCCCCGACTACCCGTAATTTTGTCATTATATTGTCAATTATTTTTATAAATTAATGGCACGCTTTAAGGCCGATTTGCATTATCTTAGTGTTTAGGAGAGTGCTTTAGTACAACTTGAAAGGCAAGTTCTTTAGCGTAGCGTATACTAAAGCAAGTAGCGTTTACATGTTTCAACTAAAGTACTATCCTAAAGCACTCTCCTAAACACTAAGATAATGTAAATCGGCCTTTATAAAGAGTAGTATTTAATAATTTAAGACGGCATGTGTCAGACACCTAAGAATCCTTCAAGGAAAGAGCGCACAAATTCTTAAAAGGCCGGCAACGCACTCGCGAGCCCTCTGACATTGTGTCCACGGTTGGTAGTATCAGTTCTATAAAAAAAATCATCTACTTGTCTATTAAAAATTACCACGAAACAGAATCTTAGGAATGCCCGGATCTAAAATGTCACTGGTTTTATATTTAATTAAAGTCTATTAAATAGACTATTATCGTTATTTTTTGGCGCGTTAGGGAAAAATTATGAGAGTAAATTTTTACGATGCGCGCGCACACCGTCACAAAAAATCGACACCCTGATGTTAGCCATAGTCGACATTTAAGTTTTTTTTTCTATTCTTAGTGTCACGTTGTGTTTGTACGTTCTACAAACGTAGAATAAAATTTTTGAAAAGATTTTTATATTGTTTCGCCAAAGAAGTATCACTTCTAACGCGTGTACATAAGTAGGTACGTACACGTTTTTTTAAAATATTTTAGTAATTATTTCTTGTTATATTAGTTTCTGTTAGCTTTAGGATTACTTTATATACGTTAATTATATTAATAAATTAAAGTCTTAAACAATGCCGAGTATCGAAATAAAGGCGTTCCGTAGATTAATTACAAAAGCACATTATAGGCACTTGAAAGGCATTGTTAGTGTACTTTTCAAATTAAAGCATTAAAGTGTTTCGACCCCGTCATTATATTAGAGTGTTGTTCCATTCCACCCTTCGCCCGCCCGGCCCACTCCACTACGCTACTCCGGGCCAGTGCTTCCAGATTCACTGTTATATCTGTAGATTTACTGATTTTAACTGTCATATTAAATTGCTACACTCACATATATCCTTATTTGTTTTTTTTAATGATGTATAACTGTTAATCATAAAAATAGACTTTATTTACAAAGTTTACATGAGATTGATATTGAATTGAAAAAATTAACTTTTAACATGAGGAAAATACATTTTAACATTTAGGAATCATCACTTGCTTGTCAGGTTTAGGTTTGTCCACCGATGGACATAAGTTTTATGTAATAAATAACTGTAAAGGTCGGTGCAAACAAATTAATTATGTATATGTGTAATTTTGTTTTAACACGCAGAAATAATGTTTATATAACTGTTTTGTAGCCTAAAGGGCTATGTTACATATCATTAGAATAATACTTAATATTGTAAATACTTATCCGAAAAGAGTCTCTTATTATCTCTTGAACTGTTAACTCGGAAAATTACATAGTTTTGTGTAATTCTAGCTTTATTAACTAGCCTATATTGCTTTGTCCTTGATTTTATTTATTTGCTCAACAGTAATTCTTTTTTTTAAATAAAATACTGCTGACACAAGACTTGTTATCATATGATGAAAAAAAATATCACAATGGATTAATAATATATATTGTCACAGAATATATATAGTATACAGCAAACGATATATAAGATAGATATAAGGTAAAATTGGGTTTAAATATAACAGAAAACCAAAAAAAATTAAATAACGAATTGGTTAGTACAAGTTTTCATAACTTTGTAATAATATAAATTGGAAGCCAATTGTCAATGTTACGTGTAATTTAAAAATCTTCTGTTTTTTTGGGAACTACAGTAATTTTAATCTGTAGCGCTGCTTCACTATTTCGCCTGCATTCGCTTAATCGCGGATTGCCTTCTTGTTCTCTCGCCTCATTCCGTTCCGAGTTGTCGTGGCGTGAGGTCGTTTTCTGTGTTCGCTCCGATACGAAAACTTTCCCCGAGTGTACGGTGTAAACATTCATGTATTTCATATTTAACCTTATTCGCGTGTCAATTTGACTCTACAGTGTAAATTCCGTGATTGTGTGTTGGACTCTATTGGATTTTATAACCCTTGTGTTTACACGAAGGAAAAACTAAATAAGGTAAGAATATTGTATTTGTAGCGTTTGACAAACCGTTTTTCTGTTTAAAGTTTTACATATTTGACAGCTGAAAGCTTAGCGTTTCTTTGTTTTTTTAATTTATTAAGTGTTAGCGGTTACTTTTGCTTTTTAGTGCAGTCCAATCTCATCTTTAAAATGTCTTTTACTGCCTTACACTGTTATGATAATTTGTTAGGTTAGTTGCTCCGTTCTCAAGATATAATTTCGATAATAATTTCTAAAATACACAATTCTGAGCGCGGTAATTTGCTTACAAGACAATTCAAACTAACGTGCGTAGTGCGTACATGAAAATTGTAGTGTTTATTTTACGTCATATTTTTATTATATTAATAATTCAGTCAAGGCGGAAGATTTAAATATTCAAAGTCAATAAGTAAAAGCATATAACACACCATAAAATTACGATGTTTGGTAGTCTTAGGGTAATATTCAGAGCGAACTATGGCTCTTGTATGTGAAAACAATAGATTTTTGATAATGAAAGAGAGTCATAACACACAGCATAGTTATTATATATAGTTCTAAGTTTCGACTAGTCAACATTTAATTTATAATTCAATAGTGATGTCTAATTAATGTCAAATGTAAGATTTATTTATTTATTAAAGCGTGACAAGGCTCGGCACACTGATACATTATGCATAGTGACAAGCACTTGGCTAACATAAACACGAAGATATTAAAAAAAAACTAACGGAAATAAATTGAACATATTCTGGTGAACATATAACCATTTTTCGTGGTTATTCAAATACGCTTCAACCTTTACACTTATATGTAAACAACTCTAATTAATTTTACATTATAATTAATGCATCCTAAGTGGAATGTGTGTTGCTTGTAGTTAATAATAGTGATATATATGCGGGTAAAACCGGGGGAGATAGTGTATATCATATTTCTAATTAGTTGACGCTGTTATGATAATTAGAAAAATATAGATAACAAGTTTATCGCATTAAATGTCGCTCGCTGTTAATAAATATTATTGGAACCGATATATTGCATAACTAATTAATAAGTAGGTAGGTATGCCTTATGAGGCTTCAGCGGGCTATTATCGTACTTGGGAGTAGGATGTGAACTAATGAACTTTCTGGAACATATGACTCGCTCGTACGAAGAAAAACATCTAGAGGATACCGGCATTAGACCAAAAAAGTCGGCGTGTGTCAGGCACAGAAGGCTTACTTTCTGAAAAACAAATGGTCATGAAACACATACAGAAATGTGGGGCCCAGACCTAAAAGATAGTAGCGCCACTGGTTTTTTTTTTGTTGTGTTAACTAGAAATGATTTACGTGATTACAATTTCCTTATATTTGCTTAAAAATACATTTAAATATGATTAGTTAATAGACAATAGAACAAGAAAATTCTATTTTAATTTAATTTGAAATTTGAATTTTAATATAGTCTGTGTTGCTTTCTTTATCTGTTAAAACAAAAATTTACCTCGTAGTATTTTAGTCTGTACAACGTTTTTGCTCTTTTTCCTTGTCTCCCCTTCAGAGCCTTAGGGAACCAGGTGTAATTAACTTAATCAACTGAGCTTCAGATATAATAGAAAGTACTATACAATAGAGGTAATTACAAGATCCAATTTTGAATTGCCAACTTTGCTGTTAGTTTGAAACAAAAGCTTAATTAATTAAGTCGAGAACAATTAAGTTCAGCGTAATATTCTCAGCAATTACGCGAATTCGATGTATTTTGTAGTCGGTAATTGCCGAGTCTCGAATCAGATTCTACCGACACTAATACAGCACACATTAATTAAACGTGAACGCAAACAACGGGCTAATTGGAAAATGTAATAATTAATTTAGATACATGTAATAAATATTAATACTTTTTTTATTTCCCACAGTTACTACTGCGATAGTACCTATTACATAATATACCTACACCGATAATACTATAATTAAAATATATTAAAAAAATATTATTTATTCAATAAAACATAACAATCAAATATACAGTATTTACAATTTTCCTAACCTACATAGTAATAATGAAAATAATTAAAAATTAATAAAAAGAAGATTGAAACAAATTTAAAAAGTTTAGTCTCTGTGGCACCGCCATCGCGCCTCTGATTTATAACTCTCACATAGATACAATACAATATTCATAGTTGCACAGACTAACAACATATTTAAATTAGCTGCTAATCTGTGGAACAATTCGTTCTAATTTTAAAATGATTCAAGATGCGTGTCTGAAGTTTTCAACATAAGACCGTCCGACCGCCTTTAAAGCGGGCAATATTTACTCGCAGTATTGCGATACTTATTCGTTAAGCGAGGAAAGCACCAGCTCTGGGGTCACCTGTACTATCTACCAGGCGCCAATTTAACTCTTAAATTAGCGCCTGTGCACTTGAACCCCACGGCCCTAGGGTCTCTACTCCAAAGGTAACAACATCGAAGTTGGAGGAAAGACTTATATTTGAGTTGTTTATTATTTTCGCCTGGCCGCCCCAGAAAAAATATATTTGTCGCAGCCAACTAGCTTAATTAGCCGTTTAATCAACAGCCTAGCTTCTTAACTAAATTGCGCCGCTTTACTAGCGACCTACATATATATAAGCGTTGCGTAGAAATGTGGAGTCTGTATGCATCTTCTACCGCATTTACCATGGAGAGTGTTCAGAGGAGTTGTTCGGATTATTCTGCAGCTGAGTTTCATAATTGGACGTCGAGGCAGAATACTAAATACCACCCGTATCACCTCGTCGTTCCACAATTAAGCGCGCCGCCACTGTGTAGAACCAGCTGCCCACTAAAGTATTGAAACAATTTGACGTTAACCTGATAAAAGAGCGTACAATTCTTAAAAGGCCGAAAACGCACTTGCGAGCGAAGACAGTGTGAGTGCCCATGGGCATCACTTAATATTAGGTGAGCCTCCTTCCAGTTTGCCCCCTTTTATATAAAAAACGGGATTTATTAGTATCGGACGTATCTTATGTTGAAAACTTCAGAGTTCAGACACGCATCTTGACTATGATTTCATTGGTGGATTGCTCTGACCAATCACAAATAGAAAGAGACTTTAGTTTCTAAACTTAAGAGGAAAGATTTTAGCAACCTTGCATTGTTAATTATTTGTTATTATTGTTTTCTTTGACTTTGTTATATTCCTAACTAATTGCTATGTATGTAGTTACATTGTATTGTATATTTGCGGACGCTTGGCGGACCCTTGCACTTCTTTGATAGAAAGAGTCCCCTCGGAAGTTGTGTGCTGCGATATCGCGGGCTACTCGATTGTGAGGAAGTTGCATGGATCTGGTAAGCGCCGCGTCATCTAAAGTTCTCATGTAATTTTCACACGTGTTTATCTATTTTATAACATATTTTCATTAGTTGATTGTCCTCATTTAACATGTGTGAGAGCATAAATAAAATAGAAATCGGATATTTTGGCTTGGAAAATAAAAATTATGTAACAAAGTTTTTTCACCATTAAAATCCTACATTATCACTGATGAATCTATCTATATATATAAAAGAAAAATGGTCTTCGTTTGAGGCTCCTTCACGCCTAAACCACTGATCGTATCGACATGAAACTACCACCATTCGATGCGAAATTTATTTATTTCCTAGATGGTTTATGGCTATTTATTTATTAAATTCCAACGTTCCTTCATTTTTTTATTGCTGTTTTACTTTTATGAAAATTTATCCATACGGACTTCACCGCGGAAACATTCGGGGAGGCTTCCTAGAACCTCTAAACGTCAACATCTGTTAAAAACTCGATTTTCGAAATATTTCAATTTTCTTAGCGGGAAGTTAAAAAGAAGAATAATAAAAATATGAAAAAAAATAAAATAATGAAACATAAAATTTATTTTAATTCGTCCAGCAAAGCGGGCGCGAAACGGCTAGTTATATTATAAAACAAATACCATGTAAAGAGTCATAAGGGAGATGCTATAGATAGAACAATCATAATTTTAAAATAAGAACGAATGTTTCCACAGAATAACAGCTGATTTAAATCTGTTGTTAATCTGTGGAACTATGAATATTATATTGTATCTATGTGAGAGTTATAAATTAGAGGCGCGATGTCGGTGGAAAGGCGCATGTAACGAGACGCTATTCCGGTGATACCCTTCCAATTAACGCTGTATGTAACAGAGCACGATTTGTTTTTATATATATATATATAGAAGAACAGATAGTAATAATTTAAATTATTCATGTTTTTTAAGCATGTATTACCCTTTTTTATTATTCCGAAAGGGTTGGTTTTTTCCGTAAGTACACTAGCTATGCGCAGTCACATGTGGTTATTAAAAATCCTTTAAGAAAAATAACAGAATCTCAAGTCAACCAGGATGAGAATATTTTCAATCTTTTGGTGTTAATAATGTTACTAGGCTTATCAAGTATTTTTCTCTAGATAAGTTCATAACGAAAAATATTCCAAGACATTTGGACAGACTCTCATCACTGAGGTCGTACGTTCGATCACCGGCTGTGCACTAAAGGACTTTCTTTCTGTGTGCGCATTTAACATACGCTCGAACGGTGAAGGAAAACATCGTGAGGGAACCTTAGACCCAAAAAAGTCGACGGCGTGTGTCATGCTCGGGAGGCTGATCACCTACTTGCCTGATAGATTGACAAATGTTCATGAAACAGATACAGAAATCTGAGGTCCAGACCTAAAAAGGTTTGGACCTTGGAAGAGTCTGGTCACCCACAACAAGACAAGGGTCTGTAAGTTAGTGCAACAATACAATAATATTAATGAATGGTTACAAAGCTTAGAAACGTAGTCCAATTAAAATTAAGTGTTTATTACCACTTTATACTAAATGTATTAATTATACTAATTACTCGAGTTTACGGTAGGTTTCCTGGGCGGGCGGGCAAATTGCCGCCCACGCGACGACAGTCAGCCCTCGGACATATCCTCTCTGCGCTTGTTACGGCCTTCGTTACGAACTGTTTGTTCTATGTTAAAATGTGTTTATTTGCACGTATGCTCCCGGCTAAAAAATATATGAAAAGACCCTTTAAGACTTTTAATGATTTCCCGGCAAAGGGAAATTGGGTTAGTTATTTTCCCCGGGGTTGCCCCTCGTTAAGTTTTAATGGGGTAGCTAGCTACGACGTAATCAAACGTGCTTATTTAACTTAACGACGTTTAAAGGTTTACTTTGTTGTCAATAGAGAACTGGTATTCGTCTTCGCTAACTAGACTATTAAAAGACGAAGAAAGAACTCGCCCGAGGATATATATGGCGATATTAATTGTTATGAGAATTTAGAACTAACACCGCTTAAGGAATATGTGAATAAGTAACGAGTTGAGGCTTCCGGCGAAGGCAGCGGCTCTCCGTATAGGCAGAACGTCTAATTAATCTCCAGTAAAATGTCGACGCCGGCCGCGTGTTTTTGCCAGGAACTCGGCTCATTAGAGCGACGAGGCATGTTGATTACATTCTGTTGCGCTTATTAGCAAACTCTCATTAGACCACTATTGTTGTAATTAAACTAGCGTATCGACGCGAAATCTGGCTTTGTTTTTTTCAAATTGCGTGTATTTAATTGAAGATGTCACAACGAGTATACGAAGATTGAAATGGAAATGGGCTGGTCATATTGTTAGCGGACTGACGCCATCTTGGAGCAGAAGCCGATATAAGGCGAAGCAAAACCGGCGTTGACTCACTTTTAAGCTATTGCATAGATTTTATTGCGGGCTTTGAGCGCGGCGACCGAATCAAGAAATTCCGTAACGAAAAAACCTAACATACGATGACGTAATATAGTTGCGGCAAATACGCGTTAGATTGGGACAGAACGCATACTACCCATCTCTCTGACGAGATCGGTGAAGTAGCGTGAGCGGCCGGTGCAGCCGGTACGCGTTAGAGTGAGATTATATAGGCGTTTTAGTCTGAGTCTGGTAGAGTGGTAGATTGAAATAATATCAAAGAAAAAACTTGAATTAATATCAAAGAAAAACAAATACTGCATAAATAAAAAATAAATAAATAATTATAAGTTATAACTGCATAAGTTGATAAAAAAAAACTATGCAATAGCTTTATCGCGGCGGTCCTCGAGTGCCACACGTTTTTTTTTTCTGCGGAACGCACGTGTACCCTACCCTCAGTAAATTTAAAAGTGTAAAAGTACCTACACGTTGTAATCTTTTGATTGTTGTTTTTTTGTAAATTCAATTTCGTGTGTATTCTTTTGTTTTTAAATTAAATCCGCTTCTGTTACTTATAATATAATAAGAAAGTGGAACAAAATATCATATATACCCGAGAAATAAGAGAAGAAAACGAGGTAGGCAGTTTCGAAGGTGGACGAATTAAAAACCGTTACTGGGAAAATATGAACAAGGAAAGGTCAGAACAGAGCAGAGTGGAAAGAAATGGAGGAGGCCTTTGCCAAAATGGGGAAACATATGGGTTGTCGGTGTCACCGACTCAAGGAGCGTTCAAGTATTACGTAACGCAATTTTTGGAGATTATTGACCCCCCCCATGTAACTCACCGTAACGTTTTTCAGTACCCAAGCATAGTAAAACGTTTCGTGACCACCTAGTGACTCTTTAGTTACTATTATGTGGTGAGTCGAAAATATTAACAATTTTAAAAAATATTAACAATAACGCGCAATTTAATCCCGCCCCGCATCGTAACGTTTTACAAAAGGACACCCCCCCCACCCCCCAAATACGTTACGTAATACTTGAACGCTGCCTCACTAGAGACAATAGTTTGAGATTAAAATTATGTAAAATTTTCTGTCTGAATAAAGGCTTATATTATTAATTGAGTACGATGCGTAAGTGTTCTTGTGGCTGGCGTCCATTGTTACGCAAGGAATGTGAAGAGGTTTACACAATTACGCGAAGGTATGTTTTGTCAAAGCTTGACGTTATGGGTGTAGCTTTAATTGGGGGGCGAGAGCATCCTCTCGTTTCTCCCTAACACTTCTAATTGGCTCGCCAACACTAACAAGAGAGCTTTTCTCTAAATTGTTTGCTCATCGTCATTAGTTATAATAGGGATCCAATTCTCAGCAACACCTGCTCGGTGCGTCATTCGTAAAACTTTACACAAGTTATACCCTAATGCAGTTACTTAATAAAAAAAAATTGTGCGTGTACTAGGTGTACACACGTAAGAAGTGAAACATCTTTATGATCTTATTTTTCGAAAAATGATCTACTATATGCAACTTTACAGAAATTCGTTAAATTAGATAAAGTTTAACAAAAGGCTTTTATTATCATAGACATGAATACAAATATTTAATTTTACCTTATTACTACGAAGATTATTATAGAATTTCATTATTTGTAATAGAATTATTACTATCATTGAAAAACGTGACGATTTGCTACAAAATTTCTCCCATACGTCGATAAAGAAGTTTCATTCCAACGCCGATAAAGAAGTTTGACTTCAAAAAGCAACATGGCGCGTAACCGAAAAATGTGACGCGTAACGAAAAAATGTTACACTAAATTTTTTTCCAACCTCGATAAAGAAGTTTCACTTCAAAAAGTGCGTGCGTACAAAGTACACATGTCAGAAGTGAAACTTCTTTGCAAACTAATTTTTAAGTCTTGTTCATATTTATACAAATCTAAAATTTTAGATTTCCAAGACAGAGGGAGGGAAAAAGGAAGATGTGTTAGGAATTTAATTGTCATTAAAATATTAAAAGTGTTGAAGATTAATACAAATTACAAATTTAATGTTTTAAATTTATTTGTTTGATAATAAAAACACGTGGCATTTTAATTTACAATTCGTCATATGAGATTTCAATAAATTATTTTGCATAAAATATAAAATACTAATATTTCATAAATTCTCTTTACGAAATTTTAATTTCAAAAAAGAATTTCTATAAGGTAATTCGCCCTCTCACTCTCCCTCAATCGGTCTCTCCCTTTTCTTCGACAAAATCGCTGCACATCTTCGTGACGCTAATATTATTATTATTGCGTTTCATCCGTAAAAATATTACCCTCATGCGCCTAAAGAAGCTACAACATTTTTAGATTTGGGCCTCAGGTTTCTATATCTGTTTCATGATCATTTTTCAATCTAATAGACAAGTAGGTGATCAGCCTCCAGTGCCTGACACACGCCGACGACTCTTTGGGTCTAAGACATGTCGGTTTCCTCACGATGTTTTCCTTCACCGTTCGAGCGAATGTTCAATGCGCACATAGAAAGAAAGTCCATTGGTGTACAGCCGGGGATCGAACCTACGACCTCAGTGATGAGAGTCGCACGCTGAAGCCACTAGGCCAACTGCTCGATATAAAATTATTTAAACCCAAGATAAATCTTGCAAGATTGAATATGATACAAATCCACTGTCCACTACAAATGCAAAAGGTAATCTTATGTTTTGAGTGACAAATCCAATTTCATCCTCGGGTGCCCCCCTCCCCGGACCGATCAGGCCTTATCCAAATTGAATCTTGAATAATAAAGAATCGGAGCGATTGGATTTTATTCCTTAAATTCAATTAGCACGAGGGTCGTGTGTGACTGCAGACGAGAGATAGCTAATCGTATTAAAAGGGTAGCTTTATGACTCTAATATAATAACGCCTATTTAAAGTTTTAAGTGGTGTATTGCGTGTTTAAGGTATTAATTAAAATTAGGTTTACCTAAATTTATTGTATTATTTTTATGTTGTTATAAATTTATATAATACTAGTGGACCCCACAGACGTTGTCCTGCATGATATTTAAAGCGATTAGGATATTAAGCAAAGTATGAAAGTACCGACTGCAGTGCCATCTGCCGGGCTGATTTGTGAATCTAAACCATTCCCAGATCCCCTTGAACACACACAAAAAATTTCATCAAAATCGGTCCAGTCGTTTGAGACAAGTTCAGTGACATACACACTCACAGAAGAATTATATATATAAAGATTTACTAGCTGAACTGGCAAACGTCGTTTTGCCATGTATATCATTTATAATAAAAAATAGGGGTTGATCGTAGAAGGGTGAAAATTAGGGTTTGTATGTATTTTTTAATGATGTATCATAAAAAAATATTTAAAAAATTTGTATCTAAAAATTAAAAAAAATAATAATTTAGGGGTGGACTACCCTTAACATTTAGGGGGATGAAAAATAGATGTAGTCCGATTCTCAGACATAGACAAAATTTCATGAGAATCGGTCAAGCCGTTTCGGAGGCATTATTAATATTAGTAATCTTACAAATAATTATAAAACAAAACACAATATACAAAGCCGAAACAGATAACATAGATAAAGAATATATATATGTAACAACAAACATAACTAAGTACAATATACAAAAACGTAAAAAAAAACGTCGGTGTACTTATGTTCACGCGTTAGGGTGCGTCCACATCTGGCGAATGTGCAGCTAGCGAGCCGTTTGCGAGCTGCGCGCGTGCAGTCACGGCAACGGTTTGGTGCGCCTCTTTAGCGCAACTCATGCAAGGCTCGTAAAAGGCGTTTACTGGCTCAGTACTTTCGAAGATGTCAGTGGTCTGGCTGGCGCACAGCCGGGATCGAACCTACGACTTCAGGTATGAGAGTCGCACGCTGAAGCCACTAGGCCAACACTGCTCAGAGTAATGTTAGTTGACAATAGAAAGAGCAGACATTTTTATTAGGCAAAGCTACAGTGTAAAACCCTTTAAAAACTACAATAAAAAACGAATAAATTGCATTATGCACTTAATTGATCTGACATCGTATCAATAATGGCCCTAAAATCCCCGTCATTATCAATTCAACCTATGCTATTAGTTTAAAAGTATTAATAAATTGGTATATTATCGCTCCTGTGTTTGACATAACATCGAAATCTACTTTACGTAATGGAATTGATATAATGTACGCGATAAGATTGGAACTGCATTTCCCAGCTTATAGGTTTAGAAATTAGACATTTAAAAGTATAGCTTGGTGTTTACGAGTTCACCTTGAGGTTATTAGTACGAACGAAAGTTCACAAACGCTTTCTCAGGTGTTTAATATAGTGAACAAAAAACTTTGATAAAACTAAAGTGTTGGACACAAATTTTCGAATAATTTATGACGAAATATTTCCATAATGATTTGGGGAATTATTGGACTCAAAATAATAATTCCAGGGGCCTCATAGCCTAGCGGTCTTATTAAGTGGCAGCTAGGTGAGGGGTACCGGGTTCGATTCCCGGTTCGAGGGCAAGTTTTAATTTAATTTAAATTTGTTCTCGGCATGGAGGACACGGTCGAATTTCTAAGGCAAGCACGAATTATAAAAATCTTATACTTGACGCTGGCTAATGCACAGACCGTGCCAGAGCCATAAAAAAAAACCGGTTCCTGGGTCATCGGGTTGTCGCGTACAACAATAGAATATAAGCGAAATAATGAAATGTTAATTGCTATGTAACGAATGAATGCAATGTAACAGTCGAAGAGAGTGCCTACGTCTGGCTATGGGGCGTAACTCCGACGATTTAGGAAATCGCCACGCTTATGAAACTAAGAAACCTTGAGTGAGCAAATGTACAGCCTTGGCTCGTACACACAGTTTACAATACATATAAAAATAATTACTATGTTAATTAAAACTATAAACACATATTTAATCGAACACTTTAATTCTTGTGGAATATTGTAATATGGTATGTAAATTTTTGTGACTTGATAATTACAAATAACAAACAACAACATCTACGGACTTGGACTATAATCTCTTATTAACGACAAACTATATATATATAACAATATATCCTTTATATTAAAGTAATTTATAAAAGGATATTAATAGAAAATTAAAACAATATTAAACGGTTTGATCCCTGTGGCAGCGTACCCCTAATGCTGGCAGCAATCGCTGTATTGCGATACTAATTTGTTGAGCGAGGAAAGCATCAGCTCTGGGGTCACCGGTACTATCTACCAAGCTACTTAAATCTTTAATTAGCGCCTGTGATCTTGAACTCCACGGCCTAAGAGTCTACTCCAAAGGGAACAAAATCAAAGTTGAAGGAAAGACTCTTATATTTGAGCCGTTTGTTTCTGAATATGATTTAAATTTGAAGAACATTATACCGTCCCTGAGAGCAGTGCGTCTAGTGGCTTCAGTGTGCGATTCTCAGCCTTGAGGTTCCATCCCCGGCTGTGCACCAATGGACTTTTCATTACTGTTTAGATCTAAAAGTCGACGGCGTGTGTCAGGCACAGGGGACTGATCAGCGACTTGCCTATTAGATTGACAAATGATCATGAAACAGATACAGAAATCTGAGTCCAAGACCAAAATTTTTTTTTTAGTCACTAAGGCACAGGCCGAATATTATTTACGAAATCAGGCCGCTTGGTTGTGATACGTACTATATTTACGAGTAATATACATTAACGGTTTGGTTCCCAGGTTAAAGTTACACACATTGACACCGTATGCTTTAATTAATGGTCAATTAATTCGTCATCTTTGCTCATTATAATAATAAATGCCATATGGCAAAGTCGTTAACACTAGTTGATTGGAATAAAATTCATATTAAATATTCAAATAATAATAGCCAATGTTTATTTATTTCGTAATTATACAGCTAAGAAATTATAACAAAAAACAATTATGCTAAAGATATAGCCAAAGGAAACATAGTATATACAAAAAGGATCAAATATTTACGAAAGGAGGAAATCTAAAAAAACGTGTGTCCTATGTACATGCGTTACACACGTTGTACACACGTAAGAAGTGAAACTTCTTTATGATCTTATTTTTCGAAATATGATCTACTATATGCAACTTTACAGAAATTCGTTAAATTAGATAAAGTTTAACAAAAGGCTTTTATTATCATAGACATGAATACAAATATTTCATTTTACCTTATTACTACGAAGATTATTATAGAATTTCATTAATTGTAATAGAATTATTACTATCATTGAAAAACGTGACGATTTGCTACAAAATTTCTCTCATACGTCGAAAAAGAAGTTTCATTCCAACGCCGATAAAGAAGTTTGACTTCAAAAAGCAACATGGCGCGTAACCGAAAAATGTGACGCGTAACGAAAAAATGTTACACTAAATTTTTTTCCAACCTCGATAAAGAAGTTTCACTTCAAAAACTAAAGTGTTGACTATAGCTAACTTCAGGGTGTCGGTTTTTTGTGACGGTGTCGTAAAAATTAACTCTCATCATTTCAACCTAATGCGCCACAAGTAAACCTTCAAAAATTTAATACATTTGACGAATTAGTAATTCGGCTGTGTTGTGTGATGGTGTAAGGGTATGTACGTGAGGGTGTATTTGTGTGCTCATGATGCAGGTTATTGAGCGCTATGGATATTCTAAATACTCCTTTTAAGCATATTCCGCGATAAGTAAATTAAAAAAAGTATTAAAAGATATTTTTTAATCGATTGTTTCGCTTAGAAAATCCTACTGAATTTGATAGTTCTTATATAATCCAAATATGTTTTACACTAAGATACTATCAATGATAACGCGATTCCGTGGTTTAAAATTTTGATTTAAATTATTTTTTTATTAGGGCGTAATTTCTCTAAAATAATCCAGTGACGTTACAACCCATAGGTTCATTCGTTTCTTCTATATTTTAGACAAGTAGGTGATCAGCATTATATCTAACATACTATATCTATTTATTAATAAGTCCTTCAACCTGCGTGCCTGATCATAATAACGCCACAAATTTTACACACATCAATTATGTTAGTACATGTTAATTACGCACTAGCAAACTAGACAAACTGAAACTAAATAGAAACCTCATGAAGAGCGTAATAATCAAAATTACTGTAAATAGGAAGATTTTTGTGAAATATATAATATTTGATATAATGTTAGTAATTAAATTGTATATCAATTTGGGTTTGAAACATGCTGGTATCGGTAGCATGTGTTATTTGCGCACATAGAAAGAAATTCTGAAAAATCAGCAGTGTTCGCCTAGTGGCTTCAGCGTGCGACTCTCATACCTGAGGTCGTAGGTTCGATCCCCGGCTGTGCACCAATGGAAGTTTCTTTCTATGTGCGCATTTAACTTTTGCTCGAACGGTGAAGGAAAACATCGTGAGGAAACCGACATGTCTTAGACCCAAAAAGTCGACGGCGTGTGCCTATTAGATTTAATCATGAAACAGATTCAGAAATCTGAGGCCAAGACCTAACGAGGTGGTAGGGCCATTGATGTTTTATTTTTTTTATTTTAAAATGAAATTCCAATGGAAGAACCATTCGAACGCACTACCACAGGGATGGGGATTGCACGCTTAAACTACCAGGTTACATTCTCTTAAGCAGCATAAAAAAAGTAATGATGAAAAAAAATACACAAGAATTAATTATTAATTGTTAAGTGATACTCTTATATCCCTGAGGTGAACCACCTGATGTTACGTGTTTTGTGCACAACGTTGGACATAGCGAGAAAACCGGCATAACAGAGGTTCAAATTATACCTACTTGCGAGTTTAATCTACGAGTATGAAAGAGCAAGAGGCTTTACATGGACTTCATGTGTGATTTGCGGATGACAAAACAAATCGTTGTTTACGAAAAAATTGTGAGAATATTTTGTGAATTTCCAGTGCAAATAGTTTAATAAAGTCGGGTTCTGTGAATCTGCGAGTATAGCCATTTGCAAAGCACTGGCGTGCGGCGCAACCTTAAAAGCAATATCCGGCAAAGCGCGCGGCGTCCGGAAATGAACCGGAAACAGTGGTGTATTAAGCCGCAGGTAGCAGCCCTTCAATTTATAAACGCTCCTAGCCACACTCTATCACAAGCACTGTTGCTGCTCTATCCTCCACCTGATATCCGGTGCAGTTAATTTGTAATCCACACCTAGTATAGCTCTCAGATAATAGCCCCGAGCTGGTGCTGTCAAAACTTTTTCGTTGTTTTAAGGTGATTGTATCTTGGGCTTGATAGCCAATAGCCTAGTTTCATCAGTGGTTATCAGAGTCAAGTTCCATAGAAGAGGAAATTACGTTTAGGATAAAGATGAAACTAGCTATATTTAAGACGATGAAGTTTATGGTATGGAAATTGAAATGGTTATTAATAATATTTAGGTAAAACAGGTTGCTGAAGTATTATTATTATTGTTTATTTTCTTCTTCTTCTTCTTCTTACTTTTATTCGCTTATTAGAAGTTTAAGTGTTACGAGTAATATAAGTAATTAACAAACAATAATAATGTTTGAAGACAAATGGAAGGGACCACACGGGAAAAGTAGACTGGGTAGAAGTGGACCAAAAAAAAGAACGATTTGACAGATGTAGCAGGAAAATACTGGAAGACTTGGCAAAGATAGACACATCTGGAGAGGGTTGGCCTTCACCCGAGAGGAGTCCATATATACAGGCGACAAACATATTATTAGCTTTTAAATACTTATAACATTTGAAATAACTAATAAGCGAATAAAATCATTCCTGGTACACTAACCGGCCTAAGCCAAGCGAACACAGTTTTTATGGGTATATAAAAAACTGTGAATGAGGCCTTCTTCATCTTAAGGCCCTATCCCAGCACGAGCGTGTAAATTTCAAAATCATGTTCTATATACATTTTCGTCATAAAATAAAGTGTGAAAAATTGGCTATGTTTGGATTTTTTTCTATCGAGCGAAGTTATTTAAATCGTGTATCGATCTTTCAAAATCGATACATAAACTACTCAACTCCACCATATATTTTTTTCATTCGCACTACTACGATGACAAAAATGGAAATAAACAATGCACTTTTTAGGAGTTAGGCGACGGGATAGGTCCTTAAATGAATTTCGGGAGGCCTAACAATTTTATAGATTCGTGAAACTGTTTTGGGATTATTGCGGTAGTAGACAAAATGATTGGAATAGTCCACTTTATTATTATTAACGTATTATTATATGCAAAATGGTCTTGCATATGAAAACTCTTTATAAACGTCCGAAGAGGACAATATCAAAATTCTTTGGCCTGAACTAACATCGAAATGAAATAAAGTCCGCAAACAAAAGTTTGCAAATCCAATATGATTTGGCGCGTCGGTAAACATCGGCGGCGTCCCGGTGATATCGCAAACGAATAACATTAAACTTTGTATGGATTGAATGTAGAAAACCAATTTCGGTGCTCGGCGAATGCGAGCCAATAGGATGAGGGTGTCAGAACGCTTTGACAGCTCTCTGATTGAAAAATACGGAAGGCTGTTTATGGAGTAAGCGCGCTTCCGGTGAGCGTAACTTGTTCGGTTCGATTAGAATAACGTTTTTGTAAGTGTTGACTTTGTTTTTATTTAAATGGAGTGTAGTTTGACAAGATTCTTAATACCTATACTTTGATTTTTAATTCCGTAGAATTCTGACAGCTATCATTTTTTGACATGTCAGAGATGGTAAACCTTTTTGGCCGGGAACATTTTTCAATTTCAATACGATTTGTTATTTTTTTATTAGGTCAATTGAGTAAGTAAATATTTAGATTTACCTTTGAGTAGGTAAAACATAAAAAAATCGTAGCATTTTTTTTATTGCCCTCAAATAAATCAAATTTGTCTCTTTTTCAATGGAGAACTTTTTTAGTAGCAACACTTATGAAATGTCAGAATTCTACGGGATGAAAAATCAGAGTATAAGCCGTCTTCACTTTTAAAATATTTTTATCTGATTTATAAACAGATTGTATTCAAATAGAGAATGCTTCGACATGTTTGTGTTTACAAAGAGATTCGAGGGTACTGAACACACAGATGTATTGAATAGTTCGTATATTAAGTACCCACGTTTTAGGTATATAAAGAACTTAAAAATTATATAATATACACATAAGAAAATATAAAAATACATATGGCATACATGACAGATGACAAGCGCAGTTTTTTTAAGCATTTGCAAGGTACTAAAATTGGTTTTTAAGTTGTACTAAAAATAATGGATCTTTGGAATAAGTAAATGAATTATTATTTTTATTATATGCAGCAGCTTACGACTTAGATAGATAAGGTTCGATGGTGAATCCAAGACGTGCTAGAAATGACGTCAAAAGTTCCCATATTGCGGATATGGGAACTTTTGACGTCACACATGCATGGTGAATATCATGAAAGTAGATGAAGCGAGAGAGGTATGTCAAGACCGTAGAGGAGATCCATTGTCTCCGCCTCTCCCTTCGGGAATATGCGTGAATAAATAAATTTATGTGGGCCGTGTGTGCCAAGTGGCTTCAGCGTGCGACTCTCATCCCTGAGGTCGTAGGTTCGATCCCCGGCTCGAACGGTAAAGGAAAACATCGTGAGGAAACCGAAATGTCTTAGACCCAAAAAGTCGACGGCGTGTGGCACAGAAGGCTGATCACCTACTTGCCTATTATATTAACAAATTACCATGAAACAGATACAAAAATGTGAGGCCCAAACCGAAAGAGGTTGTAGCGCCACTGATTTTTTTTAAAGAAATTAATATTCGAACCTTGATTGAAAATATTCGTGATGCTGTTAAACATTCTATTTATTAGCGACATTGTACAGTATTAGCATTTTGGTGATAATTGTATTTCTTAAGTGTGAATTGGTAACTTTACTTTTACGAGTCTTAATAATTTGGATACCAATTGTGTAACATGTTAAGTGATGAGAATGTTTTAGATAAACTTGAAATGAGGCAATCAATTGATAAAAAAAAACTTTCTTTGTACGTATTTAACATTCGCTCGACCGGTGAAGGAAAATCGTGAGGAAACGGCTTGCCTTAGACCTAAAAGTCGACGTGTCAGGCACAGGAGGCTGATCTTCACTTGCCTATTAGATTGACAAATGATCATGAAACAGATCCAGACATCTGAGGCGTCTAAAAAGTTAGCGCCACTGATTCCTTGTGCATTTCCAAGTTAATCAGAACATAGTAGTGTTTATATTAACCTCTATATTTCGAATTTGAAGTAGAAGTTTGATAAAATGTTAAGTAAAATAATTATATAAATATTAAGCTAAATAAATATACCACGACGAAGCTTAGGTCTTCTTTGCCATCGCAGAGAGAGAGCCTTTCTTTAAATTCTTCCACTTGCCTCTTTTATAGCAAAAAATCGTTATGGTGAAAGCTCCACCGATGTCCAGATTAAGCATTCTGATCAACGAGCTGAGGCCTATATCAAAAGTTGCCCCCTCTTACACTTAAAATCGATTTTTTTGATTTATGTTTTTTATATAAGAAATTTGATGCTAGTTTTATAATAATTGTTTTGATTAATATTAGTTTGATCTCTCATGGTTGTTTTACCAATGTACAGTGTTACGTACAATGGCTTTTAATCAATAAAAAAGAACGGGGCCAACGTTTAAGTTAAATTTTTCACGTAATATTATTTGTTTAATATTTTAAAGATTCTAAACGCGTCCGTACCATATGGAGGCATGATGTATGACTGTGAAATTATTGAGATATCTCATAAACAGACGACCCCCGTCGATATATCACGAGTTTGGACATCAGCATTCTGCTATTGGAATTCTGCGGATGATTTTCCCTCAGAATTTATACCACGGGTCAGGATTACCGCTAAGGGGCATTAATATTTGGTTCGCCTAAATGAAAAATTATTACATAATTAGTTTCGTATCAACTAGGCATATATATATTATTTATTTATTTATAAACACTTCGTTGCATAATATAAAAAAATTACAAGATTAAATAAAAGGAGGGCAACTGTAAAAAAAAGTACATATAGTTATTAAGAAAAAAAAAAACTAATCAGGAACAAAAAACATACTAAACTAATAAAGGAATATATGAAAAGTGCACTTGAATCATGTTAATTAAATTTAAGCTCATTCTCACGTCAGTTAGTACGAAAGTTAGGGATACGATGTGAACAGGTAATGTTTGTACAGAGGAAATTTAAAAGAAGATAGAGAAGGAAGCGAATAGGGGGAATTCCTTAACCTAACTGCAGCGACCTTAAAGGATTCGCCATATATAAAAATTACGCGAACATGAATGAGTACTAATAAATAAAAATATGTTAATTAAAATATACCTTTTTAAAATATACCTTTTAGGATTACCTTTTTGTGCGCGCGTGTATAATGTGTGTGTGTGCGCAAGTGGGAATTGCGAAGCTTTGTTGGGTCTCAGTAACATCTCCACCTCTCCGTAAGATGTCTTCAGTCTTCAGGCTGTCCGTTTATTTTTTTTAATTGTAGGTGGACAGCGGCTTGGCTCTGGCAATAGGCTCACTATTTAATTTATTGTTAATGTAGTCTGCCTACATATTGCGTCTGGCGAAGTCAGCCCCCACTGTCTGACCGACGACGACATCCCTAGTTCCATTTAAAAGCAGCTTCGCCTTCAATGGGGAAAGTTCTGTGTTATTAAAATCAGGAAGTTTATTGGGATAACGTTTGACAGTATCAGACTCGAATAAAATTAACCTTCATAACACAGATTACATTGATTTTTATACTAAA
Organism: Pieris macdunnoughi; assembly: GCA_905332375.1. NCBI lineage: Eukaryota > Metazoa > Arthropoda > Insecta > Lepidoptera > Pieridae > Pieris > Pieris macdunnoughi. The sequence goes on from CAJOBZ010000064.1 coordinate 2,414,794, forward strand.
CAAACTCCATAGATTAAGGGACCTTTTAAATAGGCTAGACTATACATAGGAACGTTGTGTCTTTAAATATTTGTTGGATAAGACCTGTTATGGTTTTATGTTGAAATTTGTAGTTAAACTATGGGAATACAAGAATAATTCTAAATTTATTGAAGCTTGGAGAACATTTCATAAAGTACGGCAACGTAATTTCTTTAAGAGACTGTTTTTCAAGATTGTTTATTTTTTTATCAAGGTAGACGTTTTTTTAGCACGGTAGACAATTTTTTTAACAAGGTTGTCGATTTTTTTATCAAGCTAGAATATTTTTTAGCAAGGTATACGTTTTTTTTTACCGAGGTATACGTTTTTGTATACGTTTCTTTTAAAGAAGGTGTCGTCGAGATTTACTATTATCGTGCTTTAATAGTTATTTATGTTGTCCTTACATTTAATTTACATATAATGAGGCCTATAAATCTCCTTACTGAACAAGAGATCGGTACATATACAACTTCCCAATATATACACGATAAATGTGCTTAAAGTACGATTTCCGAGTACTGTTATAGTAATAAGGCGGGCCAATCGTGGCGAGGATTTCGGGATATGAGCTCAGCAATTCATTTAAAACGGCGGAATTAAATGTCTAGGAGATTACGGCCGGTCCGTTGGGATTACTTAGAGATAACTAAGACGTATATTGAATTGCTTAAGCGTTTAAACGCATGTCAAAATAACGCTTCGGGTTTTAGAGGTATTCACTGTTGGACTGTGCTAGCTTTTGAAAGAATACAGGCATGCCTTAGATCCAAAAAGTCGATGGTGTGTGACTGGCACAGTAGGATCAGCTACTTGTATATTAGTAAGAACAAATGATCACGAAAATCTGAACCTAAAAGGTTGTAAAGCCTATGACTCGTTTTCCGTCCACCATATAACGCGGTATTTTTACCCCTACAACGCGGAGATTTCTCAAGTTATATTTTTGTAGTGTGAAATTTATAATGATTTGTCAAGTCCAAAATTAGTTTTGCGTATTAGACAGTACTAGAAAATTAAACTAGTTATTGAATTTAAAAAAAAATGGTTTTACGAGTATAGGTATTCCAACAACGCGATATTACGAGGTCCAAACAAAATAAGAAATTCGTTAATGAAGTAGATTGTGTTCATGACGTAATAGAGACTAGACTATAAAATTTCTTTTCTCTAATAATTAGTAGAGAATCACAAAATTATGAAAATTAGTGATTATCTTCTCTATCGAGGCTAAGGTTCATTCGATATTTAAATTCTGACTTGAACTTAGGTCTTTAGCGCATTCGAAATTCAAATTTAATTTTGATCTTGTCTTTGAAGTTAACATTTTAGCTATCATTCGATATTTAAATTTGAATATTTATGGTTGGCTTTTTTTCGTTGCGACCATAGAGTCGATATTTAAATTAGTTCCTTTTTGAAATTGCTAAAAACGCTGTGGAAAAATACTATACTAAAAATCACCACTATGGATCACTCCTACAGAAAGTAATTATCCAGTATAATAATTAAAAAACATTCCCTTCGAAAGCCACGAAACTCGGGTCCAATTGAATCACATCTTAATTACAAAACTGGTGAATATTTAATTAAAACTTTGTACACGCGAGCAATTCCTTATATATTGAGTCAGAGCCGATTCCGTTTGTGGAGTCGACATTCAACAAAGCTTTTTAATTGAACAACCAGTCCATTGTGCTAAGTGATTCTGATGAATTGTTTTTTCGTTCAGTAATTGAAGAAAGTAATTTTCAATTAACGGATTGGATTATCGTTGTTTATAGGCATTTTAATCCGATTTCTTACTGTAATATTTTGTTGATTTTATACCAATTTTTAGCAGACTATGGATTGTTGCCAGCTCTCATAAAACGCAAGCTTTATTCAGCATACACTTTTTTTATTTCGTAATCGTTTATTTTTATTTTATAGAACAGGGGGCAAACGGGCAGGAAGCTCACCGCCCATGGACACTCTCAATGCCAGAAGGCTTGCGAGTGCGGTGCCGGCCTTTTAACAGCGTAGCCTTTTAATCGTACATCTAACGTAAATTATATATAACAAAAAAACAATTATGCTAAAGATGGAATACATAATATATACACAAAATAACATCTAGACAAAAGATAACTTTAACTATAATATTAATAACAAATCCGTTAAAGAAGTAGATTGTGTTATATTTAAAATGAATTAATTAGTAGAGTATCACAAAATTATGAAAATGAGTGATTATTTTTTTGTCAAGACGTATCTTAGGCTCATTCGATATTTAAATTCTGACTTAGTGTTAGGTCTTTCGTTGCCCATTCGAAATTCAAATTTAATTTTGATCTTGTCTTTGAAGTGAACATTTTAGGTATTCCATATTTAAATTTAAATATCGACTTATCTTTGATTATTTTTTTCGTTGCGGTCATAGACTAACGAGTATTGCCATTGTGAAAACGAGTGTGGCGCGATGTCGGCGTCGACTGATGACGTGATATTGTGCCATGAATTAGCATTGTAAATGCAATCACAGGTGTCAACCGAGCGCTAGCAATTTATGCGCCCTTCACGCTGACCACTCCGAAAACAACAAATTACTGTCTATAAATTTCATCCAATTGCCTAGCACTAATCAAGCTATTAAAATTCTTTTAATATAACTGCTAATAAGAACCATAAATAATATGACTAATGAACCTAAATTGCGATGTGTTTCACATAAATCAGAGTTATGGAAACCGGATTTGACAAAAACTTCGTCGGATTAAGTACACAGGAAACCAATTAAAGAAACAAATCCTCGTTCAATATTATTAAAATACCTCTCACAGTCGTTCATTATGTAAAATTAGATCCTTAAAATAAGTCCGATTGCACTGTCACAATGTGATTCCGATTTGATGGAGAAGACACTTTTTATATTTATTAATTTACTTAGGTTAATGTATGTAGGTATACTCTACCCTTCCCAAGAAAAATGTGACTCTCATCCTTGAGGCAGTAGGTTCAAACTCAAAAAAACTTTATTCATATAGCTAACTAAGTAAACTTATGAACGTCAACAGAAGAGATGTTAAATTGATTCTAAATTTACATTTACTACCAGTTCGCAAGTACTATGCGTAGAGCGGGCAAGAAACTCTCCGCCACTCTTTTTATTTCAATCTCCGGCTGTGCACCAATGTACTTTCTATGTCCGTTTAGCATTCGCTCGAACGGTGAAGGAAACCGGCAGTTAGTTCCAACTATGACATAGACATAACTAATATAACACACAGAGAACACACAAAATAACAATAAAAAAAATTAAAAAAGAATGAGAGATAACAATTGTATTTACTTTTAAAGAACAAGGTACGTTTTAATTGTGTAATGCGTGTGTGGTTGTAATTAATAGGCCCTGGCTAGGGCCTATTGGGATAGAAACAGATACAGATCTGAGGCCCAGACCTAAAAAGGTAGTGCCACTGGTTTGTTTGGTTTTATTAAATAATTAACACTGTTGTATGCATACATATACCTTTATTCGGTATCCGCAACGAAGTAATCGAATTTTTATCTCGGCGCATAAATATTCATTTTTGGGACTGCACGTTGATGAAGCTATTTGTTCGAAAACATTCTTTGTCAATTATGAAATGTTACAATACATTTCCACAACTGAGCGTTTTTTAATGCAGTATTTCCACTACCACTATGTGGAACCAGCTACCCACTGAAGTATTTCCGTACTCATTTGACTTAGGGTCCTTTAAGATAAGAGCGTACCAATTTTTTAAAGGTCGGCAACGCACTCGCAAGCCCTCTGGTCCATGGGCGGTATCACTTAACATCAGGTGAGCCTCCTGCCCGTTGGCCCCCATAGGTTCTACATAGTGCTATAATAAAAAAAACGATCATATCGTTTTGTAATATAGTAATTGTTACTCAATCATGCGCAGGATGCGTTTCTGTATTTATTTTATTTAAAAAAAACTAAGATAATATTTACAATTTTAATTTTATTTTTATTTTGCCTATATTTATGTTCCTTGCTTGTAGTTTTTAGGGTTTTTGCATTTTTAACAGGAATCAAACGGGCAGGAGACTCATCTGATGTTGAGTCATACCGTCCAAGGACACTCACATTGCCAGGCTCGCAAGTGCGTTGCCGGTCTTTTAAGAAGTTATTTTTTTTCTTGAAGAAACCGTTGTACACAATGTTCTAATATAATTAAGGTAGCGTGCATATTGTTTTATAATTTATAAATAATAACACAAAATATGCTAATTAGTAAAAAACTATATACATATATACCGAAAGATGCTTACATGCACGAGCTGGGAACCCTGACACAGGTATTTTTTTATTTAAAAGGGTTCCCAATTACACATTGTAATACTTATAATGATAAACACTTTTTTTGTATTATTTATGGTTGTTACTGAAAGTACCAGAAAGAAAAAAAAAAAATCTTTAGTGACTTGCGTAAAAATTGGCAGAGAAATTGCAATTAAGTAGGTCGTGTATCTGTTAAAACAATTTTTAATATCCAATTGGGGAACTTTAAACACAAATCATTAAGTTAATTACAGAAGCAAAACCACACCCATAACTTGTAAATATGCCAGATTGAGCAATAAATTTCGTATTGTAGAAGTTCAATTACTCGTAAATAAAACAGCAAATTATAAATTACATATTAACGATTTAAATTAATAATGAATTGTTATTATGTGTAACTCATAATAAAAGGAGCTTTATAATATATACAGTAATCCCCCCTATAACGCGGGACCACGATAACACGTACCGTCCTCCATATAACGCGGTATTTCTGCCGTATAACGCGGAGATTTCTTAAGTTATATTTCTGTAGTGTGAAATTTATTTTGATTTGTGAAGTTCATAATTAGTTTTGCGTACCTGTTTCAATTGTGTTATAAAATTAAATTCATGTTCCTTATTTAAATTGTTAAACGGTGTTGTTAAGAAACGGTTTACGAGAATACTTCTACAACGCGATTTCTTATAACGCGGTAAATATATTAGGTTGGGGAATTTCATTATACTATGTATAATTGTAATAAAATTTTTGCTATACTGTATGTATTTGCCTGTTTTTGTTATCATTGAAAGTTGAGATTTTAAAGAAGAAAATTCCAAATTCATATTAGGATAATGTGTGATTTTTATTTATTTTTCGTACCGTCAAGATAAGTGAATCTAATGAAGAAATTCGATACATTTTAAAATTTTACTACAAAGAAGGTAAAAATCAACCAACCAAAAAATTTGCGATTTTATGGACCTAGTGCAGTTTTGTAGAGTAGCACAAATTTGGTTTAAGCTTTTTTCAATCTTTTTTTTTTCAAATTTTTTTTTTGAACACTACTCAAACACTATGAGATAAAAGCAAGGAGTTGAGAGAAAACGGCCAATTAATCAACAGAAGGGGTTGGTTTTTCATCAAGATAATCTAGCCCTCACACATCTTTACCACTCACAAAAATTAAGAGAGCTTGCTGAGTGTTAATCATCCACTATAGACCTGACCTTACCTTCATTTCCAGCTGTTTCGGTTTTTCAGAATTCTTTAGGCATTATTAAATCAGAGGACTCCAAAACCAATTGTCGCGGTATTTTTGATCAGAAGCCCCAAATTTCTATAGTAATGGGATCATATCCCTACCTACAAATGTCAAAAAGTTATCGAACAAAATGGTACCTACATACCTACTTTAGTTAAATGTAAATAAGCTATATTAAAAAATGTTGTGAATTTTCTTGAAAAATGCGAATAAATTTTTCCCCAACGTATTATAACGCGGTTTATATTCACGTCTTTTTCCTTAAGGGGTAGGTAGAGACCATGTATCTCCACTAAGTACCTACTATTAAACCTCACTCTTCGTTTCATAACAAACTAATTGGGCGTTATTAAGTAGGTATTTGGTTTGAATCGATTTTGAGAGACTTCCCCATATTAAAACCGTTGTATCGTCATACACTAAACGTGCCCTCTCTAAAGAACACTGAAAGGTATAGTATTGATTAGGTAGGGAAGTACTTATTATATTTCAACAATTTATTAATAGGTACTATTAATACTCACAATCTGTTACCATCTCCCATGTGATAAAATGTACCCAAATAACTTTCTACAAAGATCATACCTTGTAGGTATCAACTAACCTATAATAATATATTATGCTTGTTTATGTCTAATGTGCAGATCTAACGTTTGTACTCGTAGGTTGGTATGTGCTTAAAATTATAGCCAACAAAATTATATAAAACATTATGTAGGTACCTACTTATGTTTCAAATTTTATATTATTCTTCTATTTAGCAAATATTAAAACTAACTGCGAGTCGAGTAGGTCTAGCAACAGTTTCTACCCCAATATTATGGTACAGACCCACACATCACTACTACAATCTGTCAAATTTCTTTAACAGATTTTCAACTTTATCGCTAAAGAATTAAGGTTCAAGGTTGATTGGGAAAATGTGACGTTCTGCAATAAACTGTTGGTCGGTCGGTGTATTATATACCTACTTATTTGATAATTTACCGACAAAGAGCCCGTTTGCAACGAGTGTATCACAGCATTTGACACTGTTTGAGCCCCTTTCCCACAAGAGTCCGGATAGAGGCACACAAAATTGTTACCTATTTTGGTAGGGTTGGTACAGAGGATAAAATTAAATACCTTGAAGATGTCTCACAGTAGGTAGGTATAAATTGAATGCTCTAGTTTCTTGTATTTAAATACATTCTCATACTGCTCAATTCGAACACTACAGCTTTGAAGCTTCATATAATTAATAACTAAGTAGGTATTCATCTTTAATTGCGAATATTTTGATTTCAAAATAATCATTGTTAATATGTAAATATAGATTCTTCTTTTATAATAATATCGGTAAATATAGATAGTGAGTGATATACCTAGGTACTAAAATGTAAGCAGCATAATTGAAAAGTGTTTATGCCATGTCAGTCTCCATAAGTTTATTTTAAAAAAGCTCTCAATAAATTTAGAGTTTACCATTCAATTACACACAACACGTTATTTAAAAATATATTTAGACGGAGTACTTAGGAAATTAGTAGAAAAAATATTCTATCGTGGATACCTAGTTATTAAAAGTTCATAAACGTTGTGTTTACTTAATTTTATTTTTCTTCTATCCCTTACAACTCTACCAAAATAGGTAAAAATTTAGTCCGCTCCTAATTTGTGTCCCCTGCTTTCATGTAAGGTCGCCGCCACTGCCCATGTCCCAAAAATAAAATAAGTTTCCGGTCTCGGACAAATAGATTATGTTGTCCTCGCAAGGAAGATTGTAGTGTATATAGGTAGATATTATAAAAAAGTTGTAGGTAATAAAAATATAGTTTATATTATTATTATTATTATTACCTATTATACCTTTTTTTAAAGAACATTCACTCAAATTGTAAGTGGGTGATTTTCCTGAAACTGGAGCTCCAATTACACTCATATTCTTTACGCATTTGTTTTAAAATCCACCAAAAATCGTGATTTGCAGTGCGATTTATCAATTTCGTACCTACTCTAGTACACTATTGTCTTCACATATTTACTAAATAAATAAAATTCTTTTTTTTCTAAGAAACAATTTAAGTAGGTCCTCTCTTTCTCACTTCCTCTTTCACTGTACCTACTACAAAGCCCCATCTACCATTGCCTAAAAATTCCTACCACCTTAATGAAATCTGCTAATCTCACACACATCCTTCCTTATTTTCCGCATAGGTAGCATAGGATAGCCCCCAAACTCAATTTTTTTTTTGCAATTTGCAGGCTAGTGCTAGATTGTTGATTAGAATATTATTCTATAGTTGACTCTGTAACTACATATGTCTTACAGCCAATCATAATCTAAAATCTAAACTACGTGTTCATAAATAGCAATAGGCTAATAGGTATTTGCAAGTCTTGCAATCAGACTCTTGCTCAAGATCAAGACCAAACCAAGCTAGACGCAATACCAAGCCAAATCAGCAGGTGTATTGACGCGAGACCAATACCAAGACTGGCCTAAGTCTCGTCTTGGTCTTGCATTTGGGCAACACTCTCTCGCTTCATCTACTTCCCTGATATAAGCTTGCTCATCTCTTCTGGGAACTTCTATTTCTTTCTATTAAAAAGCATATTCAATTATATACACGTAGTCTGATATTCCAGATTTATTTAACTTGATATTATTAGGTCACCTAATGCTGAAGTTGGGATGATGCGAGTGTCCCGACTGCATCAATGGCTGACTTGTTGCTATATTTTAAATTTAGGTTAGAGGTATTTGTTGTTTCCCCAAGGGAGTCAGTACGGAATAAGTTTAAGGAATTAAATATTATGACACTATCTGGTCAATATATTCTTGAAGCCTATATAAACGATTATAAAACAAACGGTGACTTTCACCAGTATAATACCGAAACAGATTCCTTATATGAAATTTGTATTCGTTCTTACAACAAACTCCCAAGCGAAGTTAGAGAAATATCACTAAATAAATTCAAAGCTCTCGTTAAATTAATCAATAAAGCTTTTCATAAATTTGACGAATATATAATCCTATAATATTAATCCTAATCCTTGGGATTGATTTGCTTCAGTTCAAACAATTCGTGTGACTCAAAACTTATCGATTAAAAAGAGTGGCGGATAGTTTCTTACCAGTTTATCTTGCCCGCTCTACGCCCTTGACTTGCGAAATAGTAAATGTAAATTTAAAATTAATTTAACATCTTTTCTGTTGACGTTCATAAGTGTTTTGTTTACCTATATGAAAGATATTTTGAGTGTGAGAAAATTTTTCCAAAATCGTCTGATTTGGCAAAACATACCCCGACCTTCGAGGTAGGTTAGTAAAAAGATAGAATAATGCGTCCTACATTGAATGATAACATCAAATCACGCGACCTCAAAGCAATAAAGGTTGGTCATATCGTGGAGTGGTCCTCCCAACATCTCCCCCACATAAAAATTGTTCTGGGATCTACTCGGATAAATATTCAATTTCGATAGCGAAGATTCGAAACCTTTGGTACCTGCTTTATTGGATGATAGCCTCTCGAATAGTATTGGTAATCATATTCATAGAGACACCTCACATTGCTCTTTTTGTATGAATAAATGCTTTATTTTATTTATTGAAGCCACATAAATAATACTTTATCTACAGTATATGTTACAAGCTATCTATTCTATATATGACAATTATGGTAAACAAATTCATTACACTTTCGGTTTTAGATTTTACGAGTAATTATTTGCTAATAAAATTAATTTCCAATCATGACAAAAAAATGATTTTGTTATCCTACATATATCCTATATACTAGCTACCTTCAATACGTCGATCGGAACCCCTTCACGGGTAAAGGCCTGCTCCAGCTTTTTCCAACTGACTCTGTCGATGGCTTTCTTTCTCCATTCGCTTCCTGCTACCGTTTCTATTTCTTCTATCCACATTTTTTTTTTCGATTTTAGTAGTAATTATTTGCTAATAAAACAAATTTACAATAGTATAATTCGAATATGAGGTCCAACGAGGAATTACAGCTGTGCAAACAACACAGGGTCCTTCAAGAAAAGAGCGTACCAATTCTAAGGCCGGTAACGCACTCGCTAGCCCTGCGGGAAGTAGTTACACAGTTAAATATATTTTATTCAGTACATGACTCTAAAAGAAATAGTATCTAGGATACTATAGTATAGTGACACTGTATTTCCGAACTAAATTCCTAAATCCAATTGGATTGAAGGACACTCCTTCAAAAAAAACGTACCAATTTCTAAAAATCCGGCAACGCACTCGCGAACCCTCAGGCATGTCACCCCGTTCGCGCCCTGTTCTTTAAAGAAAATTCTACAGATTATGAACTTATTATGATCTGTGCAAATATCAAGTGTCAAAAACTACTTAGCCGACATATTGTAAATTTGTAATGTATTTAAAAATCGATTTCCCTAATGTAAAATAATATCCCCTGTCGGCTATCGACGATCGTCTAGATTGTTACAATTTACAAAACGACATGTAGATGAAAAGGGCAGCTGAATCTAATACAATCGAGGAAAGCGATACAGGCTACGGCAGGGTGGCTAGGGTTGTCAAAACGATTGCATAGTTTCTTTATAGTTTGTGGCATGAGGCATGTTATAAGATATTTTCCAGATATACAGTAATTACAATATTCTTAACCTACATAGTAATAATAATAAATAAAATATAATAAATATAAAATTAAAACGAATTTAAATAGTTCGGTCCCTGTGGCAGTGTACCTTTAAGGCTGGAAGCATTTCCTCGTTGTATTGCGATACTTGTTCGTTGAGCGAGAAAAGAATCAGCTCTGGGTCACCGGTACTATCTATCAGGCACCAACTCAATAGTTTTTGTTTATTTTTTTAAGTTTTTTTACTCCTAAATTTCCTGATAAAGGCATATGTGTTTGATTATTTATATAACTTGAAGCTTAAAATCACAATATCATGTTTAAGAAGAATTGAAACTTCTGTCAAATTTGTAATATTGGTATTTATATGTATATTAAATACCTAATTTTAAAATTTATTAATTGAAACGAATATGACCCGTACACTCACACACACACACACTCACAAATGCTTTAACTTTTTTCTATCTATTTTATTTATTTATTTATTTTTTTTTTTATATATATTTTTATAAATTATTTATTGTTCGTTCGTTTTTAAAACTTGTATTAGCAATACTTTTTGCCACTATGTTCAAGAGGGACTGGTGACTTGTAATAACAGGTTTTCCCAACCTTTTTCAAGCACCAGTCTCTCAGTATAATACATAGCTTTATGCTTATTGTCAAGTTTATTATTAATAATAAAGTTAATAAGCATTGCAAACAGCGATTGATGTATTAAAGGTACATAGGAACCTTTTTTTTAAAATTGGTTTTAGTTTTATATATTTCTACTATGTAGGTTACGAGTATTGTAAATACTCTATATGTCTCTATAATTTTTAAATAAATCTTGTGCAAATGTAAGTGCAATTAGATTAGTTTTAACATCTGTCGTCTGCTTTTATGACCATGACATTTGACAGCTTATCTGTCTAAATGTCAATTGTCAACATCGTCGGACAACAAAATAAACTGCGTAGGCAACCCTAATAGCTGAGGGTGGGGAAAGAGGTCGGTATTGAATGAGATTGCTTCTTACTTTGGCAAATGGATCACGTAGTGGATGAGATGTCGCAGTGTTTTAAGATCAAACTAAATCTGCAGACCATATCTTCAATACACAGCCGATAAATTGATTATTTAATCTGATATATTCAATCAATGTCCTTTTGTCAAATTGTATATACAATAAACATACAGAAGTGCGAATAATACTTAGGTAATAGATCATAAAATGTAACTAAAGCCACGAAGACCAGGCTCGTGAAGACACGTATTTTCCCCATATTGTGAGATAGATTTCCCCATATTATCCCCATTCCAGAGATGTGGAAAGGCTGAAAGACGCTCTGGAAATGTGGTGCTGGGGTTTCATGGACCGAGTTTCGTACAAACGTCTCGATAGCTCAAGAACTCCGTATTAAGCAGCGTCTGTTCTCAACAGTACAATCTCGCATCCTTACATTATTTGGACTCGTATCTCTGCGTGGAGATCAGTCCATAGATCGCGTTATCGTCCAAGGGAAGGTGGAAGGCACTAGACCGCTCGAAAGGACTGACCTACGCGTTGGACTGACCAGATCAAGTCTGCCGTAGGAGGTTCAGTCAATGGGTGCAGCAGGATGACCTCTCTAATAGACAACGATGATGAAACGTTTCACAACGCATCACATCTGCCCTTTCTAATACTACATAGCGATCACGACCGCTCTGTCAAGAGTGTACCGGATAAGAGGAAGAAGAAGAATAGATCATGCTGCAGAGCAGTGTTGGCCTAGTAGCTTCAGCCTGCGACTTTCATCCCTGATGTCGTAGGTTCGTTCGCCGGTGTGTGCACCAATGGACATTTTGTCTATGTGCGCATTTAACTTTCGCTCGAACGGTGAAGGAAAACATTGTGAGGAAACCGGCTTGCTTTAAACAGTGGATGGCGTGTGGCAGGCACATAATGATCACCTACTTGCCTATTAGAATGACAAATGATAATGAAAGAGGCCCAGGCCTTCAAATCGTTGCAGGATGTGGCGGCAACTTCTTAAAGTGACGCAGGGAGTATGGGGGTCAGTCTGTGAGGTGCAACCCTCTTAAACCCAACATGTGCTCGCTATGGAAGCAGGGTAACAATTTCTTTAATGGATTAAAGAGCTCCCGTCAAGAGCGTCTGCTGTGCTAGTGCCAGCTTAACGTCACAGGACAGTGCTGGAAGATTCGCATTTCGGAGGCCTAGACACTTTTTGGGTCGCAGAGCCAGCGGATAGAGTGAGTGAGATAATATTGGATCAGAATAATTCTTATTTAACATCAATTCCTTGAATAGAAAACTTGACGTTCTGTGAGTAAACTATATAGTACTATTCTACTATCGTGTAGTTTATACTAATCTTATGGATAAATGTCTTAATTAAATAGGTAACGTCTTAGCCACAGATAATAAAACTCCATTAAACAGACGTAGAAATGTCAGTCAATAAACTGATATTTATTATTAAATTTATCGCTTTATTATTGTTAGTCAAAAGTCAAAAATCATTTAAGAATATAGGTAAAACAATGTACACTTCTGAACGTCAAAAAAGAAATATTTATATGAAATGCTTCTAACAGTACATTTAGTGCCAGTTCTCAAATCAAGGGCGTAGAAGAGAAGAGAAGAACTGGCAACAAACTCCATATAAAATATATACTCGCAAACTTACATACATCTCACTCTTTGCTTAATTATATCCGCAGAATGTTAATTACAATAGAACTCATTTGTGTAATAGATAAGTGAACGTAAAGTTAATACATTTACTGTGTAATTGGGAAATTCTCAGGGCGGGCGCCGTAGTCGGTGGGCGGGCGCTGAAAAACAATTTCACGCCAAATCTTGGCTTGTGTTTTCCTATTTCCTTTTTATTTATCTTTTCGTCTTTTCTTTCGAGAATCAATTTCACGGATGAGCGTCGCGATGATCCCAGTTCAAAACGCGAGGGTTAGATGGGTCAGTACGAGGGGTGCTTTTAATTAATAACTTAATAATAATTAATAAATAATTGTTTTTATCTATTCCGTTCAAAGATACTTTATTACTCAAAGAATTAAGTTAGTGAGAAAATTAAAGGTAGGTAAGTTGTGTATCGTGATATCAAATTATTAGAAAATAAACTTTAAATTTTTTTCCTACAGTAAAGGTCACAAAAGAGCACATGAATTACAATCTATACAATAATTATGGCTAATAAGTAATATTATGTTGACTTATATTTCTACCATACTAGTGAATAGCTTAAAGTAAGTTAATGTTCATTAACAGTCTTAGTGTTCTATGTATTGACACTATGTTCGTGATACCGTACTTGTACTTAGATTCACTATTATTTATTAACTCAAAACGTTTAGTTCTCTATAGGCGTCTCATTCCTGTTGTGTCAAGAAGTTTGATTGCCTCATCATTCACATGGCTATGTAGCCTGTTTAAGTGAGCTAAGGCAAACCGTACTTTCATTTAAAATGTACCATGTTGCATTGACAATGTCCCGAAGAACCTTGTTCTGAAACTGTTGTATTATTTCTAAATTGCTCTTCGCTGTAGGCCAGAAAAAATAAATGATGTTTGTTTCAACGTGTATATGAATTATAGGAAACCATTTGTAATTTTCAAAAATTCAAAAAGTCCTTATAATCATTGCACCTCAAACACTCCAAAGACACTACAACGTTCTAAATAAGATAAAACAAGTGTCAGCGAATACGCAAAGCTGGGTGGGCGCCAAAACAATCACTGTTATACAGTATTTAGTTGTACTGTATGCAGTATAATAACACTTCTGTATCCGTTTTTTATTTCCTGTTATTATATTGTAAGCGTTTTGTAGTCCAATTTTAGATAGCTGTGAATATTATTGTCATGTGTCTTTATAAAGTTTTGCAGATCAGGCGGGAAACGGCTCAGATATTAATCGGATTGTTGTGAATGGTGGAATTTAGTATTTGAATTAAAATATTTACCTTGGGTTAATAAATTAAATATAAAATTTATATAACTACGTCATATGCGAGAGATTATCTTCACGGTTAATGACATTCGTTTTAATGAATTAACATTGAGATTGAAATGTGTTTAATTTATTTAATTAATGACATTAATAATAATAATATAAATATACTAGCTGTCCCCGCGAACTTTCGTTTCACCTTAATGTGATTTTACTTAGCCTACGTTTTTAGTACATACCGACATGGAACATTTTTGCTATGATACCCCAGAGACTGTTCGATTTTCTGGAATGATAACTTTTTAGGTTTTTCTGTGAATTTTTCTCTATATAAACCTCAGAGTTCAAGTCATAAGATTTTAATTAACAAATAAAAAATAGGGGTTGATCGTAGACGAAAATTAAGGTTAGTGTGAATTTTTGTATGCTGTATAAAAAAATAAAAACAAAAAATTTAATCTAAAAAATAAAAATTTAGGGATGTACCACCCTTAAAATTTTACGTAAAGTTTTATCACAAATGGCTATGATTGAGTTCTGTATTTTATCTATAAATTAAAAATAATCACAAAATGATAAGCGCAAAACTTGAAGACGACAGGACCAATATGAGTATTTTTTTTAATATTCTCTGAACTCTGAGGATGGTTTTTATGGAAAGAATAATTGCAAAAATATATTTAAAAAAAATAGTTTAATTTAGTACTTAAGTTTTTACTCGGAAAAGCTATGTGCGTATGGGGTAGCATAGCGAAATGTTCTATATGTATGTATGTAGCTACTAAAAAGGTAGGCTAAATAAATTACATTAAGGCGAAACGAAGTTCGTGTGGGCAGTTAGTATTTTATAAAAACAAGTACAGATACCGGCAAACATCTTGAACAAATGTCCTTGCCTGCGCAGAGATTTTTCGGTATCACTGGGAGGGGGGCGGCGGGAGAGTGACTTGTCGATCGCGTGAGTGGTAAATCAGTTGACATTAATTGTGTCCCGCGATGATATATGGTTTAAGTATTTTTCAAGTTTCCAGGCCGTGTAAAGCCGGGGCGGGTCGCTAAAGCCAGGGTTTGTGTGCATTTTAGTTGACAACTTAGAAAGTAATTATTGGAATTGAAAACATTTTTGCATCTTTTCATCAGTTTTTACGCCGTATGCATTATAGTGGACTCAAATTTCGCACTTAGACGCTCATTTGACCACTTAGCCAACCTAGCTCCTTCCAGAAGTCTCTTGGGCACTTCGCAGGCTTCACGGAGCTACCTCACAGCTCCGAGGATTTCTCTGATCACCTATATAACTAACGCATTTGAATTATCTTAATATATATAAATTACGCGTCACGTTGTTTATCCGCTATGGACTCCTAAACTACTTAACCGATTTCAATCAAATTTGCACACCGTGTGCAGTTTGATCTAACTTGAAATATAGGATGTACATATGTATGTCACTGATCTCTTAAACGGCTGGACCGAATGATTTATTTGTATGCGTTTGGGTGGAGCCCTGGTTGGTTTAGATTCACAAATCAGCCCGGCAGGTGGCGTTGCAGTCGTTACTCTCATACTTTGTTTAATATCCTAATCGCTTGAAATATCATGCAGGAAACGTCTATCGGGTCCGCTAGTATGATATATAAACTAAACGTTGTCCTACTTTCACACGAGAGTACTTTAAAATCAATACTAAGTGGTACATAAAATTTACATTGTATGTAAGTATCTTAGCGAAAGCTTCCCACTTAAAAGCTCTACAAATGCACTGAAAGCTCTTTCGCGCACTAATCCCAAACCTTTTAGCTGCAATCAAAGCCCGACGGAGACGCGGCCCGACGTGCGGGAAGCGTCTAGGAATTTAATTTACATTTTTAATTAAGTTAAATTTTGTTCAAAAACCTTTTATGGACTTTTCTTGATTAGAGTTGTGAAGTTTGAGATTGATTAGTGGAGGTTTAATTGCTCGCTACCGTTGAATAATGAATTCGATCGAAGTCGGAAGGGCGCCAAATTAGTTTTTCTTATATTAACGTTGTCGTAATATTATGTTTCCGTGGTGTCTTGATTGTAATTGTTGTTTTGGGGTGGAAGGTTAATAATAATTTTCTCTATGGAGAAATAAACATTGACAACTTTGGTCTTAAAACTGATTGTTTGGCGACATATGTTTTAAGGTTTCGTTTAACTTAGTAAGGTATTTGTATTAATCATGTTTTATGTGTCGTTGCATATAATTTTTTTATCATGTGCACAACACGAAAGCAATAAATTTTTAAACACGGTATATCTAATGACATTGTACATTGTAAGTGGTCACCCGGCAATCCAAAATAAAATAGTAGCAAAAAATAAACACTGTACATATCTCTATAATTGATATTCTATATTTTAGGCGCCTTTACATTTGTTTTTTTTTTAAATTTGAAATATGCTGCAAACACACGATTAGCTTTTTTCCAATAATCTTTGTCTTGTTCTGTGCAAGCGTGTTGCAACCATAAACAACAAAACAAATGTCAAGTATAGCTAAATAGCTGTCACAGATTACGATCAATTTGAGTTTAAAAACAGATTAAAAATTACGAATTTTGTAATAGAATAAATGTTTTTTTTTAAACTATAATCTTTAAACTTAGAGCAAGTCATTGGTGATAAACCACACGTTTTAGCTACGGTTTTCGGTTAATGGCGTTCAATTTATGGTTTAGAGCATTTGCTAAATTGATCACGTTGATAATTTGTAATGGTCTAGGTGTACTGCAGGTGTTACCACAAAATGGCCGCTGCTCGATCCAAATTTCAAGAGTAATTGCTTTTAATAGACATAATGATGGAATTAAACTATTTTTTCACATATCTTCTATAATCATTTTATTTTATTGTGTGTTTTATATTTTTTTACTAAACAAGTGGTGATAATTTTGATAATTAATAAAATGGCCGTTTTTATATATAAATCTTATTACACGCATTTAACATTTGCTCGAACGGTGAAGTAAAACATCATGAGGAAACCGACATGTCTTAGACCCAAAAAGTCGACGGCGTGTGTCAGGCACTGGAGGCTGATCACCTACTTACCTATTAGATTAAAAAAATGATCATGAAACAGATTCAGAAATCTGAGGCCAAGACCTAAAAGAGGTTGTAGCGCCACTGATATTTTTTTTATTACACACAATCTCTAACAAAACACCCAACTAACTTTACTTGATAAATACTATAGTAAAAAATGAAATGAACAAGTTTCCCATCATCGTACATAACTAATTTTAAAAAAAATTGTCAGTTGGCAAGTTTGGGCTGAACAAGATAAACATGAAGACATACCAAAGCAAAGACACTCCAGCGGGGCGACTCTAAATAAATGAGTGCCTCTAAAACAGCAGTCTACCCCACTCTTGCGCTGCTCGCCAATCGGCCATATGTAGCTCGCTAAAGCCGTCTTCGAGGACTGAGATCGCCGCCATTCTAACAGTTCTTTAACCAGCTGCTAGTCGAGGTATTTCGGAACCAATACGCCATAGGGTCCTTTAAGAAAAGAGCGTACCAATCCTTAAACTTCCGGCAACGCAGTCGCGAGCCCTATGGCATTGAGTGTCCTCTGGTATCACTTAACATCATGTAGGGCTCCTGCCCGTTTGCCCCTTGTCCTTAAAAATAAAAACATTTCTGTCGTAATGTTATCGCTACAATTACTTACATATAGTTAAATATAAATAAATCAATGGCGCTACAACCTTTTTAGGTCTGGGCCTCAGATTTTTGTATCTGTTTCATGATTATTTGGTAATAGGCAACTGGCAAGTGAGGTGATCAGCCTGAAGCACGCCATTGACTTTTTTTGACTAAGGTAAGCCGGTTTCCTCACGATGTTTTCCTTTACCGTTCGAGCGAATGTTAAATGCGCATAGAAAGAAAGTCCATTGGTGCACAGCCGGGGTTCGAACTTACGACCTCAGGGGTGAGAGTCGCACGCTGAAGCCACTAGGCCAACACTGCTCTACTTACATATAGTTAAGTGACGAAATATGATACGTTTCATCCTAATCCTGATATAAAAAGTGCTAAATTTTGCCAAAGGACTGTGTAACTGACGCAAACGCGAATAAATAAGAGACTTCCGCGAAGCACTTTCGGCGAGAACAAGTCGCGAGCGTGATGTACGATTTGACACAGAATATTTTATTCGAGCTTGGGACGATGCCATCCATTCCACTTATCCCACTCTGTTGGATTTTTGACACGAAAGACTTTTTTACGTAACTACGCATTACTGAATTAGTTTAGATCACAGAATAGGGGCATTATGATCGTATTCTTTGTAAGATATATGAATATACACGTCTTCCCATAACCAAGAATATCTTAGCGTATATAAGAAGATAGTATGTATTAGTGCTGCGCCTTCTTAAGTCCTCATGTCCTTTTCACACGTGTACAGGGCCTGGTTTAGAGGTCTGGAGGCCTCGGAGACAAAGGAGTGACAAAGGAGTGGTGGCCCCCTGGCCCCAAATTATTTTCCAAATAAAATGAACAATTATTTTCGTTCGAGTTTTTCAATCAATTATTTATTGTGAAACCAAGTAGATTATTTTAATATTGACAAACATATAAAAGATAAATACAGATCAGATTTCTGTTCAACAACCGAAATCAAACAGCGAAATCAAAGAAAAGTTCTTTACTTGTGTTTACTAGTCGGAATTTTATATATTTTTGTCTATTGTAGGGGCCCCTCTTTTTTGGAGGCACCAGGGCTTGCCCCGGTTGCCCTCCCCTAAATCCGGCCCTGCACGTGTATACTTGATTGTCCTCGTGTGATGTTTGAGAGCTTAAATAAAATAAATATTATGTCAAATTATTATTCGACGAAGAGATACGACATTTCTTTCGTTACTAGCGTAAGATTTAGTTTAAGATTTTTGTAAAAAATGTTTTTTTAATTATAGTGGTTGTCAAATAGATTTACAGATAATAATTAAAAGTTGAATGGGCTGATAGTTTGTGCGTAAAGACAGCTGTCCGTTTAGAGTATCTGCAGGCCCAAGTTTCCTATTTTGTTATGTTGACAACTTTTTACGTCATTATAGTTTACCTACATAAATCTTGATACTTCTAAATAAAATTAGGAATTATAGTTCGCTTAACTGTCATCACAGAGCACTTTTTTAGCTTTTTTAAATGTCTATGGTCACTCTTATTCTTTTTATTATCATCATCTATGGATGTGGTACAAAAAAACGAAAGCAGTTCATCAGAAATTAACTCTTCTATCCAATCATTTCAAGTGTTCATTACAAGATGCCGGTTCTCTATCCGCATAGACTCTAGAACCTTTTTTTAGCTTCTTTTAATGTCTATGGTCACTCTTAATCTTTTTATTATCATCATCTATAGATGTGGTCAAAAAAATCAAAAAAACGAAAGCGGTTCATCAGAAATTAACTTTTCTATCTAACAAGACTTCATTTCGCGATCCCGTATCCAAGCACGTTTTTCACGTGCATTTTACAAGTAATTCAAATCGCGTGCGTATAAACCTCCATAATGTTGAATGGAAAATATAAAACACAAATTAATAAGAAACGTTTTCGCGAAATATCTCCGTAATGATGGTAATAAAAAAGTCGCCACGGCGCAGCTGCTGATACCTATTGGACAGAATCGGGCGCACAGCAATCCATATTAGATTTTTCTCGCTCTCTGAAATCCATTCTGAGATGTTCATATTTTATTGAGGCCAATAAAACGGATTCATGAATATGAGAAATGCATAACGAATATCATATTTATGGTTTGAGCGCGATTCGATGTCGCGGGTAATTTGATAGCTTTTGTAACAGGTGATAAGGATTTGGATAAAGTAATTACATATTTATTAACAGCTTTGGTGTTTCGCAAGGTCACTCAATAGGTACGGATCCTTTTTGTGAATATAAGATTGCTTGTATGAAAGAAAGTTATTATAACCGAAAGTCCACTTAAGGGGTTCGAGATATTGTATGATTTTGATGTATGATAGAAATATATTCTACAAGATGAAACGTATTACATAATTATTAACGTACAGCTTTGTGGATGTGGTGTTTCGCAAGGCCAGTCAAGGGGTACTAATAATGTTTGTGAACATAACTTTGCTTGTATGGTATGAAGTTATTATAAAAAAAGTGCGTACAAATAACACATGTCAGAAGTGA
This sequence comes from Pieris macdunnoughi, assembly GCA_905332375.1. Lineage (NCBI taxonomy): Eukaryota > Metazoa > Arthropoda > Insecta > Lepidoptera > Pieridae > Pieris > Pieris macdunnoughi. The sequence continues at coordinate 2,435,161 of CAJOBZ010000064.1, forward strand.
AACTTCTTTGGCAAACTAATTTTTAAGTCTAAGAATTTAAAATTAGAAACAAAAATTAAAATTATTAATTTTTAAGTTTTTTATTTTCAACGAATAAGTATCGCAATACAGCGAGGAAATGCTGCCAGCGTTTAAAGGTACACTGCCACAGGGACCAAACTTTTTAAATTTGTTTTGATTTTCATTTCAATTATTTTTAATTATTTTTAATTATTTGTATTATTACTTTGTAGGTTAAGAAAATTGGTAATACGTAAATAAACAATAATTTTAAGTCTTGTTCATATTTAAACAAATGTAGAGTAATTTACTGGACTGGTCTTTGGAGAAGAAGGATCGATCTGAGCAAGCCTGCGCCAGCAGGCGGCTTGCAATCCCCCAAAAAGCCCCCGCCGCCCCCCCTTTTTTGGGGGGGGCCCCCCCCCCTTTTTTTTTTTTTTGGGGGGGGAAAGGGGGGTTTAAAAAAAAAATTTTTTTTTTTTTTTTTTAGTCATATTTATACAAATCTAAAGCTTTAGATTTCCGAGACTTAGGGGGAGTGAAAAAGGAAGATATGTTAGGAATCTAATTGTCATTAAAATATTAAAAGTGTCGAAAATTTAATTTTTTAAATTTATTTCTTCGATAATAAAAACACGTGGCATTTTAATTTACAATTTGGCATTTGAGATTTTAATATATTATTTTGCATAAAATATATAATACTAATATTTCATAAATTCTCTTTACGAAATTCTAATTTGGAAAATAGAATTTCTATAAGGTAATCGCCCTTCTCACTATATCTCAATCGGTCTCAATCGCTCTCTCCCTTTTCTTCGACAAAAACGCTGCACATCTTCGTGACGCTAATATTTTTATTATTATTGCGTTTCATCCGTACAAATTTTACCCTTATGCGCTAAAGAAGTTTCACTTCAAAAACGAAACGTGTGTAAGAAACATTGTGAGGTTAACAGAATTAAGACTGAAAATTACGTGATTGCTGGGCACAGATAGACATAAATACATATTTAAACACCCAAGACCTAAGCACAACACCAAATGCTCATCACATCGATTTTTTTTTCAGCCGGGAATCGAACCCGGGACCCATGGTTTCGCAGTCAGGGCTACTAACCACTAGACCAATGAGCCGTCAAATTATTGATGTCGAAATGTCGCCTTTGATCATAGCTACACGGTACCAGTAAAATAAACAAGTCGCAAATGTAAATAACACTCAAATATAATAAAACGAATAGTGGAGATAACCTTTAAACTGAACTATCAACTCTCAGAATTATTAGTGCCTCCTTCGAGTTTCAATTTACAGCACGAACCTTTAAGGGCCTTGTTATCCACATTCCACATATCAAATGAAACTGAACCCTGTAGCTTCGGTATACAGAACAATGAATCTGCATGTAACACTCAGTGTATGCGAACAGCTACCTTATTGTGCGGTAATAGAACTCACTTTTGAACTGCAAAAGGCAGCTGTCGTTTGACGGCATTTTGTCGGAGTAATAAGGTCTCGGAGTGGACGTAAGGAGAGGATATCGTTTATTCTAATGAGGTTTCAGACGTGTGCGCTGGCAATATACTCCCTTTTGAGTGTTCACACTAAGTGTACCTGTACAATTTTATTTAACTTTTGAGACCACCAATGTGGAACCAGATGCCCACTGAAGTATTTTCGAACCGATTCGACTTAGGGTCAGAAAAGAGAGTACCAAATTTTAAAAGGCCGGCAACACACTTGCGAGCACTAGTATGGAGAGGGTTTACCTAGTTCTATAAAAAATACCTATGGTATAGCTTGTTTCACGCCATTTTTGATTGACCAGAAATACTATTATTATAATAATTAATTTGCAATTAAATATTATAATAGTAAAGTTAGAAAAGAGTTAAGAGTTAGAGAAAATTCGAAATACATTGTCCTGTAGGTACTGTAATTGTTAATCTAAACGATTCTTGAGCTCGAGCAGTGTTGGCCTAGTGGCTTCAGCGTGCGACTCTCATCCCTGAGGTCGTAGGTTCGATCCCCGGCTCTGCACCAATGGACTTTCTTTCTATGTGCGCATTTAACATTTGCTCGAACGGTGAAGGAAAACATCGTGAGGAACCGACATGTCTTAGACCCAAAAAGTCGACGGCGACAGGCACTGGAGGCTGATCACCTATTTGCCTATTAGATTGAAAAATGATCATGAAACAGATTCAGAAATCTAAGGACCATTTTTTAAATGGTTCTTGAATCTACTTGAATACATCAACATCGGCATATCCCACTTTCAAATTAATTTTTTTTATAGGTATTATAAGCGTACGGTTATCTAACCACCCCGCTATTCTCGAAATGAAACATGAGTTTTTTCCGTTTTGTCAACGTTAGTATGACCATTCGCACTTATACTAGTCCGTCGCCTGCTAATCTATCTGTGTTTCAAATAATACTTCTCCTCCACCTGGTCATGCGGCCTTCCTCCTGCGTCCGCCGACCGCTTCCTAGCATCTGGCTGGCAGCTTCGTTGTCGGTTTCTAATTTTGTTGTTGTCCGTAACAGTCTCCCCTACAAACCTTCCTTACTGAAGCTTTCCTGGTAGACGATTCCTCTCTAATGCTTGCCCGTTTTCCACGTTCTTTTGTAACGTTTTCAACCAACTTCTCAACATTTTACATCTCTGTACTTAGCACTATCCCCTCTTTTTTTACCCTCCTTTTCTGCGTTGACCCCATCTAAAAGAATTACTCCTTTCACCTCTTCGATATTCTTAAACCACTCCCGATTCTTCCATCGGCAACTATATCTTTAACTTGCGTATAAATAGTTGTACGTAAGCTTGGCTCTAACCCTGGTGAGACCCTATGCCATTCCTACATCCGTCGTTTTGGTTATTTCAGTTAATTTATGTCAACGAATGGTATCCTGTTTTCTATTTTTCCATTGTAATACCTTGTTGAATCCGTCCCATTATTGGTTCAATTCTGTGTTCTCTAATCGCACAATAATCTCCTCCGATAACAGCTCCTGTACTCTTGCCGCTGTTTACTCTTGACTTAATGATGCCCCCGTGCTTTTGCTTGATGAACCTTCCTCATTACATCGGTTCTATTCGCCAATATGCAACGCTCGCATGTTCTTGTTCAGATCGTCAAAACACATCAATTGAATCTCTCCTCCTCGTTAATATACCTCTAGGTACCACTAAGACAGTGTTTGTACATTTTCTCTGACCTGACTTTTTAAACTCTCATTTCCATTTTCCGTTCAATGCTTTTACCATTAATCCATTTAATGTTTTCTGGGAATTTCGTGTTATCAGTCTTCCACACCCCAGGTGTACCCTTTCCCGTTTCTCTATTGTTGTATTGAACAATTGAACTGCACGTGCGTCGGCACTTGTTAACCTTTTTTATTATTTATACCCAAGCATCTATTCAAAACTTTGTTTTAATATCGCCTCTAACGCTCATCTATTGTTTCTTTGTAAACGTCGCTTTCTGCCCCTTTTTTATGCATCAAACACGTTCGTTGTCTTCCATTAAACTTCGTATAGGTGCTGTACCATGTAAAATCCAGCCTAATCGGGTTAAAGATGCACCGGTTCATTTTTCTTCCCACTTTTCTGGAAACGATGAGATGCCAATTGTCTGCTCCAATTAATAATTGTGGTTTAGCTTCGCCAATCATTTGTTGGAGTGGTAACAACCAAATGTTTGTAGCGCAAATTATCCGCGCTAATTCTTTGGCTACCAATATCGAAATCCCATCGTTCGCGCTTTCAATTGTAATTAGCCCCTCCTGTAGCGACTGATGTCAATTTTGACGTGTTGGCTCTCAAAATCTTTCGTTTGAGAACTAACTCCTTGAATTTTTAGCGGCTTGCTTGGCCCGCTCACACCTAATTCGTGGGCTAACTTTTCCGCGATAATTGTAATAGTCGAACCTTCGTCCAGTAGTGCATGAGTTTTACGATCTTTCCATCTCGGCCTCTCACAGTTACGGACTACTTTCAGTAAGACGGTTTGACATTCATCCCTTGCAGCACAGAGGTGACATACAACTTCAGCCTCTAGTTTGATGTTGATGGTTGCACTAACAATGGTTGTTGTTGTGGCTTGTGTACTACCCAATCAACAACCTTGGTGCGCTTTTTCACACCCATCAATGCCACATCGCTTTTTCCTGCACTGTGATCGTCGGTGATATTCTTCTAGGCACAAAAACATGCCTTCTTTCTCTCAATCTTCCCATCGTTGATTAAGATTCATTTTCAAAAACTCTTCACAATGAGTTGCATGATGGTTGCCGTTACAGCATAGGCATCTGAGTTTCTTCTGTGTTGAGTAAACACGCTCATTCGTTTTTGATCTAGGTTTCCTTGTACCTAGCGATGTCGCTGTTTCCATTTTACGGCTATAGTTGAAAGTGAGTTGTAAGCTCGCTTCTTCTAAGAGGTATTTTGAGAGAGTAATGAGAAGGTGGTTCTTTCTCATTACTATTACCGTAGTCCGTCCATCTAGCCTGATAGTGCAGGTTAAGTTTAGACACTATTTCTCGGACTAAGGCCCCGTTACTCGTGTAGCTACGATCGTTTACACTTTTCAATAGCCCCATGTTTTGCACTTTTATTCAAACTGGTTAAATTCAACCCTTTATCCCGGTCTGTAATGCTTTATTTCTTCCACCTTTATCAATTATGATCTCCGGTGCCTAACACTGATCTCGTGCATTCATAATAAGCTCGGGATCGCAAGCATACTCAATAATACGGCGACTGTTTCTTTAGCGGCTCCCGTAAGACATGTGCGTAATCTTGCCATGTTTTCCGCTTTAGAGTATTTGTTGAGCTTCGTGGAGTCTTCATAAGCAACTTTAAAGTAAAGCCAGTCCAACGTTCCCGTTAAACTGCGGCAATCTAGCATGTCGTACAGGGGTCTGTTTGTAGCTATTTTTTCAAAGGCTCCATGAGCCGTTCCATCCCTCCTGATCATGGGATCGCGTTCTCGGCACGGAGGCCTCTTCATAGGTGATATGGGCCATTCTTTTTCCCAAGACACATTGTGTTTGAATGGCTCCACGCGTTCTGGGAGCGCTGTGTCTTCTTCCCTATCACCTTGAGATAGATTATTAACGCCGCTATGACTTCTTAGCCATCTATCTACCATAGCAGCGGAGTTGTTTCCGTTCCGCTGTTCTGGCATGCTCGACGATACTCTCTTCGTCGTCTGCTCTGGTAAGTCAACAGCGATTCGCTTCTTTAACAATTTCATTTCAAGCTCCATCTCTTGTTCCATCTCCTGCTTCTTTAATTCGAACTTTTTTCTTAAATATTCTTTTTCTAATGCGACCAAGCGTTTTTGGACTTCGTATTCAGCTTGCCTTACACGGGATGCTTTCGACCTCATCGTATTTCTAGAGGTCTGTGATGCTGAACCCAAAGGTAACACCGTTGAATCAACGGCTTCATTCCTCCGTATTGGTTCAACTGACTCCCTGTCGTGTGTAATATCGGCTAGTCTTCGTTGTAGTACTTTCGATGGTGATTCTAACGGCATGTATTCTGTCCGTACATCTTCATCGATTTCTTCTGCCCTCTTAGCTTGGCTTCTTGTGTTCATTTTGAAGTCGATCGTATTCTTCGCTTCCATGAACTGGTGGACAATGCTTTCCGTCGGCGACCCACAGCAGCAATACGTCGATGCGGTGCGTCACTTTGTACAGGCAATGAAGTCAACCCTCTGCACGTACTCCTGGGATCACAGGTAGTACTGCCGATGAAAATCTTCCTGGGATCGCAGGTAAAATCTTCCTTCTTCTCGGCGTTAATGCGTAGAGTATTATTCTTCTGGTTATCCGGCTTCTCGAAGGACCAAACTATAAGCGTACGATGTCGATCTGAACCACCGCCGCTATTCTCGAAATGAAACTCGGAGTGGAGTTATAATTGTTACCGTTTATTGGTCGAACGTTAGTGATGGTGACACAAAATAATACAGCGAAGCGAGCTTATAACTAACGTCCGTCCGGCACGGCTGCGTAAATCTATCTGGTCGTTATACAAAAATAAGTAGCTAAAACCTAAAACCTAAACCTAAAACTACCACGCTGGTCAATGGGACCGACCGGCCCTTCCGCTACCTGCGTCCCGCCGACCGCCTTCCTAGAAGAACATCTGGCTGGCAGCTTCGTTCGTCGGCTTTCTAAACTGTATTGTTCGTTGTCCGTAACAGGTATATTTGGCGGCAAAACATTAAACATTAATTTGATTTTTATTGTTATATAATACATGTTTCTCATTTAAACATTCCCTGAACTTTCACAAATATTTCAAGATCAAATACAGCCAAATCGGGCCATTCGCGAGTTTTAGCGATAAATGAACAGAAGTTCATATATATACGTAGATATTTTTGTTTGTTCAGTACACTATTTTAAAAAAATGTTTTTTTTTCAGATCTTCCTGTGTGATGTCATTTGTACGATGATCCGTGATCCGCCTGCCATGCACAAAACTGACAATACTCCAAGTAAGTGAAAGTAAAAGAACATACATATCCATATTATAGAAGAAAACACATAGACACTATACAAAGCCAAAACAGATTACATTAATAAACAAAATATACGAAACAGAAAACATAACGTCACTGTAGAATGATAACCTCGTATGTCAAAAAACCATGTTTTTTTTAATTCTTAGACTCTTATGTCATTTAACTGGTATAATCATGAAGTAATAAGTCCTTTTTACCATCCAAAAATTGACGAAATGAAGCATATCTTTCGTTTCCTGTAATGTTTGGTTCTCTGGACTTACGAGGTTATCATTCTACAGCGACGATAGGTCAATTAAATACATTAATAGATAAAAAAAGAAAACTGAAATTAAACATTAAACAAACTACAAATTAATATGTTAAAGAAAGAACTAAATAAAGTCAAAGTCCTCCCGCTTTTAAAATATTTCCTCACACCCTCTTTGGTAAGGTGAAAAATGTCTACATAAATAATAATAAATAAATTTAGGGCTTGTTTGTTGGTATTAATTATCTACAATATTAGTTTATTAATTGGATTATAAGATACTTAAATTTAATTTACACATTGGTACGTACATACTCTGAAGTCTTGTGATTTCATTTGTAAACCTTGAATTTACTAGAATACCTATATGTTATGTGGCTATGTATAAATAATCTTAATATATATAAATTACGTGTCACGTTAGAATCGTGATACCTATTATGTTAGCTCATGTATAAATAATATTTATATAATAATGAGTTAAACTTACATAAAACTAGTGCTTTCCTCAACAAATAAGTATCGCAAAGCACACTGCAACAGAGACAAACATTTTTAATTTGTTTTAATTTTCTATTTATCAATTAATTATTATTATTATTACTCTGTAGGTTAAGAATATTGTAAATACTGTATATTTGTGTATTGTTTGAATTACCGTAAATATTGTATTTGGTTAACGCGGATACAAATTTACTGTTTTTATTTAACGAAACCACTTTTTATGTAGACGTTAATTCCCAAAATATGTTGATAAGAACTTCAAAGACGGCTGGACGAGGAGTATTTATTTCGTACTCCTACAGCTAACATATAATACAGTGTAAATTCTTTATAACAAATTTCAAGGGCCCGAGCATTTTTATTCGTTATAGAGAGTTTTTGTTATAGGGACGGAAGAGAAAAAGAACCAAATTTAACCAATTACAATAATTTATATATATAATATAATAGATAGGTGACGATGGTGCGTTTAACAGGCAATGTAATCTAAGAATAATGGCGTACGTGTTAATGAAATGAACAATAACAAAGGCGAGAAGGCTGTTATGACCTCAGGTGTCTTTTCGGCACTTCAATAGGTTAGTTTTGTAAGCTCATTATAAAAAAAATACACTTGTTGATGATGAATATGAAAATATTTCTTCGTTATAGATAATTGCTGTTGTGTTATAAAGAGTGAATTAATATATGGGTTTTGGGTTAACCAAATAAAATTCACTCGTTTTTACGTTATAGAGCGTCTTTAGTTATAACTAATGACATTATAAGGAGATTACACTGTACTTAGGTTTTTGTTTCGGAAGAGCGAAAGGTCTCTAAGGGATAGCTAAGCAAAATGTTCTTAGCAAATGTTTGATTTACGTAGCAAAATGCTAAGTAAATCATATTAAGGCGATACGAAGTTCGCGGGGGAAGCTAGTTTTAAGTATTCCAATTTCGCTGACGTAATTTATAATAAAACAAACAGGTCGTGAATAAAAGGGTTGTGTCGTAAACCCAGAACGTCCGTCGCGATATTAAAAAGGGTTCCAACGATATTGCAATATCACATTTATGCGAAATGTCCGATCGTTTTGATAAAAATAAGCGAAATTTTATTGTGGTCCCCATACTTAATCACTTTCTTGATATAAATAACGAAGTACTGTGTTGTTGACTTATTAAAAAATTATTTATAATTTTTATTACATTTTCTGGATTGTTAGACAGAGTATAGTTGTCATTGTTTTTTGAGAAGATTTTAAAACTTTTATTTATTAGTGTGTTTAAATAATTAATGTTTTATGTTTAACCAATAGATGTCGCCTGTGGAACCTTGAATCGCGGTATTGTTTTGTTTTAAGAATAGTATAACTTGTTAAAGGTATTTTAAATATATATATATCTCAGCCTTAGAATTGGTGTTTTTTTGTTCATAGTGACTATATAAAACTTATACAAATAATTGATATGTATTAATTTTATGGTTTTGAAAATCTACAGCTATATTAAAGATAATATATAATACACCATATATACGAACATTATGTACTAACCAAAACAATTAACTATAATTTATTGGTTGAGGTGTGGGTGGGAATGTGTAAGGGTGTGTAAGAGTTATGCGTTTTAAATCTGTTATGGGTACCGAATTCCAATTAAACATTTATAATTTGAAGAACTCGATAACGCTTTTTTAGACAAGATGGCATCGCTGTCCCTCTGACATACATGTAAACACGAAAACCAACATCAAGTTTTTTAAATATTCTTGAATTATACACATACACAGATATAAATAAAAATAACTCTCTGACGTCATTAAATTCGAAGACAATTATTCAAAAGGCATTATTTATGTTGTACATATTTTATACAGATTACTCATAAGAACACTTTATTTGTCATCCTGTCAAATAGCCTATTGTCACTGTCAGTGTCCTCTCTCTACTCTGTGTTGTTTGTCCCCTAAACAAGCATTAGATTTTTGCATATTTTTAAATTGACGGACACACGATCATAGTGTCAAAACATTATAGAACACTAAGACAGTTAATGAACATTACCTTAGTTTAAGCTATTCACTAGTGGAAAATTACATCAACATAATATAACTTATTAGCCATTATTGGAGTTATACTTCTTTAGGTGCGTTATGAAAAATTGATGAGAGTGAAATTTAACGATGCGCGCGCACCGTGACACAAAATTAACAGAATAAGTTGCCCACTAAATCGCTCATTAAGTTGAGGAAAAAATGCTACCAACAAAACAGAAATGGAACCTCTGTTAGTGGCTCATGTTGGCACGCACGCCGCCTCTGTTCACTGTGTATTTATATTTATAATATTTATCTATTATTTGAGTTTCTACATTTAAAACACGTGTTTTCATTTTGTTTTAATTAAACAAGTGGAAATTTTATATGTGCGTCTGAATTATAATCAGAAGTGATTTAAATTGAATATTTAATTCAATACTAAAAAATATTTGTGAAAAAACTGTGCTCATCAACCTTCCTAAGTGCTTCAATACAATTGAGGTTAACTATCCGTATGTATTATTAATAATGCCAAAGAAGTATATCTTCTTACGCGCGTACATAAGTGCACGCACCCTTTTTTATTGTATTGGCTAGATTGTAATTCAAGTAAAGTCACATTCTCTTTTGCAAACTTTATTTTAGGAAAAAAAACACATTCTCATAGGAGCACAGCGCACGATATCGATAAAAATTAAACATAAGTCTAGCAGTGTTCCTTGTTCAAATGTACTTGTAAGACAATGTCCTTTAAAATATGGTTTACGTAAAAATCTCCCCTACTTCGATCGCGCGTACTTTATGGCTGCCTTATCGTAATCAAAATCGTGTTTTGCGTTATTACTGCTATTAAGCTATTCGACGAGATGGAAAATCGAAAATCATAAGGAATTATTTTTGCCATTAAATTCTTAAGTTTATGGAGTTTATTGGTTGGACAAGGGATTATAGAAAAAATATTCGTGAAGCAAATATTGGGCAATAGGTAATTAGGTCATTTAGATGTAACTTGGCGATATGGTTGGTTTTGATTAGATAATACTTAATATTAGAAACATTTTATTGCGCTTTGGAAAACAATTTTTTTAGAGATAATTTTAACATCGGCGTATTTTTTGAACTTAATAAAATAAAACATTTTTAGGTCTGGGCCTCAGATTTCTGTATCTGTTTCATGATCATTTGTTAATATAATAGGCAAGTAAGTGATCAGCCTTCTGTGCCACACGCCGTCGACTTTTTGGGTCTTAGGCAAGCCGGTTTCCTCACGATGTTTTCCTTCAGCGGTCGAGCGAATGTTAAATGCGCAAATAGAAAGAAAGTTCATTGGTGCACAGCCGGGGATGGAGCCTACGATCTCAGGGACGAGAGTCGCACGCTGAAGCCACTAGGCCAACGTTGCTCCACTTACATAAAACAAATTTAAAAGTTTGATCCCTGTGGCTGTGTACCTTTAATGCTAGCAGCAATCGCTGTATTGCGATACTTATTCGTTGAGTGAGGAAAGCACCAGCTGGTGTCATTACCAACTCGGTACCATCTAGCAAGCAACTTAATCTTTAGTTAGCGCCTGTGCACTTGAACTCTACGGCATCTACTCCAAAGAAAACGAAAAAAAAGTTGGAGGAAAGACTCTTATATTTGAGCCATTTATTTCTGAATATATTTAAATTTGAAGAACGTTGTACCGTCCCTGAGAGAAGTGCCGCCCTAGTGGTTTACGTGCGATTTTCATCGCAGAGAACGTAGGTTCGAACCCCGGCTGTGCACCAATGTAGTTTCTATATATGTGCCCATTTAACTTTCCCTTGTACGATAAAAGAAAACATCGTGAGGAAACCAGCATGTGTTAAGCTCAAATGGCTGATAATTATCTATTTGGAAAAACAAATTATTTACGAAACAGATACAGAAACATGTCTGCTACTTTGAGTACTCCAGTGAAAAGGCTCTGGCTCGAACAATTTAATGACTACAATATTATAGAAAATATTGATATATTTCCAAACAACCTTTATACTTTTTTTAATTTACTATTGTAATTTATTTACGCTCTGAATGAGGTTTAAGTTCCATTCATAACATTTTTAACACCATGCGCCTATTTTATTTTGGTATAGTACTAGTATTTGTTTTAGGTACATGGTCTTATAATTATCATGTATACAAAATATTGTAAAAAATATTTTAAGAATAAGTATGGAGTTTCTTGCCCATTCTTCTTCATTCATATGAGTTTCATAACTACCTTTTGGAAGGGGTAACTAGAATATTTTTGTAATTTTTTCGAAAGTGCCTAATTGAAATAAATGATTTGAGTTTGACTTATTGTATGTAAACGTATGTTGTTTTAAATAACTATACATTTGTATAGGGAACAACCGGTGTTAATCTTTGCACATACGATTAGCCAGGTATAACAAAACTTAAATTTTCTTAGATCACGATTCAGAAGATTTTCGTTGACTGTTATAGCCGTAATAGTTACAATGCAAGCGCGATGCAACCGGAAAATTGCGGGGTTGCCAGAATCCCGCGCCCGCGGCTCTGGCTTGCCCTGATAAAATTTATGGCCACTTCCCCTTTAAAACAATATTGAGGGCTCAGTTGGGATTTATGTCTCGCCGCTGCAGCGACTCAATTTATTCTTCAATTTTTCATACAATAACTCACACGTATTTCGAGTGATGGATGAAAAGGACTAACTTTCGGGCTTTAATAACAGCCTCCAGATGCGAATCTCCAAATTGGCTGAAGTTTATTGCCCACTTATGTCAGGCTTAAGTTGCGCTCGGAGCTTTTCTCTCGGAAAATAATATATGGCCCTGATTGTCCCGACATACTAAACATTTGATTGAAATTATGTTTTCTCAGTACTGGTGATAACAGCATACGTCGCTAGTATTTAAATTGTATTACACTAGGCGCTAGCTATGTTCCCGTTAACCTTTAACTAAACCATCGTTGGTCCTTTAACAGATTGTGTCGGGTTTACAATAAAACTGATAAAAAATAACTCAATTGACATTTTCAGCAACTCAATTGACTTTACGTTCGTTTTATCAAACTTGCATTGTTAATTAGACATAGACGTAACATTTATTGCTATCGAAACACACAAAATAATATTAATAATAATAAAAAAAATTAGGAGAAAAAAAGGAATAAGGAACATTTAAGTGTGTAATGTGTTGTAGTTGTAAGTACGGGTTGTATGCGGTCATCATACGCGTTACTAACGGATACAGATACCGGCAAAAATATTGAACAAATGTCCTTGCCTGCGATCACTGGCGGCGGGCGGTGGTGCGCGGCGGCGGAAGAGTGACGTGTCGATCGCGTGATTGGTAAATCAGTTGACGTTTGTGTACGATGCGCAAACTTTCCCCCACTCCCTTGTTTAATGCTCAAGAAGTTTGCCGGTATCTGTACAGGACGCCGTGGATACGATCAGTGGGCAAAGCAGACCGTGTCGTATGATTTTCCCTGTCTGATACGTTCATAGCACGGTCATGTTACGATACGGTGTAATGGGTAACCTTTATACTGTGGAACAGACGTGCTCCAATTATAACTAAAGATTTACTATTATTGTTTTCTTTTGCTTTGTTATATACCTAATTGGTATATGTATTTACATTATATATTCGCGGACGCTTGGCGGACCCTTGCACTTCTTCGATGGAAAGAGTTCCCTCGGGAGTTGTGCTGCGATATTGCGGGCCACTCGATTGTGAGGAAGTTGCTTGATCTAATCTGCGCTTTCTTAAATTCTCATGTCATTTTCACAAGTATCTATCCCTTTTCTAATATGTTTCTTCTCATTTTAACATGTGTGATGTTTAAACGCAAACTCTCTCGTTCTCCACCAGTCAGCGGTACTGCGTAAGGTTTCATCTATACACGTTTTTATAAAGATCCTATACTAAAGTAATTACGAAGCACTGCACTGGTTTGAACTAAATAATTCTAGAGGAAGACTTTAAAAACGATGTGAATCCAATTAAATGGCGGCAAACCAGTCTAGCGGATTATTATGTGTTCATTTGAAATGCATATGTTAATTAAATATTAATGATTTTCCTTATCACGAATTATATTTATAGTCTAACAATAATAAAGGCAGATGCGCATAGCAGCCGCATTATTCCGTCACCAATAACAATTGCAAAGAAGAAATATATCTAGAGGAGGCCTTTAGTCGTGAACTTTATCGGTAACCAGAGCTGGTGCTTTTCGCAACGAATAAGTATCTTACAGCGATTGCTGCCAGCGTTAAAGGTACACTGCCACAGGGACCAACTTTTTAAATTATTATTATTACTATGTACGAATATTTATATATATTCATTTGTGTGTTGGAAATGATAAATTAATTTTATTTAAATGTAAATTTAAGAAATATATAAAATGTTTAAATTGCATTTATTGTTTTAATATTTGTAGTAATCTAGTTTATTTTTATTGAGTTATTTCTTTTCTCTTTTTTAAATGTCTTCCTTCACATGTTGTGAACACTTGTCACATGCATGTATTCTTTTTTGTATGCTGTGTTCTGTGTGCCTTTTTAAAATAAATATCTACATGTTTAAACTAATTTTATTAAAAAAAAAATATATATATTTATACCACACTATTGTTCCTATATATCTTCTTTGTCTGTGTTTAATAAAGGAAATCTATCTTTATACCGATATTTTATGTGTGGTAGAAATTGCCAATCGCTCATTACCATATTGTATAACTAGCAAATTTAATTGGTAATAAATGCAAATATTAATGAAATGCCTTATCAAACAAGAACACTGTTCAATTTATTTCCACTTAATTGCACACACATATTATAAACAGTTAAAAAAAAACAAATTGTAATTTAATATATTATAATAACAGTTTTAAGTTAAAAATACTTAATTCCCATAAACAAATTAAAAAAAATATACAAATGTATAATTTAAGTTTTTGGAGCTTTTTTTTTAAGTAGATAAGATTTCCATAATTTATCAACAAAATATACGATTTATCAATTTTCTTAGACCTATAAAGTAATAATAAAAATAATTAAAGAAGAAAGAAGACACAATCAAAACCAAATTTGAAAAAGTTTGGTCCTGTGGCAGTTGTACCTTTAACACTTACAAAGGCAGCATTCCTCGCTGTAATTGCGAGACTTATTCTTTGAGTCAAAAGGCCAGCTCTGTGGTCACCGGTACTATCTACCAGGCGCCAACTTAAATCTTAATAACGCCTGTGCACTTGAACCCACGGCCCAAGACTCTACTCCAAAGGGAACAAAATTGAAGTTGGAGGAAAGACTCTTATATTTGTGCCGTTTGTTAATTTACTGCCTGTTCTGCGGCCGCGCTAGCTTTTTTGCTTGTCCGAAGGAGATGAGACGGGGCAAAGGTCTACACAGGTAGCATCCCATACTAAAGCCCGTCCCATTTTCCAAGGGATCAAAGATATTCCATCCGGCCGCTTGCCATCGTCTCTTGCGATGCCTGTTGGCTCCAAAATTGCTGGAACATTGAAGGCAAGAGAGCGGCGTATAATGTCGTTTAGCGCGGCATGGCGAGAAAAACAACCTGCACTTTTGGCAACGTGTAGGCCATGGTGTCCAAGCACTTACTTCAAAACCACAGGACCATGGGGAGAATATGCTCCTAGGAGGCTGATGGCCAAGTGACAGAAAAAAAAAAAAAAAAATTAAGTTTTATGGAAGAGCTGGGAACACTGACACAGGTCTTTTGTTAATAAGATGTAAATCTTTTATTTTATTTATTTTGTTTTTGATTTTCAATAGTTTTCAACACGCCTGATTGCATGAGTGAGTGTGTGGGTGTATGAGTGAGTGTGTGGGTGTGTGAGTGGGTGTGTGGGTGTATGAGTAAGTGTGTGGGTGCAAGTGAGTGAGTGAGTGTTGAAATTAATAAACACATTTCTATTTTATTATTTTATTTATACATACAAGGCTAATAAAAGTCTGATAAGCATACACAGGCAACTTGTGATAACAGTTTAAATTAGCACAAAAATTGTAATTCTAATATCCAAGTTAAACTTCTAATTCAAAAATTAATTTAAACTTTCATAAGCTTTAGCTGAGAAGCGAGCTTCGGAGGGCAATATCAATTTCATAATTTTAATTAAGCTTTCTCTAATGTCTCTTTTTTGGTCATAAAAATAAGAAAACTAGCATGGTAATTAAAAGAAAGCTGTAATTTCATACCTGTATAATGTATGAATGTATGGATATCAAACTTGGGAACCCTCTATCGCACATATTAAGCTAGGTGTGACAAATATCGATGGACCGATGATAGGGAAGAAAAAGAAAATAAAGAATACATTCATTAAGAAACATAACTAAGGTAGCAGATGTTCTTTTAATGTAATAGGAGGCAAGCGGCCAGTATGCTCGCAAGTGTGTTGCCGGCCTTTTAAGAACTGGTATGCTTTTCTTGAAACACCTTAAGTCCAATTGGTACGGAAATACTTCAGTGGACAGCTGGTTCCACATAGTGGTGGGGCGCGGCAAAAGGCCGGCGACGCCCTCGCGATCCCTCTGGTATTGAGGGTCCATGGGCGGCGGTATCGCTCAACATCCTCCAACAGCCTTCCTGCACGTTTGCCCCCTGTTATATAAAAAAATCTTTCGCCAACGTAATGTATATCGGGCTCCTTGTGGTCCAACCTCGAATTTAATTATACATACGGAAGTATATTATACATGATGTATATAATATCTAATATCGTGCTAACTCATTAACTTGATGGTATGTTTGGTATTTTTTAATTGGATAGCATGTTACTGAACATTAAAGCGTAATTATTGCTGAGTAAACATTATATTTTAAATTTAACAATGTTTTGAATTTTAATATCGTACTAGCTAGTTATTAGGATTCCATGTTAAACTTTTTATAAGCCTAAGGAGCGAAGGGAAAGGCCGGCAACGCACCCACTAAAAGGTGTCCATGGGCTGCAATTACTGCCCTTTTTGGGCGTCCCTTAAACTCGTTGGCCTATAAAAAAAAATTATTTTACTAATAAAGGTTGCGGAATTCCAAGGGCTATGTACTACAGATATATATATATATATATTATTTAGATATACATGCGGCCTCTACAGACGTTCTGTTCCATGATAATTCAAGCGATTAGGATATTAAACATAGTATGAAAGTACCGACAGGAGCGCCATCTCGGCTGATTTGTGAATCTAAACCATAAAGGGCGTCACCCAAACGCTTACAAAAAAATTCATTCAAATTGGTCCAGCCATTTAAGAGGAGTTCAGTGACATACACACGTACAGTAGAATTATATATATATAACTAGCGGACCCGACAGACCTCCTACATGATATTTCAAGCTATTAGGATATTAAAGAACCGTCTGCAGCGCCATCTGCCGGGCTGATTTGCTATATCTAAACCATCCCCAGGCCCACCCAAATGCATACAAAATCTTGCATTCAAATCGGTCCAGCCGTTTAAGAAGAGTTCAGTGACATACACACGTACAGTAGAATTATATATATAAAGATATAAAGATGCTGCAGATATATCTCTGAGCATGATGTTACAAGCGTAAGCGTTTATCTTAATATATATAAATTACGTGTCACGTTGTTTGTCCGCTATGGACTCCTAAACTACCGAACCGATATCAATCAAATTTGCACACCGTATGCAGTTTGATCTAACTTAAAGATAGGATCAATCACACACACATCTCAATTTATACCCGCAATATTGTTTTATTGCAAAATATTTGTTTATTATTTGATAATCACAATTCTACCAGATGGCGCTGTGTTGAAAGTACCAACGTTTCAAATAAGCTACAATTTAATGGCATTACCACCAAAAAAGCATGGTGGTCCACATGACTGGTGATCTCCTACCGTTTCCCTTGAATAGGTTACTACTATGTAATATAACAAAAACCTTAGCCACAGCAACGCTTGGCCGGTCTGCTAGTACATATATAATACAATCGGGAGTTTTCGTACTAA